>JAKJXP020000056.1:0-304133 GCA_022225965.2 Diatrype stigma
ATTAGCCAGAATACAATGCCAGACCCCAGATTTTGCTTGTGCAAATAAATTGGAGCAATTTTGTATTTATGGAGCTTCGCCGCGACGAAGGTTGAAGTCCGGTAAACAGGCCCTTAGAATTAATGTTGCGTTGTTGACTTCGCCTCTTTTGCATGCTTGGCTGTCAAGGCTCCTTCGTATGTTGACATGCCCTATGATGTCCAGACATTCCCTACTTTTTTCTGAAGCGCAAGAGTCCGTTGATCATCTACGTTTCTGTCAGTGTTGCGGGGTTCAGCTGAAGGAAAAGAATCTGAGGCTGAGCTTCGGGACGGTTGGCAGATCAAGTACTTGAACCTGTCTCCCTCACACATGCCACATGGATAATGTTCCGCTCAAGTCTTTAGTAAACCAAGCCTGCTGGAAATTAGTCAATATGCGCTCACTTCAAACGATCGTTCTTGTCGCGTTTTCGTTTCGCGCGCCTCTTGCTCACGCTGAGGGAGGAATTGTTCAAATTCCTTGGTCCCTTGATAAGGGCATTACTTTTGGTCCAGACGGCCCCTGGCAGGCGGTGGAATTATCCGTTGGTAGCGTAAGTCTTTCCTTGTCAGAATCTTCCAATGCGAGACACATTACTTACACGAGTTCTCGCGAAGAATGACGCTACTGCCTTTGCATGGCCTTCTGGCTCAGGCATAACGGAGTTGCTCTCCACGGGAATCGGTGGTAATTACAGCGCAGAGGATTCCTCGACGGCAGTCCCCGATGGCACTCATCTTGGAAACTCAGACGCTTGGTTTGCTGCCCCTTTTCTCAATGAGACTTCGGGGGGCATTGGCTATTACGACACCCTTCGATTCGATCCGCGGGTCGGACATGTGCCTCAGCTCAACGCATCGGTGTCCTCTCTTTCCAAGCGGAAGTTTCAGCTTCTTGATGGATTCGATTATACCAACCCGGTTGGAAGACTCGGCCTCGGCCCGGGCCATCACGCCGATAAACGTGATTCCATTTTGGACCAATTAGAGTCCGATGGTGCGATCGCCTCCAACACGTTCTCTTTGCATATGGGCAGTGCCTTGCTGAACCAATCTGCGAGCTTGATTTTCGGTGGTTACGAGAAGAATCGAGCGCTTGGGCCGGTTGGATCTTTCGAGATGAATCATGGATTTCCGATGATTCTTCTGCGGGATGTTTTTCTCGGCACTGCCGTCGGAGCTACCGTATTCGAGAACGAGACGATCAGCGTTTATCACGGAATCGGCGATGACAAGAGAGCTGCGCTGGTCTCGAGAGGATCTAAGCTTCCTCTGGGGGCGACCGTTGCAGGTCCGAACCCATCCACCCCTTACATATACCTCCCCTGGGGAACATGCGAGGCGGCAGCAAAGCATCTACCGGTCACCTGGGACGACTCTCTCGGCCTCTACCTTTGGAATGTCGAGGACCCCAGGTATAATCGCACAGTAGGCTCATCAGCCTATATGGGATTCACTCTGGAAGACCAAAACGCTGCAAATATAACCATAAAGGTGCCTTTCCAGCTACTCAACCTCACTCTCACCCCACCACTTGTTGAGATTCCAACCAAGTACCTCCCTTGCCGACCAACCAGGACCGAATACGGGTTCTTCCAGCTGGGTCGTGCATTCCTCCAATCGGCCTTCATGTTTGTCAATTTCGAAACAAACACCATGATGATGGCGCAAGGACCTGGTCCCGACATGGGACAAAGTGTTCTACGGTCAGTTGATAGCGGGACTGGGAGTATTCTTGAGACTGAGCCGATCGATACATGGGTGGAGACCTGGGCCTCCAGATGGACGGCATACCCAGAAGCAGATAGTCCCAGTGACGCGATAGTTGAACTTTAAGAGCGCATCATATTAATCGATATCAACCACGAAGGTCTTTTGTTTGGTTTGAGGCAACAGTTATATGTATATAATGTGTAATACACAATTTGAGCACAGTACACGTCTCAGTATCTGAATCGCTACATTATTTCAACGTCACGACTATCTATCTATCTCCCGTCCGCGTTCTCATCCGCGAGCGACTGCACCTTAGCCGAAGCGGATCCCCTCCCCGGCGGACCGCCGGCGGCGCGAGCCTGTCATCCTATGTGTCAGCTAACTGGCTAGCTCATTGACATTTCGCAAAAACAGGGGAAGGTAGTATCATCTCGTGCATGCATACCTCGGCCCTCTGCACCTGGGCGGCGTCCTCCTTCGTGATCCCAGTAGCGGGCTTGCGGGCGACCTCCCCGGCCTTCGCGAGGAAGTTCTGCTGCCGGTCGTGCAAGCTCTGCGCGGTTGCGGCCGCGCCGCCCTTGATCGGGCCCCGCTCCGTGATAGTGGACTCCGTGGCTGCGATTGACGACGCCTCGGCCTGGGTGATGGGCCGCCCGTCTCGGGCCTGCGCTTGGAGCTTCGGCTTCGAGGGCACTTCGGGTTCCATAGTTTTGTAGTTTTAATATTGAGGGGGGGTGGGGGTGGGGGTGCGCTATAACTGTAACTACCACTTAGTTATCCTACCATTCACAAAACACATCACTTCGCATCGAGACGAAGGTATTTATATCCAAGGCGTGTTGGTAAAGGATGGAATTCATCATCGATGATATCATTCTGATCATTTGCGACGATGCGTATATGTCGGAGGTCAGGGAAGGAATCCCACCCCTTGCCACCGAGTTGCAGTTGACTGACGTCTATTGTGGGCCGCCCGACTGCTTTTGGCAATGCCCTCGTTACAGTGTCGACGCTTCTAGTACAAGAGTGCTCATACGGCTGGCTACTGTTTGGTCGCAGTAAGTACATGTAATAGGAGGCGGTTCTGGTTTGTTACTCCAAGTATACCTACTAAAATAATAATCGAGTTGAAGAAGGCACTTACAGGTTTTCAAACATAGAATAGGGGTTGGTGGGGTAATAATAGGGGTGTGGGGCAATAGGGGCAAGAGCGATGTGATCACAAACTCCGAATGGGTGTCAGTAATGAACCAGACAGTCAACCGAAGCCACTAATAGGTGGAAACTATGCAGTGGTATTCGCACGCAGAATCTAATAGGGGAGAAAGTGTGTATTGTGAAGCTGACAAGCTCCTGCTACTTCCTAGGTCCTTGGGACCTAGCCATCCTTTCCATACAGTAGGCAAAAACACCAGCTCCAAGACCGGTCCACTCTGACCATGTATTGATGCCATCTTGGGCCCACGAGGGACAATATTTAGTCCTTTTCATGAACATCCGCGCTGGGTTGACTGAACTAAAGCCATTGCTTGTTCCCATAGTGCGAGACGAAGGCACCACCATCTCCGTTCTCAATGCTGGCCTTTTCCCAGACATTTCTGACATCTCGAACAGCCAAGTCCGGTGTGGAAGGACCCTTGAAGTGAGGTGCGTACTGTTGGAACTTCGCCCCCATTTCCATCAAGCTATCGATTTGTTCCTGAGTAGCTATTGAGAGGGGGGGTTAGGTTAGCAAGTAATTCCATAATCAAAGTGAAAGGGGGTTAGCATTAACATACGGGTTGGATTGTGGCCGACTTCCACTGCCCCGGGAGAAATGGCAAGGAAAAGAATGCCATCCTTCTTGTACTGGGCATGGAACTTCGCCACGATGACGTTCATAGCCGCTTTGCTGGCCGAGTATAGAGGCGCATTTGCGAGCTCATACTTCGCGATCATATCAATGTCGGCGTGACCGCTTGATATGACGATAGCCTTCTTCACGTTCCCCTTGAGGAGGAGAGGCACAAATAAGTTGAAGAGGTGGATATTCCCAATCACGTTGATATCGAACAGCTTGCGCGCGTCCTCTGTCAGCCCTTGAGGGTCATTTCCCCTACTCACATTTTTGCGATGTCAGTCACCGTTCTTGGATCTAGTCAACCTGAGATTCCAGGGACGAACGTACAAAACTCCAATGGGATAGTAACCATCGAATAGGGACACGTAGCCTGCATTAGCAATGAGGTAGTCAATGGCCCCGCCGGTGATCGTGCTCGTCTCGGCGGCAGCTCTCTGGTAGCATGAGTTAGCAGTTCGTTCTTCTTGACCTTGGGTCGTTCGAATCCCCTCACCTTCAGACCATCATAATCGGTTATGTCCGCTTGCAAGATGTGGATGTTGGAACGTCCACTCAACTCCTCTGCCACTCGCTTGTCGGTTGTGGGCTTGTCTCGGACAATTCCCACAACCAGGTTCTTTGGGTCACTCGAAATCTGGCGAAGGAACTCGAACTGTTGCAGATGATTAGCTATATGGGACTCGGGCATTTGAACTCCTGGATTCAGCTGGACTTACCCCCAACCCTTTCGAAACACCGGTGATCACGTAGGTTGCCATCGTGTGAAGCTTTTGCAGGGTGGTGGCCTCGTTATTATTCGATGTCTAATGCTTTTGCGCTGGGACAGTTACAACTATCCAGATATTCAGCATAGTTGCAGGTAGGGCCTTTAAATACACGTTCATCTCTAGGAAGAAGCTGTCACGGGCAGATCGTTGCGCCGACGGCTCAACTTACACTCACTACATTTGTTTACCAAGCATGTGTGACATGTATAATAAATATGGATTAATCAGCTTTGTAGATGCCGTATGTATTCTATACGGCGTTTAAGCACTATACTGAGAACACTTAAGCCAAATAGTTGGTTGACCTATGTTCATCTTGCATGTACCTATACTGTACTTAGTCGGGTCGGCTAGCCAAGCCGAAATCCTTAGTCATATTATATCAGTACCTACCCCTTGATAGTCCCTTTGACTATCATGGAGCAATATGGGCATCCCCTTTTCCTGCTCTTCTTCAGTGGGAACCGTGAGGTCGGAGTTAAGAGTGGAAGTTGCTTATTTCCGGGGCTAAGGACGCTATGTACTGTACCTAGGTACCTAGGTACCGACGGGTCTCCTGCATCACTGAAAGGAAGTGGAGATAAAAGGACCCACAGGTCATGCAGGATGCCCTGGATCCCGCAAAATGGGCAACTTTGATCTGGAGATCCGGTTAAAGCCGTCAATCTTCTGGCCAATCACCACAAACTGCCACAGATCCTCCAACGTCCCACGTTTGAACTTCAGAGAAACAGTCTGAGTAAGCGAGGCTTTTTCCACCCAACATCGCCGTTGCTTTCGTTCATTTTCTTGTACAATTAGGTTTAGGATGGCAATTAGGATGAAAACTAGCGACATGATCATCATCTAACCATGTCAAATTCAGATACGAAGCGCCCTCAGGCCAAGCGACTGCTTCTGTCATGGCCAAATACACGCAATAGCCGGCGAGCTATTGTTGGCAAGTCGCCTATGCCACCTCGTAGGGAAGCAAATGGAGCTCACCGTTCTTGTCCCCGCCAAGCACGCTTTGTACATATGTCGTATTGGGATATGGAGATGCATTATCACTTGACAAACTTGTCTCCAAACAGTAAGTCGTTCGCTTTTATAACGCGGCGGTAGTCAATACCCCACTGTTGACACGTTCAGGGAATGGTCGGCCGGTTTTGCACGTACCTTTACCGTGGAATCCGCGCAGATTAGAGGTTGGGGACCAATACTTATTCGAATACTGTATGTTTACGCTACTTAGTTATGCCTCGGTTTCAAGTCCCATGATCCCATCAGGTGCTGACAAGTCCGAGTTCAATATGCTGCTTCTCAATCTCTGGCTACCTTTGGTCATGACCCCAAGAATGTGGGAGCCATCCTCATTCGCGTTGCCCTGGCGAGCAACACGGCTTCTGCTACTGCGGTCATGAAGTCGCTACTTGCCTTGTCTTCACTACATCGCTATGGCGTACAGACGCAGGCGGCAGAACTCAAGATATCGGCCCTCAAGTCATTGGCCGCTGCATCATCAAGCCAGATAGGCACTGCAGAAGCAATACAACATGTTTGTGCCGGGATGCTTCTGTGTTCCTTCGAAGTCAGTGATCATCACTCTTGACCCCAGTCTTATCACATGCCTACCGTCAAATGCTGATCTACTCCATCAGCTCCACCGGGCATCTTGCACCTCAGGTCAATGGGCCTGGTATATCCGCGGTGTTAAGGAGGTTATCAAAACTGCTCGACTCAGCAAGCTTTCCCAGGACAGTGACCTCGCCACCTTATTAGACTGGGTGCATTATCACGACGTGTTGGCTCGCTTCACCTTTCGGCACTGGTACAAAGGCGCGAGAGATTTGACAACAACTTCGACTGCCTGCCGTGGAGAAATCAAACAGTTGCTATCTGACTCGCTATATTTTGCGATGGGTGATCAATGGCTGTTGGATATGGAGTCGTCACCTACATATCCCGCTCTGGAGCTGCTGTCGGAGCTTTGCGATGCAATACCAACAAGACCGCAAAACATGCACTCTATTGAAAGATTAGATGACTACAAAGCGTTCATAGGAGTACTTGATTGGAGAATCAGGTGTCTTCCAGTCTCGTCCAAAGCCGATGATGTCACCGATAGTAAGGTGTTGATGGACGAGTTATTCCGATTGGCCATCCTAGTTTACCTGAATCGAGCGACGGCAGACGTGCTGAGACAGGAAGCGAGAACACAGCAGCAGATTAATAGAGCGTTCGAGATATTCTCCCAGCTTGGATCATGCGAACGGCAATTTCCCGCCTTCATTTTGGGTTGTGAGGCTCGGACCGATGAGCAGCGACAGATCCTCCTCGATCTCATCGCCAGGACGGAGAAAAAGGCTTCCTCGCGGTCGTTCAAACATGTTACCCTGCTGATACAAGCGTGTTGGTGCCAAGAAGACCTATCTAACGGAAATATCGATTACTGGGATAAGTTGACCACCATCATCAGCTCCTGTCTATTAATGCCCACTTTCGTCTAGTCTATTATACTCATGGTTAATATAATACTGTGTACAAGCTGATATCGAATATCTAATGGGGTTTGCACGGCGGTAACCTATAATTAGCACGTATTAGTCATGTGGTACGAAGCAAGTTGGGGTAGGGCACAGTGATTTATAAATTAGAATGTGGCTGATTGAACAGGTGTAGTGGACAGAACTTTTAGCTTTCGAATTTGATTGGAATGCTCTGATTCCATAGTAGTAGCTATGTAACTGTACCGTCTCGGTAGGCTTGCCGACAGGCCAGGTCAGCTTCCGCTATACTGGCTCCAGTAGTTTAGGTCTTCCCCCAGGTTGGCCCTTCGACAGACACTCAAAGTACTGCAGGGCTCGACATCTCTCCTGGCAAGGGAACCACCATATTGCATCACTTAGACGTTGACCTAGCGGAAAGACGGCTATAGGTATGGGAGTTAGCGTCGACCTGGGACTGGAGACCGATTTCTGGATTCGAGCACTAAGGTAGTTCTGACTGTGCGCGACGAGTCCCGAGACGAGTTGGGCCTGTAGGACCTTTCTAGGGGCGCCACGATCTTCTCTCTATTATGATCGAAGTCTGGAAACTGGATCCATCGTCTTATGACCCTACCATCAGCCTTGCGAGACGTACAAAGGATTTAGACCATCGCGAGATAGGGGCCAGATAGGGGAGCTTGGATTACATAATAGGACGATCGACACCTAGCGGCTTGGCCCACATTATATAGAGCCCTCCCTCCGATGCACTAGAGATCGAATCTTTCCTTCCGCATGGTAATATATCTGTTTCCGAATTATGTTATATGATCTCCTAGGTGCGACATGAAGTAGTAGTAATGCCATATATCCCTTGCATGGACTAGTGGTGATATATAACCAACAACGAGTATTAGCCTGGAGTATTGAACCAATAAGGGGCTCAAGCGACTAGGTTGTAATGCAGTTGGTGGTCGTAGGCAGTCATCACATCATCTTAACTGTTCATACCCGAAACACAACATTCTTGCGGGGCTGTGTGTACGAAGTATTTCTCTTTTCTCTATGATGATCCAAACCCGACAGGAGCTTCACATGGCATTTCTAAAACTTTCACTTTGGAAGAATTTATTTAGGCACGCGTTGCCATTCCACATTCTTCTCTCATACTACTATACTCTTCCAACAACGCTGATATGCCGATTGTCATATACATTGCAGCAATTGCGATTGGAGCAATATGGCTCCTCTTCTCCAGGCACGGGCCGTCGCCATCAAAAGAAAGCCTGCCGTATTTGAAGTTTGATGGAGACAATTCAGCATCCAGATACAGGACTGAGAGTGAAGGCATCCTAAATAAAGGATACACACAAGTACGCTTTCATTATTATTGAATGATATTCATGCCTACCATGCGCTTGTATACCAAGATTTCTCTTTCGCCGTGCGACTGTTCATTCTCTTTCTAACACATATGCTGCAGTATATCAAGAAGGGATTGCCGTTTTCCATGCGAGACCCCAACGATCTCAAACGCCCACTAGTCGTATTGCCTGTTAGATACCTTGACGAAGTCAAATGGATCCCCGAGAACCGCATGAGCTTTTGGAAACACATAGACAAGGTACGCACTGCAGAAATGATGCAAATCCCTTACATGGATATTGATCATATCGCTCTCTCCAGCAATCTATCCTCACTCAAATCGGCGGACCTGGAATTACTGAAGAGGTTGCTCTTGCCGCAAGACAGGGCCTTAATCGGGCGCTTGGTATGTTTATAAATGTCGTCAATGCGAACATATCAATACACTAACTGTGTACAAGGTTACTTGATTGAACCGCTTAACGACGCCTGCATAGCCGCTTATGCGAAAGAGTGGCCATCATGTCCTGGTACATCATCATATACATACATAGTCATGAGTCTGTTCTTCTAATCTAATCATTTATACAGAATGGACGCCACTGCTGCCCTATCCACTGATCATGAAAGTATTCGCCAGCATGTCAGCATGTGCTATTGTCGGGCCTGAAGTAAGTGATTATACATAACGCTCTCTTAATGACGTAGAATATATCATCAATGCTAATGAGAAAACTAACTAGCTGGGCGGTCTTGACTCAGAATGGCAGAGTCTGTCGATGAACTTCGTTGCTGCCGCTCTGAGTGCACCATCCAAGGTGAAGACGAAGTACCCTCGCTGGCTTTACTGGCTAGCACGATATACAAATGACGGTGTCAAGGCCATGTGGAAATACCAAGCCCGCGCCGGCGAACTTCTGACGCCTGTCTTGCAGAACCGTATCGATGCAACAGCGCAGTTGAAGGCCAAAGGTATAAAGAAACCCCGAGGTCCTCGTAAATATGAAGATGGTGTTCAGTGGCTATTAGATGCACACACTGCACACGGGAAAGACTTGACACCAGAACAACTAGCACGGGACCTTTTTGTGATCATGACGGCTTCGATTCACAGCACTTCCGGGGCTGGACTCTCAATCTTATTTGACATGCTAGAGCATCCAGAAGCACTGACGGAAATCAAAGAAGAGATCATACAAGTGCAAAGCAAACTGCCAGGAGGGTGCTGGACCCGAAAGGCTCTGGGAGATTTACGCGTACTGGATAGTTTCATGAGAGAAAGTGCGCGGGTGCATGCCCTCACTCAGTACACCTCAGTTCAACGAATACCCACTTCCCCATGGACATTTAAAGACGGTCTAGAAATTCCGGCCGGCACTACTCTTGCCTTCCCTAGTTATCATCACAATTTCGACCCGGTAGTCCACCCACATCCAGATACGTTTGATGCCAAACGACACCTTCGGAAGCGACAGGAATCAAATACACACAAGTTCCATTTCGCATCAGTCTCGGAGGATATATTGTCCTGGGGCTCTGGACGTCACGCGTGCCCAGGCCGCTTCTTCGCCCAGGAAACATTGAAACTGATGATGATACACCTATTGTTACATTACCAGTTCAAACATGACGATGTAACCAAGGAGACACCAAGGTTCCTGCCGAACAACCTATTCATTGTGCCTAATCCGGCGCTACCTGTCTTATTCAAGGAGCTCAAAGTGCGGTCGTAGGGCTCTTCCACTTAGGTTAAATTGCTACAAATGGTACTAAACGAGGATATGATCAGGGATCTGAACTCTTGTTATTGAGTATCACAATAGATGCCAGCGATGATATAGGTGTTCCCCCGTGATTGTAATAAGAGAAAATTGGTGCCCCGCAACTTGAGACAAGATGGCCTAAATTGTTGATAAGCGCAGTGGCCCGTTTCCTAATAGTGAAAACTTTAAATATTACCCAGCCCAGTGTGTTTACGCAGGATCCTTGGGATCTCATCCCACGTCTCATGATAGAGAGTGTTGCCACGCTCGCTCGCCAAAAGTGCACTGGGACTGAATGGAAATGGAACATGTCGGCGAGCAACTATCAACTAGGCCAACTAGTTCCTGAGTCAGAAAATATCTTACGGCGGGTGTTTATCGTTTGTCCAAGCCTCCTTGGCCTGCTCGCCCTTTTCGCGTGTGCGTACCCCGAGGATTAGTGTCGATGCGCCTTGCGCTGCATACTTGATAGCAGCTGCAAGCCCTAAGCCCGAGTTTGCTCCGGTGACGAGCACGGTCTTTCCCTTGAATGGTAGTGATGTTGGGTTGGCTGGCGGATGCCTGGCAGCTTGCCGCATGGATTTTGGGTCAGACATGGGGATAGAACGTAAAATTTGGCCAATATGATAGATTGTGGCTAGAAACGACCCATACCTGTAGCTATATACATGGAATGCCCTTATTTTCTCATAAATATATTCCTACTATACTAAATAACCTAATATAATATACTTCATAACTTATGTTTATATTTAATACCTACGCATAATTCGGATAAAAAATATATGCCAAGCCGTTAGGGGCCGATTTCCTAATCATATAACCCAACCTCTCCTATTTAGACCATATATCGCGACAATACTCCAGCAAAACGAATGTGGCTTATCGAATGTATAGGATGAATACCTATTAGATTCCATACTAAGTGTCCAGCCGGAGGGCTGGGGGAACTACACTGATATATATATACAATATGTGTGGGGCATATTACCCCTATTCAACATGGCTGAAGCCGGCCTGACAGAATTCAGAGAGGTACCGAGAAGACCATGACCACTCACTGAGAAGGACTCATGGAGGAGGGAGACTGGGACAACTTGGCTTCCACAACACTAACGAGTGACTCCAGTGACTTGTGGGGGCTAAGTATATCAAGAAACGGAATGTCAACCTTGAACGTAGTCCAGAACCACGTACGGAACTCAGCCGCTAGCATGCTATCCAACCCGAAGAGTGCTAAAGGCTTATGACCATCAATTTTTCCCGGGGGAATGAGAATCAAGTTTGCGAAGTGTTCCCGAGTGAGTTGTGAAACTGCCTCTCCCAAAGACATCGTATCGTTCTCTGCCATGAGAGCCATGTATGCTGAAACAGGGCCGGCTTTCTTCGAAGTGCCTGCGAAACGGCCTACCTTGGCAGTCCCATCGCCCGCTGTCATCATGGCTTGTTGTTCAGCTGCCAATGATTCAGCCAGCCGGCGCGAGCGTGGATCCTGCATCGGAAGATTATTGACATCAAAACCCTGGGCCAACAATTGACGAAACCCAACAGACTCTAATCCAGTGAGGATATGGGCCATCGCATGCTCGTTGATACCCTTCAATTCCGTAATGTCGCTGTTTCCGGAAAGTGCCATGTCAATCAGTTGTAGAAACTCTTCTTCAGGCATAGCCTGGACGCCTCGACGTCTGAGAATAGCAGCAATGTCTGGATTTTCATGGAGATAACCCACTTCCGAAATCATACCTAGGCCGATCGAAACGGCTGGCAGGCCTCGACTGCGGCGCCAGCGTGCAAATGCATCGAGAAAGCCGTTGGATGCACAATAATTGGCCTCAGTTGCCACCCCAACCGATCCCGAGTTAGACGAGGTCATCAGGAAAAGTTCTGGAGATTCGTTGTATGCCTCGAGAGCGGTGTGAAGGTTCCACGTTCCAGCCCACTTGCAGTCGACACCGATATGCCAAGCTTCGTTGCTCATAACAGAAAAAATCGACTCTTGAAGGCCCATGGCTGCTTGTATAACGCCACCTATCGGCTTGCTTGTTGCTCTGCAAGCTTCGACAGCTGCCTTTACGTCATCGGCAACAGCAACATCCCCTCTAACTACGGTAACAATTGCACCGGCACTCTCCAAGCATGACACAAGCTTTTGCGCGTCTGGTTTGTCGCATCCTGAACGACCGAGGAAAACGAAGTGTCGTGCTCCACGATGCAACATCCAGCGGCTGAGGCTACGCCCCAGGCCACCTAAGCATCCTACAAGAAGATATGTCTTTCCGGGGTCGAGTACCGTCGAGTAAGTTGGCTCATAAACCTGTTATTGGCGTTAGCTTGAAACGAGAGCGCTTCGAATGTAAGGCCTACTTGAATTTGGCTTTGGGGATTCTCAAGAGAAATAACAATCTTGCCAACCCGGTCATTGTTGGAGAAATAACGATAAGCCCGGCTGATATCAGCTATATCAAACGTTGTGATTGGGAACACGCTGATAGTACGCTTTCGATATAGTTCCAACGCTTCCTGTACATGGCTATAACCGTTTTAGCAGAAGTGTCCCTGTTCAGGAGATAGGGGGTACGAGGGGATGAACTCTTACCTAGAAATCACTTTCCGATGATATGGATCTTCAGAAAACATCATTTCCTCAACGTCAAAAGCTGTGAATGTTGAATTTCGCAGAAATCTGCGCATATCCAATCGACCAGCATCTACCAACTCACGTTTACCTACTTCAACGAAACGCCCAAAGTTAGATACACAGCCCCAGCTTGAGTGCATCAAGTCGCCAACAAGTGAGTTGATGACTACATCAACACCGCGACCTCTAGTTTCCTCCATCAGTGCATCAACAAATGAGGAATCGCGGGAGTGAAAGATATGGGAGGCTGGTAGTCCGAACTCGGCAATAAGGAAGCTCTTTTTCGTCGCGGAGCCCACTGTGGTATAAACGGTAGCCCCTATGCTCTGCGCGATGCTAATGACGGCTATACCCAAAGCTCCGGAGCCTGCATGAACCAGGATCGATTCGCCCTTTCGTAGATGGGCTCTGTCACGCAATGCATAGAGTGCCGTTCCATAGGCTACTGGAAGCGCTGCCATCGTCGTGTATTTTTCGTCTGGCAGTAACTTATGAACTGCCCAGGCAGGTACGCGCTCAACCGTCGTAAAGTGACATGGCCATAGGGCCACAACACTATCTCCAAGCTGCACGTTGGAAACATCTGTAGCTGCAGACGTTACAACTCCACTGAACTCGCGTGATGTTGTCCCACTACGCGTTTCCAAGCGCCCAGCGGTGGTATAGACATCCTTAGCATTGAGACTGACAGCTCTAATCGTGATATCCACAAAACCAGGTGGGGGGCATGTCGTGGGCTCGCGTAGCTGCTGGAAGTATATGGTATCGGGGTGTCCAGTCTTTCTCATTGCGAAGCGCGCCAACCCGGCGTCCTTCAGGGGGACACTGTGCAATCGTTCTTCCATTCCCAGTCGACGTCGAAACCGGGAGTTTAGAGCAGGATCAGGACCGAAGCGGCTGACGTGAAGAAGGCCTTTGTAGTATATGAACTCCTTATCATCATTGTCACCCAGGGGTACTAGCGTCCTGATTATATTCTCACAGGCCAATGGTATATCTTGTTTGAAGCGGTGGGGAGGCCCCATGTCGACCACTGAGAAGCGCAGGGATGGCTGTTCGAGCATGATCGTGCGAGCCAGGCCACTGGCAAGAGTCAAACTCGGGTCTTCTTGGCCAGACATATCTAACATATTGGCGCCAGTGATCCAGAGCAAGTCGGTTACGACATTTGTTATGTTCCGCAAGAGGTCCATTTCATCTTGTTTCATAGTCGCAAGGAATTCGGTTTCTGCCTCTAAGAGTGAGATACAGATCGTCTCTCCGTTGACTTCTGCCGAGTGGATCTCTGATAAGGCGACGCTGCTCACTTGAGAGATACCAGGAACTTCTCTCATGGCGGATTTTATGGAAGTCGTCAACAAGTCGATATAGGGAGAAAATTCACGAAACTAGAAACAGGTAATTAGCATTAACACAACTTAGTGAGTTTTCTGGTATAGAAACGTACGATGACCAGCACACTTCTTCCAAGTAACCGCGGAGGCTCTTTGGGCGTTTTCACAGCAAGTATGATATCTTGTCCCACACGAATCGTGGTAAAATCGGTAGTACTCAGGGTGAATGCTGCCTCATCCGTAGCACGGGAGATAATCACACCGTAATCTTTGACCATGGTCAAAAGTTCCATCGGACTATTCGTCCAGTAGCGCGTTACAGCTGAGGGCTATAAACGTTATTTTCACTACGCAATAAGGATAATAAATTAATCTACGAATTTAAAAGGATTTAATATCGTAACCTGCCATTTATAACAATAATAATCAATAATTTAATTAGCTTTATAATTGCGTCGCCGCTTTATTTCGAATTTCAATTCGAATTCTTTATAAATATTCTTTAAATTCGATTTATTAATTAATTATTATTTATTTACAAATTCCGATATAATAAATCCTAACGATATTCTTATATCCATTTTTGCCATTTAAGACGCGCTTTTAAAAATCGTCGCCGCAGATATCGAAAAACGCGTAACGCGGTTCTTATTAAAGGCGCCGGCGGCTTTTAGTATAATATTAAAAACCGATACCGTCGGTTTTTTGCCGCCGGCCGCAAAGCTTATAAAAAATTTATACGTAAATACGGCTAATAAATCCTTCGAATTTATTCTTTCGGCCGAAAAGTTCGACTTTCGTAAACGTCGGTTTAAAGCATATAAGATCGAATTAAAAAAGCAAAAACTACAAAACAAAATGACCCGCCGGCATTACGAAAAAAAAACCCGAAAACGCGATCCGAATTTAAACGACGAAATTAATAAATATTTTAATATCGTAATAAATACCGCAAATATATTTCCGAATATAAAAGTACGTTACGTAATGCAAATATCCGAATCTAAATTTAAGCCCTTAAATTTAATTAAGTTCCGAATTAACGTTTATTCGAAAACGTAAAACGAAATTTTAAACGCTTATATCGTTAATTCCAAATTCCGATTTGTCTTTAATATTGAAAAAATCCTTTATTACGGTTTCGATTTATATATTTTTTTTAATGCTTCGTTTAATACATAAAAATTTACGTCCGCCTTTTTTTAATATACCTAAACGTATAAATAAATATAATGCGTTTCGCCGGATATATAACAAAATACGAATAAGCTTATTAAATAAAGCATACATTTATATATGCAATAATTCGCATAATTTCCGTAATAAACCTTAGTTATAACGTAACAAAATAAAAAAACGAAAAGCCGAATTGAATTAACGAATCCATTTTTTTAACGCCTTTAAAACATATAACGGAAACGTTTCGGCGCCGTTTAAGGCCTAAAAGATCTTTTAAGGAAATACTTGTGTTACGTAGTACAATAGTCCCTAGGATTACTCAGTACTACGTACCCCTACCTAGTACTGCCAAGGACTATATAGAAGTCCTTGGAGTCCCTAGTACTCCATAGCAATTCATGCTTTTACTACTTCATAACTTTACCCCTATACTGGTGATAAGTAGTACTGAGCACTGCATAGCGGTGCTGTGCCCCTATATACAGTCGACGTTATCGACGCCGCCGGCACTCCTAGCTAGAAGCAGGGAGTCCGGGACGTCCATAACAACTTGTTGCAATTAAAACAAAAACGAATACGTTTAAAGAATTTTCGGCAATAAATATAAAAGGCTTTATAAATGCCTTAATTATAACGGAAATTATAAAATTACGGAATATAATAATAAATCCGAATAAAATTCGGATATTATTACGTCCGGCTTTAATAGTTTGCCCGTAATACCGAAAAATCCGGAAATAATTTAGTTGCTTATTCGGATACGTAATTTTCTTTCGATTAAGCCGGATATTAATATATTCTTTTTTTTTAAAACCTTTTTTATAAGCGAAAATTCCTTTTAAAACTTGCCGTTTCTTTTAATTGCCGAAAAATAAAAGGCCGTTTTCGGGCGTTATTTCGGGAAATTTATTACTTTAATCGACGGCATACTTATATACGGCATTTAATTCGGTTATACGTAATAATTCTTATTAATAATTTCCGAAAATTTCGCAATAACTTACGAAAATCCGGCGGTAATTTAATAATAATTAAAAAACGACTTTATATTCGGCCGCATCGTTTTCGTTCCGTTTCCTTTACCGCCCGGTTTCGTTTTTTCTTCGTTCGGCTTCGTATTAAAACCGAATAAAAAATAACGCAAAATATATTACCTTTTTTATTTTCCGAAAAACTCGATTAACGATTAGATTTCGGAAATAAGTGCCACATTTAAATATATTACAATCGAAAACGTTTTCGATTTCGTATGCCGCTTTAGCAAAAAATCCCTTTTCGTTAAAAAAAACCTTAAAAACGCGTTTTACATAATATCCGTAACGATATTATAACATTAGCTATTCGGTTTCGAATAATGCAAAAGATTTTATTACGAAAATTGCCTTTTATTTAACCTTTATACGGTTTCGTATTTATTTAATTTATTCGCAAAAGCTTTTTATTAAATGCTTTCCGTATTGCTTATTAAAATATTAATTGCTTATTATTTCGACGACTTTATTTTCGTATTTCTTTTCGAAAAAATCGTAATTCCGTTGTACTTTTTTTATAACAAATTAATTATTACGTTAGGAATTTTCCCGAATTTTAAAAAAAACGGCTAAAGTATAACCCTTAAAATTTTCGAAATCGAAATCGATATAACGTTAATAAACGCCCGTTTATTAAAACGGAAACTTATAAAGGCTAATAAATTAATTGCCGATATTTTTACCGTAAATATTTTTTTCGGCCGCTAGGCCGAACGGATCGCCGGTTTTTTAAATTTCTACATAACAATAATGCCTTTAAATAAGCCTTTTTTATACGGAATTTAGGGCTTTTTCACTTTTATACGTAACTTACGTTTATAATGCCCGTTTAATAACGGCGCCGTAAAAAATTTACGATAATAAAAAAAATTTCTTTAAAACTTTAACGGCATTTATTTATTAATAAATTTAAACCGGATAATTTTTTATTTATTTACGGATTTCTCGAAATCCGCGTTCGGAGGCTTTTAGTATTACGAAAATCCGGCCTAAAAAAGCTAACGTATAAATTTATTTATTTTAATTATTTAAGCCTTTTATCGCTTATTCGGCAAAAACGAATTGTAATTTTTAATTAATATTTTCGAATTAATTATAATTTAAAAAGCCTTTTTATTATTTGGCTTAACGTAAATATACGATACGAGTATTGTATATATCGATAATATAACGGCCTAATACGGCTTATTTAGCCTTAAAACAAAAGCAATCCTTTCGATAAACGCCTTTCGTAACGTTTTCGTTCTTTCGGCGAAATTCGATATTAACTTTATAACGATATACATATTGTCGGTTAAAAATATACTTGTAAATGCGTTTTTTCGACGGGATTAATAATTAATTATTAATTTATATCCTAATTAATAAACGCTTATAACATTAAGTCCTTAAATAATTTCGTAATACGAATATTGCGAATTTCTTTTAACGAAAATTATATAAAATTATTTTAAGCCGGATTTATTCCGAATATTCAAAAAACCTATAATATAATAATACGTTCGTACGAATTATAATGCCGACGATACGTATTTATACCGTAACCGGTAATAATAATTACTTTTTCGAAATAAATATTTAATTAAGTTTTTAATCGAATATAAAACCGGTTTCGAAGTTTTATAATAAAGAAATATTTAATATTTATACGTTTAATATACGTTAATATAAATTACGATATAATAATTTTCGAAAACGCATATATAAAACGCTTAATATAAAAAACGAAATATTTATTTTTATACGAACCGATATGAATCGAAAAAAAGCCCTTTATTTTTAAAGTTACGTTTTAACGATTCGTTAATTCCGAAACGATAACGGACGAAAATTCCGAAAATACATTCGTAATTAATGTCGCTTTTATAACGGCATAAACGGATTTCCTTTATTTAAGCGAAATTATATATACCAAAATTAACGTTAATAATTCGGTTCGATATAAATACGAAAAGCTTTTTTTATTTTGCATTATCCCTTTCGAACGGAAAAATTACTTTCGGTTATTTTTTCGATTTAATAAAACGAATCGAAATAAAAACGGAATAACCTTAATAATAAGGGCTATAAGCGATATTATATGCTTTTATTTCCATATAACCAAATGGTTACGATAAAATTTAAATCCCGAATATAATTTAAGCCGATAATTTTTATTCCATTTATAAAGCGGCGCTTTTATTCGTAAACGCGCTTTTGCCGTATTTCGGGCCCGCCTAATACGGATCGGAATTTCTTTTAATACGTATTTGGGCCATAATTTTCGCCGAAGGGCCGCATAATACGCTTTCGATTTCGGCATAAGCAAAAAAAACATTAAATTATTAAATAAATAATTCTTTAATACCGTATATCGGTATTATAAAACGTTTTTAATAAACCTTTTATACTTATAATGTTATTTCGTATACGAATAATCGAAAACGAATTAATAATTCTTTTTTATATTCGAAAAAAAAAATAATAAATAAAATAAAATAAACTGCCTTAAATCGGCCGCAAAAATAATTTTTAATTGTTTTTATAAACGTTATAATATTTTTATATAAAAGATTTACGTAAATCGTTATAAGCTGCTTTTATAATATCTTTATTTAAAGATACCGTTTAAATAATTAAAAACGGCCTTTACGAATGTAATAATAGCTTTACAAAACGTTACGTAATAACGCTTTTTAAACGTTATAACAGCCGGCTTTTAAAAAGGCTTATATTATTAATATATTATTTCAATATTCTTTAATCGAATTTTTAAAATAATTTATAAATAAATTAATTTACGGATTTAAAAAAAATTCCATATCGTAACTTATTATTTATAATAATAATAATTAATAATTCGATTAGTTTTATAATTACGTCGCTGCTTTTTTCGTTTATCGTTTTTATTAATACTTACGGTTATAATAAACGGAAAAAAAAATCTTAATAAAAAAAATATTAATAAAAGAATTATTTATAGATTTTAATTTATTTATACGTATAGGATTGCTTTAAGCCGGCCATAAAAACAGCTTTCGGTTGTTTTTACGAACGTTATAATATTCTTATGCAAAGGATCCGCATAAGCCGCTATAAGCCGCTTTTATAATACCTTTATCCGAAGGTACCGTTTAAATAGCTAAAAGCGGCCTTTACGAATGCAACAATAGCCTTACGAAGCGTTACGTAGCAGCGCTTTCCGAGCGCTGCAGCGGCCGGCCCCTAAAGGGGCTTATACCACCAATACACTGTTCCAATACCCTCTGATCGAATTCCTGAAGTGATTTATAAATAATACGCACTTACCTTTTAAATAACCACGGCATCGAACGGTCCCTGGCCGCCCCCCTGAATTAATATCGTGCCGTTGTCAAGGAGATTGCCAGTCTTCCAGGCCCGGCAGCGAGGGAATGCCGTATCGTTTTCTAATAAGTCTAGCCATTGCTTAGATTGGCAATTGCAGCCGCTGTCAAGCTCTAGCAATTCCATGCCTGGGTTCTTGTGTCCAGCGAGTTCAATCAGTGCCGCCATCGTGGCCAGCACCCTGTTGTCTGCCATATCTGCCTCTTGCCTTTTTATAAACGATGATACATATTCGTTCAGTTGATTTTCAACTCCTGGAGACAAGCGGACGATATCCGGTTTCCAATGCACCCGCAGGCATGGATTTCGTTGGGGCTCTGTGCTCTTGTTGCTGCTACCATCGTCGTCCATCTTTCCATTGTAGAGACATAAACGGGCACCCTTCATGTCGAAAAGTACAGAAGAATCCGGGCGTCGGAGAGTGCAGTCTACATTATGGGTAGAAAGACTCGTGGTAGTTGCGTGTGTGTGGATTTGTGCTTGGTTATCCGATATTCCGACGCACGTATCTTGGATACAACACTCTGAGATGAAAACCGGCAAGTAAGCTCTGAGTGAGCTCAGATTTCCCTTTGTGGCGCCCATGATGGCTGTTTGGAGGCATGCATCAATAACAATTGGATGTATAGGGTAACTCCTACTCGAGTTCCGCTCAGCTAGGGGGTCCAACCGCACCGTAGACACAGCATCAGTCCGGGCTCTAAGACCATCAGTAGATATACTCTTCAATGGTTGAAATCCAGGGCCATAGGAAAGTCCTTCCTGCTCGCATTTTTCATACCACCGTTCCATATACCAGGTTTCGTAGCCAGTTGAGTCAACTAAGACGGTGCCTTTCGGATTCGCGGGTCTGTTATTAACCCGAATGCTTCCTGCGCAGTGTATAGTCGCCTGACCCCTGGTCCACGAGGAGATAGAGAAGTCATGCCAATCAGCTGATGCTGTTGTGACGGATAGCTTTCGTAAGGACATAGTGGTATGAAGTTCGATATCTCCATTCACTGATGCTGGCTGGCCATCGCTCTGCACTATAAGGGCAGTATCAATGCTAACATTGCATAGCTCAAACGAGATTGGGGCTTTTTGAGGTGAGGAAGACAACTACCCGTTGAATCCCTTGAGTTGAGAGATTGCCTCGATAGACATGGCAAGGTATCCTGCAGCGGGGAAAACTATCTGGCCTTCTACCTTGTGATCACGCAACCAGGGCACTTCGTCCAGACGAAGTATGTTGCGCCAGCTCCAGTCGATACCATTACCAGCAAGTTGTTGGGACCCCAATAGCTCGTGTCGCACGTATTTTCGATTGCGGAGCTCAACACTAGCTCGCGGCTCATGCCACAAAATCCCGGTGGGATAGTCCCAAGGATAAGGGGGGAGATCGTGGCGCGGTCGCAAGGCGGACCCCCCAGCAAGACTGTTTATCTCCATCCAATCCAACTTGTGGCCGTGGCAAAACAACATGCCTGCAAGTTTCTTCATAGTTACGTTCGAATCCTCGTTCCTGATCAATGAAGGGCTGTACGGAAAAGACCTTTTGTTAGAACCAACGCTGGCTAAGATCTTTTGAATAGGTCCTTTCATTGCGTGATGTGGTCCAATTTCGATCAGATGATAGTCACCACTTCCAGCCAAATTCCCGATTGCCCCATTGAACTGAACTGGATTCTCAAGGTTGTCCCGCCAGTATCTTGCCATGTTGGTATCGCGAGTGAGACATATCAAATCTTCGCCATTTCGGCTCATAGATGAGAACATCTGAGTAGGAAGGTCGAGTGAACTCTGCACAGGGTTTTTCTCGTGGTTGAGATATGGCGTAATCAGCTTCTCATAGTAAGGGCCTATTTCCTTCATCATGTAAGAGTGGTACGCTTTCCCGCCTGTCTCAAGCTTGCGGCAGAACAACTTCTTCCGCTGGAACTCGAGTGAAAGTGCCTCGATGCCGTCTGGCGACCCGCTCAACGTTACACTTTCCGGAGCATTGTCGCAGGCAACGCACACATCTCCGTCAAGTCCGCGTTGCTGGATAAGATGTCTTGCAGCTTTGACATTGGTTCCAGCAGCGAGCATAGAACCCCGATTTTGCAGCCGAGCAACCGCAAACCCGCGCAGGTACGCTACTAAGATAGCTTCAGGTTGCGTAAGTAACCCAGCTGCGTAGGCCGCTGCAATCTCGCCCGAAGAGTGTCCGACTGTAGCTGAAGGGCGAATTCCCCATCGCTTTAAGACATTGACAAGTCCTACTTGGATAGCGGTACATAATGCTTGGCTGTGTGTGGCTTCGTTGACTTGACTGACGCCTGCAACCTCTTTGATTGCTTGTACCAAAGTCCAGGAGGGAGCAAGTTCCGATGGGAGGGATTGTAGAACACTGTCAAGCTCTTGAATAGTTGTACTGAATATATCATTATGTAAAAGCAGTTCTTTTCCCACTACAATGATCAATGGTTAGAATGCATTAATATTTCCAGTTGAAGCAAAAGGTATACTATAAGGCAATGTAATCGAAAGCTTACTTACTACATGGATACTGTGCCCCTTGCCCAGTGAAAACGAATGCGAAAGGCAATGGATCTGACGATATATGGTGAACAGCTTCGTCCAATTGACTTGGGAGCAGCTTTGAGTTTCCGTCCACACCAACTTGAGCTAGAAGAGTTGTCTTTGATCTCAAGAAAGATCTTCGATAGGACAATGTGAAAGATAGGCGACAGAGGGACGTCGAGTCAGAACCTTCCACCAAAGCTGAAATTTGGTTACTCCGGGCCTGGAGTGACTTTCCCGAAGCAGCGGATATAGGCAATACGAAAATGTCATCCCGAGGGCTTGGGGTGTGCTCAAAGCATGCCACTGGTGTTCCTAGATAGCTATCTAGAGACTCTACAATGGCATGCGCATTAGCACCTCCATATCCGAACGAATTGATGCTAGCTCGGCGAATGGACCTTGGCCACCGTTCAGCTTGTGTCACTACTTCGATATTCCTTGGGTCGAGTTTCACTTTTTTAAAGGTTAGTGATTTCAGGACAACTCATCAGCCTACTTTGTTACATACGTTGAGGGTTCAGTTTAGTCACACCACGCGTTGGTGGTATCATGTCCTTTTTGAAGGCGAGCAGAACCTTTATTAGCGATGTAAGGCCGCTGCTTGCTTCGCTATGTCCTAGGTTCGTTTTCACCTATTGGAATTGTTAGTGGCTTACCGAGCATGCCATAATATATTGGTTCCTTATAGAGAAACAAAGGTTGCAGGGGGGGGGGGGGGGGGGGGCTTAACGGTGTACTCACCGAACCAATCATTAGGGGCGGTCCTTCTCGTGGGCAGAAGCAATGCTTCAGAGCGTCTACTTCCACAACGTCGCCCACTGCGGTTCCAGTCCCATGGCATTCAACGTAGTCAGTATCAGCAAGTCTAAGGCCAGCATGAGCATAAGCCTTTCTGATAACAACTTCTTGAAGGGCAGCACTGGGCTGCGAGATTCCTGACGTTCTTCCATTCCTATAGAACAGTTGTCAGCTTTCTAATCAACTTTTAAGTTGTAGAATTTTATCTAGGTGGGCTTCCCTACGCATTGAGTGCAGTGGCGCGAATGATTCCCCAAATATTGTCCCCGTCTCTGATGGCAGATGACAGACGCTTAAGATACACCGCATTGATGCCTTCAGCTCGTCCATATCCATCAGCTGAAGCATCGAATGTTTTGCATGTCGATGTTGATGAAAGCACACCTCCTTTCATTGTTTCGAGATGTTGTTCGGGGGACAATATCAGGTTAGCAGCCGCCACGATTGCGCTATTGCAATCACCAGCCCTGATAGCTGACACAGCGGCGTGTAGACAATACGTAGACGACGAGCAAGCCGTGTTCAACGTCAGGCTATCAACTAGTAGTTAGGCACGTAGTACAATACAGTCTTGCACAAATATAAGCCGTCATAGATTGATGGGAGGCTTACCTGGGTCCTTGGAGATTGAAAGCATGGCTGATACGATTCGCTAGGATAGCTTTTCCAACACCGGTGGTGCTATAACGATACAATTCATCTGGGTCTCTGTAATGCATTGTTTGATAGTCGACAGTGAAATCGCCGGTATATACTCCAGTATTCGAACCAGACATCTGGCTCAGCGTGACTCCAGCATTTTCGAAGCACTCGAAAACTACTTCAAGTAATTTTCGTTGTAGTGGATCCACTGTTTAATAGGGAGTCAGTTTACGCTAATTCATCCATACATGGTAATCGTCAAGCCCCTCTGCCCCCTTTCTCGACCACTTGTTTTTTTTTTTTTGTTTTTTTTTTTTTTCTTTTTGTTTTCTTTCTTTTTCCCCCTTTTCTTTTTCAGGGGGTTTAGTATCGGTGTATAGTATCAACGTGGAATGCTAAGAAAGCCTCTGGGTTTTACATATTCCGGTGTAAGAGTTCACTTACTATAGGTAGCTTCTAGATTATTGATGTGAAAGAAACTGTTGTCAAGCAGCCGTGCATCCTCTTCGAGGAAATATCCACCGTCAGCAGCCATAACACCCGATTGGTCACCATTTGAATTAT
Organism: Diatrype stigma; assembly: GCA_022225965.2. Classification (NCBI taxonomy): domain Eukaryota; kingdom Fungi; phylum Ascomycota; class Sordariomycetes; order Xylariales; family Diatrypaceae; genus Diatrype; species Diatrype stigma. Next base: position 24,021 of record JAKJXP020000056.1, read on the forward strand.
GAAAGCCATGAATATTGAAGCGTTCAGGTGGGACTTGGCCCTGGGCACTTTTCTTTTCCATCAGAAGGTCCCAGAGGTCAGAAGGGGAGCGTACGCCCCCTGGTAGATGACATGCTAACAGAGTTAACATTCGCCGGATTAGTCTTCGGGCAGGGATCATTACCTAGCCCCACGATGCAGACTGGATCGTCAGCATTGCGGTATGACATATCACCACTAATACTTCCAGGCATCTTGAGGCAGCTTCCCGAGGAAGTGAAGGATGTGATGGGGTGCACACTACCTGAGAGTCAGACAGGACTTCGTAGATGTCGATTTGCTTTTGAGGCGTGGTCGATGGTATTGAATGCGCCCTCAGTTTCAAATATGACGTAGATAAGAGGAAACTTTAGCCTATGGATTACTCTGAAATCCGAAGTGGGAATACTGGTCTTATATAGTACAATGCAAGAATGATTTGTAGGTTCTTGGGAGAAGGATACCGGTCATATGATTTGTTTATCGTATGCTACATTGCCCCATCTTGATAGCTACCGAAAATGTATTAGAACTGCGGTATCAACCTAGTAAAAACTTATGTGATGCCGCATCCTCCAATGAATTCATACATATAACCCAGTCATCATCACATATTAATTACATTCAATATTGCACCTATGGTGCCCGTAGCCTGCATGACGAAGGAATCCCGCCAATATTGCCAGGACACCAAGTAGACATTCAACATATTGTTATACTCGACTGTGCCGCAGAATTGCATCTCTCAGATCCTTCGATCCTGGGGCCAAACTTCATCATCACAAGGCCTACTAGATGTGATGATCATACCAATCACACATGGCCATACTAACAGGAATCGTCATTATGGCGGTTCGGAACATTGCCAAATGTCATTTCCAACTTTCAGAATGCCGTGGACTTTAAGAGGTACACGTGGGGATGATGAGTGGCATTGCTTCTACAACCTAGAGTGGAAATTTGATAGATATACCGACACAGGTGGACAGGATCGGCTTAATTAAGCCTTAAGGCTCTCACCGTGCTCCGGTGAACTGTTCGAATGCATAAGGCCTTACTTCTGACATCAGTGACATGTAGTATTTGCCGATGTTTGAGAAAATAGCCTGCTTGATGCAGCCCCTACAAGGCTAGCTTACTAATTCAGGCGGTATATACCTATTGATCCTGCAGCCTCGTCGTTTTGAGGCTCTGTATTACGCCTAATTACGATATATTGTTCACAGTGCAATGTAGACGATAATACTGTAGTATCTGGATCTACATGGAGCCCTCCAACACATATAAAGATGCAAGTTTATATTTGTACACATAGGGTGTCAATATACGAATTTGGTGTGTTTATCTATTAGGTAGTACGATGTAACGGTAGGTACCACAATGCCAACCTACTTGTTGGTACGCACGTATGTGTGGTACTGGATGAGTCTGGAGCCAAATAACAGGAGTGATGCTACACACTGATTAGTTTTTCTCCTTATACACTGATTACTTTTCTAGGCACCTGCCAGCGGCCCGCCTATAAGCTTCCGGCCCGACCTACTATAGCGCATCACCCGCTATAACTCAGCGCATCACCCACTAACTTATAGCACCTTGTAATTATATAATACAGACCCCTTTATTATATTACAATGCTTTATCGCCTTTATAACTTTAATTGTATACTGTTCTTATCGGGTAAATTGGGGCAATTGAATGAAGCCGGAATTCCAACACTTCAAAAGCGTTGCTTTGGAAGGGGCGTTTTAGGTCAATGATAGGGGGTACGGTACGTTATAGTCAATGATATCGAACGTAGGAGTTATACAGCAAATTCACATACAAAACACTGCAAATCTAGGCTTTCAGGGACAATTCGAATAGTATCAAGCAAGTAGGCTATGTTATTTATCATATACACTCGACGTTTTATCCAGCGCGTTTGTTGTAATGGGGGTTGGTGAATTCAAGCAATTGTTCGAAGATGGGAAATCAAACGTTGTGATACAGCTACTATAAATCGGGCCGGAAGCTTATAGGCGGGCCGCTAGCAGGTGGCGAAAAAAGTAATCAGTGTATAAGGAGAAAAACTAATCAGTGTGTAGCATCACTCAATAACAGGGCATCCAACTTCCTCCTTCTTGATAACTTGATATACCATATTTTCATTCTATTTACTAGATATCACCACGTTCTATCACAATCTTTCTGCTTCATTGAGTCAACGCATCTACACTTCATAGAGATCAGATCAAAATGGCTCCCTTGAACCAAATCCCGGGCCAGGACTTTGGGGATAGCCTCCAGGGCCCTGCCTTGCAACCTCCTAGTGGAATCACGCCCAATTTTGACGATCCACCCAATGAAAACATCTACGCCCACGTCGCCCTTGTCCTTGGCGTATCTTTAGTGTCTTTATTTTCTATTCTCCGTGCCTATGCCAGGTTGATCTATCTCAAAAAGGTCCATATTGCAGATTGTCAGTTCTCCGTCCACCATTACTCATTTACGTATCTTTCTAACAGTCGCAGACATTGGACTCGCAGCACTCGTGAGCTCACCTCAGTGACGTTGACAAATGTTTCCTCTAAGAAATATCTAGGGAACCTATTTGGCCTTCATCTATGTACTATTCGATATTCTCCACACTTGTGGTTTCTTCGTGCACCAGTGGGACATGCGCATCAAGGATCTAATCATTTTCAACCAGGTAACGTATCCTGTATTAAAACCCTTCAATCTCCTGAATTAACCAGTGCATTCTAGTTGTACTTCCGAGGCTATATGCTTTACTGCTCCACAGTCTTGACTATAAAGTCTGCCATCATTGTGGAATGGATTTTTATCTTCGTCCCAACGCACACCCGCAATGTCTTCTTTTGGGTATGCCACACACTTTTGTGGTCAAATATTCTATTTTATATCGCCATGATAATCCTACCTAATGTGGCATGCCATCCTCACAACAAGCTTTGGAATCCTCTCTTGCCAGGAGAGTGCATCAATACGACTTTCTCCGGCACCTTGATTTCCACTGTAAACCTTGCAGTGGATGTGGTTCTATTCATTCTTCCCCAAAGGGTGATCTGGGGATTGCAAATGTCAACGAAGAGAAAGTTTGGAATCTCCCTTATCTTTTTCATTGGTATCCTGTGAGTTTTCCCACGGAAGTGCTTGTAACAGGGTTATAATTGTCACTAACTCGCAAGTCAGTGCTTGTATTTCTGCCGGTTTTAAAGTTGCAGCATCAGTGCCATACAATACCTCTAGAGACACATCGTATACTTTCGCCGCCTTAGGGCTATGGTCTCATGCTGAAATTACCTGTGGAATCCTCATCTTCTGCATGCCATCTATTCCGAAAACACTCACTGACTTGAACCTTGGGGGGTTGGCTTCTTCTTTGAAGTCATGGGCGGGATCTTCCATGGAAAAGCTCAAGAGATCGAGATCTGGAAGTACCGATCAACCTTCATGGCATGGTATAACCTCTCGACCGTCTGGGTCAAGCCACTATCGTGGTATCATAAGTTTGAAGCCCTCTAAATCAAGCATGAACCAGCCTAGGGCACACCAGCAGATGGACCAGTATCCTCAACCTCTCCTTGCAACAAAGCCAGGGTCTTTGGAAGATGCGGCCAATCCTTCAACTGGACAAGATCCAGTGTTGAACAATAACGAAAGATCAATCATTCGCACCACACAGTTCCAAACCAATGAGACTCATGTTTCGAATGATTCGAACGATGAGCATTATCTTCAGCACCCATGGATCAGAAGACAGTGATAGGTTCGTCCCAGGCTCTGGAAACCTCTTCGTCCCATGCATTAACCATGCGAAATATGTTCTACTCATGGTATACGGTTAGCTAGTGCTGGAGATTACCGCGTCATTTCCGTACTGGTGGGGGTGCCGGGTAAAGTTTAGATCTCAGTTTTCATATCGTTTAATAGGTTCTTGAAATTGGAAACAAGACATATAGGGTCGGTGAATAAGAGCGCTTCCGTCCTTACCAAGTCTGACGATTAGGGGGTCTGTCGCTATATAAAGCCAGATAGGGGGGTAGTTTGGATTACCTAGCTCGGTGGGGCACTTACTAGTGGCTTGGCATCTCACCCCTAAGTACGAACTACTTGTTCACTTCGTGACTTTCAATCTTCTTCCTTTGCGACAATAAATTTGTCTCTGAATCACCTTAGACTCCGTTGTCTAAAGATGCTAGGATCAAGTGTAGCGATTATATTTCCATCCCCTATTGCCGATGAAACGAAGACAATGTGAACACACTTGTGCCACAAGTACATACCTAGGTTCCTACCTATTGCTGGTGCTGATAGGGGTGCGGGGTTCTTGCCTCATGCAGCAATCCACGTATGAACATGATACAGGATGGAGGGGGGTTTGTTTAGCATAGCAACCCCTCTATTCCAGTCCATACCTACCTGTAGCCTTATTTTAATCCGTCCCGTCAATCCAAAGTACCTAGACATAAGGTAGCGAATGAAGAATATCAACGCAAATGGCGGAGGTGCAATTGCGGCAAAGTTACTCAATGAACTCATGACAACTTGGAAATTGAGCCAGCACTCCATGTTCTATTATTAGGTAATGCCGGTGTGATATCATGCATGAGCAAACCAACGGCCTGTAAGCAACAGGGGTTTCATGCAGTTAGTAGTGTGCGACCCATCGAACAAGCTTTGTACCGCTAAGCTGCATATAATATAGCGCAGGCTCTGAAGAGATGTGTGATTCTGCATGTTATACGACCCAATCACAATCGCGATTTGACATAGGATTTCGGTGTGCTGTCATGGGTAACAAATGGTTTTTGGAAAATACGGAAAGCAAGACGAAAATGACCTGAGAAGTGTGATTTATCGGGGGTCTGTAAGAAGGTGTGGTTACACCAGGGATGTAGCTATGATGTGTTTACTTGGCAAATACGTTATCACTACAGCCTCTCGCCTATCAACCCCGTAGCTCTAGTATTTGTTTTGGAGAACCTTTCAGGCAAGAGCAAAGCACCATTACGCAGGTCCTAAACGCAGCCTGGTCATTCCAAACCCTTTGGTTTTGCCCCCTCAGCATGTATAGGGTCAACCCCCCTCACTCTTTGCCCGAAACTTCACCTCTAAAACCCACCCTTTTCTACTGAAGGCACAAGACCAGTCAAGCAGCGCTTAAGGTATCGGCTGAAACTACAACTGTCGTGAATTTCAATGGTTAAAAGAATTATGAAATAAATCAAGAAAATGGTGTTCCAATCCATCATTTCCCAGGACGCTGGTGCGGCGTATTTCCTCTACATTCCCATCACGACGGTACTAGATTCGCAAATATAGCCACTGCTGCCTTGCGCATATTGCTGACATCTGGAAAGGTTTTGCTTGTTCTGGGCTATCAGCTATTCCTGCATCCCCTACATCGTTACCCTGGTCCTTTCATTGCCAGATTTACGAATCTTTATGGTGCATTCTACGCTTGGCAACGATCGCTTCATACGACTACATGGAGAGATCATGTCAAGTATGGTAAGCGGAACTGCTCGATTATGGTAGACATGAAGACTCACTAATGCTTGGGTCACTATAGGGCCAGTCATAAGGCAGGGACCGAACAAGCTGGTGTTCAATTCCTACACGGCTTTGAAAGGTGAGACAGTCGACTATATATTCATACATAGTGCTAAATCCAAGCAGATATATACCACAATGAGAGAATCACGAAGCCTGTTAGCTACTTGTCTAATCAGGCAAGCCCTGGATCTCATAACGCCTGGAATGCCCTGGACAGGAACATGCATCGCCAGAAACGAAAGCTCATGGGGCCAGCTGTCAACGACCGGTCCATGAGAGTCTTCGAGCCTTCCATGATAGAGCAAGTTGACATATTTATCAAACAGGTGGCTATGGCCCATGGTAAGCCTATTGATATGAAGACGCGGTGCAACTATCTAGGGATGGACATTATTGGTCTACTGTCATTCGGCTTTGCTCTAGATTCTCAGACTCATGAAAAGTATCGGTTCCTAGCCGATGAAATGGCGGCAGGCAATCGCCGCTTAAACGTCTATATGCAAATCCCTACGATTCCAAAGTACCGATTGCAAGTTCCCCTCAACCTGTTTTGGTATAAGACACGGGAGAAGGTCTTTCGCCTGATCGAATTCATGATCAAGACGAGGATGACTATAGATCAACATGCGAAACATGACTTTTACTCCTTCGTTGCTGATGGCTCTAAGGCTGAGGGTGTCGCGAACCTCCGCGTCAAGGACCTCTGGATGGAGGCAATCTTGTTTATTGTCGCAGGTACGTCTTATTACGTGGCTACACCTGCTACCTTAGTGCTAACAAATTTATTAGGGGGTGACACGACGGCCTCAGCTACTGCTGCCGTATTATTTTATGTGGCACGACACCGAACTTGCTATGAGAAGCTGTCTGCGGAAATTCGATCTACCTTCAAGAACGGCAGTGAAATAGGTGGTGGCAGGCTCTCTAGCTGCCAATATCTCAGGGCTTGCATTGATGAGGCCTTAAGAATGTCACCACCGATACCAGGCACGCTCTGGAGAGAGCTGTCTCCGGATGACGAAGAAAGCACTCCACTCATGGTCGATGGCCATATTATACCCAAGGGCACTTATGTGGGAGTCAATACCTACGCACTACATCACAACGAGGTAGGTAATTTCTCACTGGGGAAAGGAACCCGTGCCTCCTCATAAAGCGCAGATGTGTTTGATATGTATGACCTTGAATCGAGTGGTATCACTAACAATGATCCTTGGCATAGGAATACTTTCCAGACCCGATCACATACAAACCAGAACGTTGGTTGCAGCCAGAGAGCGACGTAGGGGGTCCTGGCTCGTGGAAAGCTATGCACGATGCCTTTGCTCCATTCTCCACTGGATCTCGCGGGTGCGCGGGGAAGTCCATGGCGTACTTGGAGATCAGTCTTGTCTTAGCCAAGACGTTGTGGTATTTCGATTTCAAGCCAGCCCCAGGAGACTTGGGCAACGTGGGACTGAGTGACAAAGGCGAATTTCATATCTACGATATTTTCCTGTCAACCCATGACGGACCATGGTTGACATTTACTCCCCGGACTACCTTGTCTGACTTCCCTAGCCTGGAACTGAAAAGGGGAACTTGAGCTAGTATATGGTAGCAATACTACAGCGGGATTCGTTGGTGGCCAGAATAACACACTCCCTTCATTGCCAATGAAACTCCATAGCCACGACGCCAGCTCCTAAAAGATGCCGTATTTTGCTGTAACAGTATAGAGAAACTGGGTATTCGATATCTGCCACAAACCCTTGCTTATGTACCCATTTACGTTGGAAAGCCAATCTATAATTCCTAGTAAACATCATCGATGGCTCAAAATAATGGCAACTGAAATATTGTCATAGCAGTCATGGATGATTCATATGAGGTGTTCACAACTTAGCGATAACGCATATGCCTCTTGAAGTGGGAAGAAAGTCTGGCAGGAGGCAAGATTAGAGGTGAAAGGGTAGTTGAACCCAGACTCCTTCGCTTGGCCGGGGCATCGCGATGACCCTGTAAGCGTAGCCTTGTTACATACTACTTAGCTGATGGCTGCACTCCCCCGACGTAAGGCTCTAATGCTACAGGGCTTTGCTGAAATGATCGACAATCCTCTGATGACAGTGACGCACAAAAATGGTGTCTAACATGCAAGTTGCAGTGATATCAAGCTTACTGGTTGCATATAACGATACGACAAGAACACCCAAAGCAGCGATGGCCCCCCTATTCCCCCATGATGTAATTGGCTGCGCCGCAGAATTACTACATACCTAATCATCCACGTACTGCGATGTATACATATATGTTAGCAACGTAGAGACTGGAAGATATATGGTTGGGAAGTTGTCACACGGTCCACACCTACTTGACTTATCGGGGAGGCTACACCGGTATCTTCAACCCCGTCCTCTGCAGCCTGCTCTTTGTTCATCAGCATCCCCCGTGTACACCCCTATAGTACGCTTCGATATGACCAGGTATGCGGCTGCAGATAACTAATATGCACGTAGACCCATATTGCGGACTCTCCCAGTATTGTAACATTGTAACGCTTGGGCGGTTTGCATTGTCACCATCAAGGGGTCATAGTCGTAGACATGCAAAATCCCGGATCTGCGTACATGTGAGTCTTACATACATCACCGCCACCGTCCTAGTTGTGGGATGGCCCAACAACACGACGTGTTTCAATATCTGCGCCTCAAAGTTATCGTTGTACTTGTGCGAGCGTTATTTGTAGTACCGTAAGTTCTAAGGAAAGCCAGCAGCGCAGCAGAGGCCTGGTTTCACCAGACGTTCCAGAGGAATGCGTGACGATCCCATCCCGCGACCCCGGAGACGTCTACGCGTACCTCTATCTGCCTCCCGGATGCTCAGCCACTCTAGCGTCGGTATCGTCGCCGCCGCCGCCAAACCCCTTACCAAACCTCGTCAATTGGCATGGTAGTGGTTTCATCTTCCCACTGCTAGGCACTGATGCGCTATACTGTGCTCGCCTTGCCCGTGACTGCTACGAGCCGGACGTGAGTTCGAAGACGTATCCCGCCTGCTTTGCCGACGTAGAGGATTTCCCACCTGCCATCGCCCCCATCACTGCCAAAGGGGATACCTTGAGACCCAAGGGACACGCTCTCGTCAAGCGTCTGATTTATATTACCGACAAGAAAGTCAGCAATGAGATCCTCGAAGGCGTTCAGTAGCCAATCATCCACCATGACCAATATACAGCCTTTACGGCTGCACGCGAATGCGACAGCCCGAGCCCCTTCAGGTCGCAGCTGCGCTTGAGTTTCTGAAGCTGCCGTACGGTATCAAGGTGGGAGTTTGGGGACAACCCGGAAAAGGGCGTTAAAGGCGCCAAGTTCTTGGTCATCAATGAGAACGGCCGTGTCCCAGCGCTCGAGGATCCAAACACAGGCGTTGTAAGCTGGGAGAGCGGGGCCTGCATGAACTACCTGAGGAGAGCGTATGACAAGGACGGAAGGATCTTGCGCCCGCGTGGAGACAGCGAGCAAGACCGAGTTGACTTCGATAAGTGGGAGTACTTCCTCCTCACCACGCTAGGACCCATGACTGGCCAGACCAATTGGTACCGGTGAGTGAAGCTTTGAACTGTCATCATCGAAGGCTGAGTTCCGGTTCCTCGCTGATATCCCGCGACAGTCACTACAATGGTTTTGCAAATGAAGGCGTGTTGATCGCTATGCAGAGCAAACACGGCGCTGCTATGGTATCCTGGAGGGGCAGCTGAAGAAGACGGACGGCAGAAGGTAAGTAACAAAACCTTCACGCTTCGTTTTAGTCCACGCCAGGCAGGACATCCTACGACACCCTCGCCCTCCTAGCCAGCCCAACCCAACAAAGAGGATGGATGGTTGAGTGGATGCTGGAACCTCGAAGGGTCGTCCAGCATCTTTTAGTCATGTGATGACTGAGTAGCTGAGCAGGATCCTACCAGGAAGTATAACAGCAGTAGACCTTCACTACGAACCTGAGTCCGTCAGCACAGCTTCGCTCAAGTCAGCCTCGACCCGTATCCTACTGTCGCGAAATTGCTAGCCTCTGCCTACGAGCTACCGGGAATTCAGCGGGTGTATGAGAAAATGAAGTAAGTGCCTTAGCAGTAGATTCTCCATTGCCCATTCTGGGGTAGCCGGTCATGAAACGATCGCTGTTCAACTAATGTGGTAGGTAGTTCGTACCGGCGAATGTATCTCAAGGCCCAGCGCAGTGGAACTGAACTGTACAGAATATACTCCATATGTGTTTGGTTGCCACCATCAGTAGTCTCGACCCCTTAAAGTCTATGACCACTAACCATGCCGTCGCTTGAAGCTGATCTGGCTCGATTGCTTTCGATTACCAAGTCTTGGAAGGAGCAATATCAATTACCATTGCCAACATAGTTTGAAATGGTCCGTCTGCTGTGTCTCGTGCCAAAAGGTGGGTGATTACGCCAGTGATGTATTCTGGCAGTGTAGAAGATACATATGCTATCGAAGAGTTTGCCTACATAGTCGATCTACCCTCCCAGCCCTGGCCAGGGTACAAATGAAAACACCTACTATGAAGGCCTGCTTGCCTACCTAGTGACAATGTGTATAAATCAGCATCATGCTGAAGGAGTGAAGAATAATCCCATTTGTGCCTTCCCTGGAAAGTAATGGGGTATGCAACTGCAAATGCAAACGCAAGACAAATAAACACCATAAGCCCCGTCCTAGGCTATCCTGCCTTGCTCTACCTTACTTGACCCTGACCTTGCCGCCCTTCCTGCCAGTAGACCGTGATAATGATGACAAAGGAACGCCGAGCGCTTGTTGTAATAGATAACCCTCAAAAACCCAAAACCCAAATGACGAAACGCCGAGTACCGAGACACACACTCATACAGTCATAACACAAGAGATTCTCCCTTGCTCTCTCTCTCTCTCTCTTTCTCTCTCTCTCTCTCTCTCTACCTCTTGTTCTTCTTAGATTCTTTATCTGCGGCCAAGCCTCATAGCCGCAGCCTGCACTACGCTTCTCTCCAGGGCCGGTGTGCTACCGCTACCACTGCCGTCGCCCCGCCCATCATAAGGAAGCACCGCACCGCCGGCCTTCCCGCCCCTGCTGCTAGGACCTTCCCGCACGGGGACGACCTCCCAGCGGCACATGGCGTCGTCGAGGCCGGGCCAGAGGTCGGTGGGGAGGAACTCGCCGACCTCGTGGCGGAAGGCGTCGCGCTCGCGGCGGTCGGCCTCGACGAGGCGGTCGACGCTCTCGCGGGCCTTGCGCCAGACGGCGCGGACCTTGTCCTCGAGGGCGCGGCGGCGCTCGGCCTCGAGGATGAGGCCGTCGTACGAGCCGGCGTAGCTCTCGTAGAAGGCGCGCAGGCCGTCCATCTCGGCCATGGCGGCGCGGATGGCCTCGTGCTCGGCCGCCCACCGCTGCCGGAACTCGGCCTCGGCCGCGATGTAGCTGCGCACGCGGGAGCCGACGTCCTCGAGCGCGCGGAAGCCGGCCAGCGCGTCGCTGTGGGCCGCGCGCGCGCGCCGCGCCTGCGCGTCCAGCCGCGCGAAGTCCCCCTCCTCCATCGACTGCAGCCGCTCGTTCAGCTCCTGCACCACGTCGTCCACCTCGGACGCGTCCTGCACCACCACCTCGAGCATCTGCGCCCGGTCCTCGCTCGAGATCGGTTCTTTCAGCCCCGGCATGTGCGACTCCTGCTCCGCGATGACGCCCGAGATCGACACGTCCTCGCTGCTGACGGCGCCCTGGGACAGCGTGACCTCGGCAGCTTTGATCCTGGCGAGCGCTGTACCCCCCTCGGTCGTCCGCACGGCAGTAACGCACAGATCGAAATGTTTCGTAAGTGAGGTGAGCAGCTCGGCCATAGCGTGAGAGTGCCCGATCATGGAGTTAAGGAGGTGAGACAATGGCGGATCGTCGGAAGAAACCGACGGGGATTGGATAGAAGGGACGGATGCCATGCTCTTGTTGAGAGCCCGCAGGTCTGTGTCGAACCGGAGCAAGTCACCGTCGAATGATGTTTGAGTGCTCTGCCAGTATTACAGTCAGTATTATTAGGGCTCCAACCTTATTGCATCTCCCGTGCCCGGGACAGAACCATATCTTACTTGTAAAGCGCTGATGTTATCCTTTAATGTATTCCTTATATTGTGGACCTGCTGCTCGTCAACAAAATCGAGGAGGTTCTTCTTTTCTTCGCCCTCAGGTCTAAAGGCACTATCGACGGTGCGGCTGCGTAAAACATTCATAGTGTCTTCGAGGCGACTATTAGTAGCGTCGAGGTCCTTGATGACCTGCTTGAACTCGCGCTTTCCCTTCTCGTAGGTCTTGTTCATACTTCTCCGTACTCGGAGGAGCAGGCGAACTTGCTCGCTGATGCCGCGCCGCAGGAATTGGGATTGCGCTGAAAGGATGACGGACTCCTCGTGGGCCTGGCGGGCGAGGTGGACCAGATCGTTGGCGCGAAGCACAAGGCGCATCGACGAGAGAGATCGCTTCGCGTCGAGGAGATGTCGAACTAGAGTCTCGACCGGGACTGAGTCCTCGGGCCCAAGAGTTGCCCCATGAAGCGAGTGTCTCCGTGAAGTCGAACGGGCGGATGACGAGGCTGAGCTGTTGGTGGAGGCCATGTTGAATGGGTATGCACTACGAAGAGTCTCACGCAAAAACGTGATTTATAGTTTATTAGGGTGTTGCAAGGTAAAACAGATTTCATTGAGATTCTACATTGTGGTCAATCGAATACCCAAAACAGAAGAAGAAGACATCGGTATCGGTGGTGCTGTTGGGATGTGGAAGCTGGAAGGCCCAAGGTGACCAAGGTGACGTTGTTGAAGTAGAAAGCTTCGGTGAGCTTGAGTTCAAGTTACTGGAGCTACGTACTTCGTACATACAGGTATGTAAGCTGGGTGCGCTAAGCACACTGGGTCGTCAATCGTCAATCCTGGGAGCGCTGGCAACGTGTGACCTGCAGCCTTGGATAATTGCCCTACAGGCTACGGGTGAATTGAACCACTAACCAGCTAGCGGGAATCCATAATGGCTGGGAACCTTCATGGTGATTGGCTGGAGTGGACGAAGACGGCGAAGCCCCCTGAGTTATCACCGCCTTAGTGCGTTGATCGACAAGCACCGATCTTCAATTGATCGATATCGCCATTCTCAACTAACTTTGAACCATGTGAATGAATATTGCCAGACGACGAGACGATTATAGCAAACCATGGTTCTGGTGTCCCAGATATGGTTTCCCAGAATTCTCTGTCTGAACTGCAAATGGCAATGATTTCTCCAGACTCCGAGTAAGCCCTGGTGATATTGTTGGGGTGATGAATGCTTAGGTAAGTACCTAAAGGTAGGTACGGTAAGTAATCAGGTACGTCAGGGAGGAGGCGAACTGTACCCAACGGACATACGATTTCATCATTGTGAAATGAATCAAGCAACTATCAAGACAGTCAAACAGGTCCATTATACTACAGGAAGTCCTTCGTCTCGAGCCATTTGAGTGGTATATTTTAAAGATTGTTATACTTTTTAGAATGTTGCTACGGTTATGTCCAAGCCAAGTTGGGCCCAGTCAGCCAGTCTTACTTAACAAATCGCAGACCCTTGACCAATCGGAATGATCGTTTGCTCATTCCACTCAGAACCCGGAGGTCAGGGTGAAACTGTGGGGTGCAGGTTTCAGGGGTATTAATCGTCCCGCATTAGCAAAAATGGGGACGGTGCACCACCACCAAGACGCCACCAAAGATGTCGGGTAACAAGTGATAGATATAACAAGTCGGCAGCATGGTGCACAATACCTCCATACACTCTGCTGATTACATAACCCACGATGGAGCCGTCTAAGGCTCAGCACAGGATCGAGCGTAAGCCGATCCCGACAGCAGAAGCAGCAAGTGCCCATGCAGGACCACCTTCGCCGGGGCCGGGGCCCTACGACGATGTCCTCGACGACTTGATTGACGGCTATCTTGAACAGCCACCGCCATACTCGGAGCATGCACCTGGGGCGCCATACTCGGAGCACGCACCTGAGGAGACTAGCCCGAATACCGTAACGAGGACAACGAACGCCCTGACTCTGGACACTCCCGTTCGTCCTAGGCCACCACCGCGACAGGTCTCCGCCCCTCTACTAATATCACCCCCATCTGAGATCGCTGCCAGCACTGCCGTAACCACACCGGAGACGCCGCCGGCATCTAGGTCGATATGGAAGACGGCCGTTGACGAGACGATCTACTTCGCCGGCGGGCTGATATCGCGCCCCTCTGAATCCACTAAGCACTACAGCGTCCTCCGCCACTCTCCCGGGCTGGTGTACTACAAGGGCTCCTCCACCAACGTGACGATCACCGTGTTCTCCGATGCGCCGCTGCCGCCGGACCGGACCCTATGGCTGCAGCGCCGGGGGTTCTCGGGGGATCTCGGCATGAAGACCAGCGCGCTGTTCGGGACCAGCTCGAACTGGATAGACGTCACGCCCTCGTCCGAGGCGCCCGCGGCGGACGTGCCCGAGTCCGACGAGCGGGCGTGGCAGCGCGACATCAAGAAGTTCCTCAAGAAGGCCGCGTCGCACCGCCACCTGGCGAAGCAGGCCGCCCGCGAGACCTGCCTCGTCCGGATCCCCGCGTCGGCCGACGACGGGTACCTGCGCGTGCTGCTGTGCGCCGGCGGCGGGTCCAAGAAGGTGCTGTGCCCGTCGCCCGTGTTCCGCGTCGCCAGCCTGTCGTCCGACGTCAGCGTCGTGCGGGGCGCGAGCCTGGCCACGATGCCCCTCGAGATGGGGCTCAAGGTGGCGTCCGTGGCCGCGGAGCAGTACATGAATCGGTTCGTCACGCCCGCCGCGGCCCTCGTGCAAAGCCGCGCGAAGAAGCTCCAGCCGGGCTTCCTGAAGAAAGAGGTCGTCCGGACCGCCCTGCGGGACAACTACAACTCCATCGAGGAGCGGTACGCTCCGACGAGGGCCGCCACGTACGACAGCCTTCATGCGCCCGGTGGTGGTAGCAGTGGCAGTACAAGCCACCAGGAGATCGAGCTGCTGCCCGAGCTGGTGGGGAGCGACGATGGGCCCGAGCAGCCCTTCCCGATCTCGCTCAAGGGCAAGGTCGTCAGGGGCACCGGACGGAGCGCGGCCGAGACCGGGATCCCAACGGCGAATTTGTCGGGCGTTCCTGGCGACTTGCTACTACGCCTCGGGGGTATCTATATCGGATGGGCCGCAGTGCAGCCCAAGCCAGGGCTGGAGGCCATCTCGCACGGCTGGCACGAAGCCCTCATCAGGGTCGCACCCTCGCCGTACGCAGCGGCGCGCATCGTCGCCAAGAACGTCGCCAGCGTGCAAATCATCCACGACTTCGGCGCAGGAACGTCCTTTTTCGACGCGACGCTGGACGTGGTGATCATGGCGTTCCTGCGTCCTGTCCTG
The DNA here is from genome assembly GCA_022225965.2 of Diatrype stigma. NCBI lineage: Eukaryota > Fungi > Ascomycota > Sordariomycetes > Xylariales > Diatrypaceae > Diatrype > Diatrype stigma. Next base: position 39,037 of record JAKJXP020000056.1, read on the forward strand.
ATCTCGGCGCCAAAGCCTAATATCATCGACAACAACAATAACAACAACAACAGTAACAATAACAACGTCAGGCTGCCATTGCACGGTGGCGACACCGTCGCAGCCTTCTCTCGGGACGTCGACGTCGCGGTTCTCAGCCTGGCGCGCGAGAACTGGCACTCGCACATGGCCGTCGAGCAGGTGAGGACGGCCAAGAGCCAGCGCAGCTTCGCGGACTTGGCGCTCGCGGCGCGCGGCCAGATCCAGATCGGCATTGATAACATTCCGATGCACAGGCTCGGGGTCCGGACAACGGGTAGTAGGCTAAAAGATCAAGCCCGTGGGATAGGCGGGATGTACATTCGCAGGTGAGCGGTGTGGTTGGCTTGGATACATCGCTCTGCTCAACTGGCCCATACATAGGTATACGGGTAGTGCCGGGCACCAAGTCTGAGAAGGTAGTCACACTCAGTGGGCTGCGTAGGGGGGTTGTTCAGATACCCGAGGTTTTCCACTATTCAGGAGTTGCAGGGTGCGGTGGATCGAACTACTTGGTTTATATAAGGGCCGGCTCCCAATTAATGCTAATCTATATTTTGCATGATACCCGCTCGATCGTAATGCTACGTTCTAATGCTCATCAACTGTGACTCGTATCTTAATGACTGATATGTTAAATGGGATAGGCGGCGAACAGAGCCTTGTTCACGCGAGCGTAGCACAACAGGTCCGATGTGAAGCCAGACTGCACCCAAATCAACAGGCTCAGCCACGCATGTGCCGCTGCCAGGACCAGTGTGCTTCCGCGAATGCAAATGTAGGATAGGGCTTGGTGTCGGACGGGGCCGCGGATGCAATCGTGAAGGGTAGTCTGTGGCTGCGTACTGCAGCTGAGCTTAACGTGATATACCGGGTGACATGTATGTAACCAGGGGTGGCTAGTTCTTGCATCTCACACCCGACCTTATGTTTCCCCAATAGATATGAAGAGGCTTTTACAAGTAGGTACAAGATATTCTTGTTAAAACCCAGAGATCCTGGGTTTTCCTAGGAATCAGAACACCATCTATGCGGCGAGCATTATAGGGGGGTCATCATATATTATCACTAGTCTATTAGTTCATGCAGAAGTACCGGGCGAGTTATCAAGGTAAGTGGCTATCATATCCATCTCGAATGAGTCTCTGTCCGGCCTGCCACACTTCATCCGGGATCTGCTGAGGGACCTGAAACCCCTTAGCCGGATACTCCTTGATCCGTATCAAATCGCCAACCGCGATACTGATGACTAGATCCCTAGGATTGTCTGCATCCGGGTACTCGTCCCACTCCAGCTCCGGCGACGCGACCACGAACTCGGCATCGGGGTCGGGCCACTGCTTGGCGAACGTCGCGAACGTCCTGCGCTCCATATACGGCTTCTGGACGAGGACGAACGAGCGCAGCTGCGGCATGCGCTCCTCCTCCTCCTGCCCCTTCTGCCGCCTCAGCAGCAGCAGCTCCCACGTGAAGCGGACATTCTCCCCGGTGTTCGCCGAGCGGGGCTCGACAATGATCCTGTCGGCCGGGACGCCCAGCCGGACGGCGATATCGGCGAAGACCTCGGCTTCCGGCTTGCTGAAGCGGTGCTGCGTCAGCTTTCCGGCCCCGCCCGAGAAGATGAGGTATCGGCCGTAGCCGTCCAGGAAGAGCCGGGCGGCGCGCTCCGCGACGCGCGTGTCGAGGCTGCAGAGGCAGAAGACGGCGTCGGCTGAGGGGCGGCCGAGGGGCATGCGCATCCGATGGTAATCATATACTATCTTCGCATCCTGATCCGTCGCCGACGGTGGTCGAGGTGACTTTGGATTTGACTCCGCAGGAGACATTGGCTAAGTCTGAGGCTTTGGAAGGGTAGCATGTAAGGTTGTATATGGGTTATCCATGGATAAGTATGCTTAGAAAGCGATTTCAAGGCTAAGTAAGGGGGGCAAAGGAGGCGAGTGGGGGTGGTACATTCTACTATATTGCTGGTCCCGTCGCTTCCCTTCTCCTGGTACCTATCATAAGCCCGGAATAACTATCGGGTCGGGCACTCACTCAATTTGTGTTTATATTTAATATATTTATCAACAATCCATTCTGTCCTGAGTCTTGACACAGCTGCGTCTTATTGCACTCCAACAGCGTTTGTTACCTACCAACGCCTGACCCTGTGTACCAAATCCCCTCCCCCGCTTCTATTCTTCCACTCCGCCCCTGAAAACAAAGCTCTGCTTCACCCGAGCTTGGATGGCAACACATTTAAAGCCCTGGGACGGTTGTGCTCAGGTCAAACAGGTGTTGTTCCTCTGACTAGGCACAGATCCTAACCGACATCTTCAACGATCCTGCGCCTCACTCATCGCCACCAACCACACAAGTTGTTAGTCAAGATTGGTCTTATATGTTATGACTTATAAGTTACCCACCAATGGGGATTGAGGAAGAGCCTACTTACGTATTGTGGCTCTGTCCCATCTTAGAAATCATCCCACCGGGACTGTCCCCCACCTGCTCAACCCCAGGAACTTACACACTGCTGTATGTAGTACTTACAAAGCAAAGCAATTCAGGAATAGCCATTTCTCATTGACAATTGTTCCTTCTGCGGCGCAGCTGCGTTCATGATGCCGCTGGCGACCAGTAGTTCGTGGCTAGTGCCCAATTGGGTAGTTATCTCGGACATCGACGGACTTATTAAAGCATTGCGTCCTCGGACAACCTGGAGATCCGACGCTCTTCAGCCAATCAAGAGGCAGAGACTGGTGGAGTATACATCCTCTATAGTGGATGGCCAGGCGTGAACTAACCTCCCTAGGTACTACTGCGTGGTCCTCGGTGGTATATACTTTCGGCCTCTCGGCCTCTACCTGTGAATTCACATTTCCACCACTCCCGCACTTCTGCTCCTTTTCACTGCTTCTCGGACTTTTACGCCAAGCGATAGTGTCACGTTAGCCTCCCTACCATCGTTTGTCACCCCCCGGGACCCCTATCCTCGACGATCGACTATACATGGCGACAACGCCGAATCAAAGCGTGGCAGGGGCACCGACCCCCCAGTCTTTGAAGCCACAGCGAGTGCTTGCATGTGTACTATGCCACCAGCGCAAAGTAAAATGTGATCGCAAATCTCCCTGCTCCAACTGCATAAAGTCTCGGGCAGAATGTGTATCTGCAAAGATGACCGGGCGCCGGGCAAGACGCCGAGCCCCCGAGCCCGACCTGCTGGAGCGTCTCCGCAAATATGAGGAGTTGCTTCGCCATAACAATATCGGCTTTGAACCCCTACCCCATGACCCATCACACAAGGGCCCGGCTACCGGGAAATCATGTCCTAGCGTGGGCGGCGGCTATGATTCAGAGGACGGGCAACAGCCAGATTCTGGTCAGACTGCTTCGTCGACCCCATCTACAACTGCTGCTAAGTCCGACATATACGAAGCCAAGTAGAACACTCCCTACCCCTTATCGAGATGAGGGGTCTCAAGAGGACTAACGAGATACTACAGGAATATATGGCGGGCCATGCGTCACAAGGTATGAGTAAGTACTTGACATGCCCTGGAATTCACGCTAACGGCTTCTTTAGCCTCCAGAATCTGAGGACGACGAGAGCGACTTGGCGGATGAAACTGCGCGTGAACGAGTAGTCAGGGCAGCGTGGGATCAGATAGCTGGCCACAATATCTACCTTACACTTGGTTCACGCCAGATACCCGCGCCTCTCTCCAGTCTACACCCTGAACCTGTGCAAATATTCAGGTTCTGGCAAGTCTATCTCGACAATGTCAACCCCTTGCTCAAAGTTATCCATGCCCCTAGCTTGCAAAGTCGCATTGTTGAAGCTTTGGGCAATTTGGGCAACTTGGGCAATATCAGTCCGTCTTTGGAAGCTCTCATGTTCAGCATATACTCCATGTCTATCACGAGTTTATCACCAGCCGATTGTCAAACGATGTTTGGCTCACCGAAGGAAGAACTTTTGCGCCAGTACCAATTTGGCTGTCAGCAAGCTTTGCTCAACTGCGAATTTCTACGATCTAGAGATCGCGACTGTCTGACAGCCTTTTTCTCCTACATTGTAAGCTCTTCTCACATAATTCCCCATAAGTTCAAGATTACTTATGACCTTAGCAATCAATACTTCCTGGCTCGGATCCCCATTCTTTGTCGTGTATTCTTGCCATAGCCATGCGGCTCGCACGACGTCTGGGTTACCATAGGGAGGCAGTTTCCGCCAAATGTACACCCTTCGAGGCCGAAATGCGGCGGCGGCTGTGGTGGGCACTCACACTCTTCGATAGCCGGATCGGCGAACTGTCCAGCTCCATGGGCTTGTCACTAGATCCTACCTGGGACTGCAAAATCCCCCTGAATGTGAATGACTCTGATATTCGACCGGGGATGAAGGACATACCGGTGGCCCAGGAGCATTGCGCTGACGCCATTTTTGCCGTTGTTCGTGGTGAATTGGCAGACAGTATCCGCCACTCTGATTGGTACCTCGATTTCAGTAACCCACCATTGAAATCTGTTGCCCGCGACGTTCGTCAGAATGCTACTACGCCAGACAGTAGCCTAGACGCTGTAGAGAGGGCGATTGAAGGTAAATACCTCAAGTACTGTGACCCAGAGGTCCCTATACACTTCATGGCCCTCTGGATGACGAGACAGCAAATTGCCAAGTGCAAACTCTTGGAACACTATTCGAGAATATGTGGCTCGCCAATCCCGTCAGGCGAACAGATCAATGCGCAGGTCGATATGACAATTGTCCATGCGTTTAGGATGCTCGCGTGTGATACTATCATCATGCGGTCGCCTCTTACCAAGGGGTACAGATGGCTAGCAGAGTACCACTTCCAGCTCCCTGCTTATGTGCACATCGCCCAGGAATTGAAAAGGAATCCTCTTAGCAAGCATGCTAGACAAGCTTGGGAGACGATGGCTGACAACTTCGACGCACGTTTCGCCGCCATTCCTACCTACCACGCCCCCATCTTCAGTCTCTTCTGCAAAACCGTGCTTCCGGCCTGGGAAGCCCGCGAGGCAGTCGCCCGGGAATCGGGAGAGGAGCTGAATACGCCGCCAAGGATTGTGGTATCGATCAGGAACGTATTAGACCAGATGGCGGCGCAGAACTCACAGGACGGGCAACAACCTGCAACAGTGGCAACACAGCAGCAGCAGCAGCAATCCAGCTATGCTGTCAACCTGGGAGGCGTCGACCTTTCCATGCCTATAGACTTTGGCACCGATACTGACGACATGCTATTCGATATGGGGTTTGGGGGCGCGGGCGAACAAGGCGGCTTTGCTGGAACAGGAGCCGGGCTCTATACCGGGACCCTTGGACAAGCCCCTTTAGGCCTTGATATGAACAAGATGGACTGGGCTACCCTGAACCCAGTGTTACATGGGCCGCCTTAGCCGCAAACTGGCTTTGTGTAGATAGCTTTTTTACTATCGTGGTATATTATATTAATAATTCTTGAACCACTGTAATTAGTCACTCTTTGCCCCTAACATGATGAGTACGTATGCGCAGGACGTTACACGTTTTGCACGGGAAAACTACGGTGTTTGTTATGTTGGATGTGTAAATGAATAACCGTATAGCACTACATTTAGTGCTATTAGATAGAGGCGACACCTATATGTGCCATCCTAACTCTTCTAACTAGGTACCTTGTTGAATTTAGCTCACATGACCAAATTGACATCGAAGTCGAGGGCACCAAACGAGAACCCAACGCTAATCAACTCCAATAACCAACCTAAGCACCCTAGGGAAGTAGGTAATAAAGCATCTAATCTTCCTCCGGCCCCGACGAGAATCCTCGGATGGAGACGACCATGTCCTTGTGCTCCCCACCTCTACTCTCCACCACCGCTCGGAACCCCTTATTCCCCCACAGATCCTTCACGGTGAGCTCTCGCGTCCGCGCCAGGCTCTCCAGCTCGTCGAGCCGGTCGAGCGTCTCCTGGAGGTGCTCGTCGAACCCGGGCTGGCTGCACACGGTGCGGAAGGCGTTCTGCATCGCGACGGAGTCGGCCTGGACCATCGAGTTCGCGTCGATGGTGACGATGTTGATGTGGTCGAGGGCCTTGAGGAACTCGGCGTTGGTCACGAGCTCCCTGGCCTCGTGCAGCGGGATCTGCGGCAGCCGGCCGTCGTAGCCCCCGCCGCCTCTGTCCTGCAGCAGGGCCTTCTCCCGCGCGATGAGGGCCTTGGCCATGATCATGGCCGACGCGCAGATGTCCTGGTGGTCCTCGGCGCCGGGGTCCATCTCCCGGCCCAGGATCCAGCACTGGTCGAGCAGCCAGTTCCGCTCCTTCTCGCAGATGCCGTCGCACGTCTTCAGCATGTCGGGCGACTTGGCCACGTGGCTGAGGAACCGGAGGCGGCCGCCGATCTTGCTGTACACCTGCTCCAGGACCTGGGTGGAGACGTCCTCGCCGAAGGCCTTGGCCCGGAACTGCTTCACGGACGCTATGGCGGTGCTCTTCTCGATGTCGCGCACGGAGACGACCTGCAGGCGGGTGGCCTGCCGCAGCAGGCGCTCCGTCGTCCAGTGCTCGTCACTGTTGAACACGACGGTGACGAGCTTGCTGGTGGCCCAGAGCTCGGCCCGCTGCTGGAGGAGCTCCAGGAGGTGCCTGCCGTGGTCGTCGTCGCGGAGGAGGTGGGTGCCGTTGATGATCACGACCAGGGGCCTGCCCACCCGCTCCTGGCGCTTGAGCGCGATCTTCTCCATCTGGTTGAAGGCCCGCTCGATGTCGAGGAGCGGCGTCGTGTCGCGGGGCCCCTTGAAGCTGAACAGGCCGCCGATGTAGTCCTCGTGGAACTCGTAGTCGAGCGCCTTGCCCAGCCGGATCCGGAAGATCTCGAGGTCCCCGTGCGCCTCCAGCATCGCGATCCCGTCCCCGTTGATCCGGCTCATGGCCTTGAGTATCATGGACGTCTTCCCCGTGCCCTTCTCGCCCGTCACCAGGTAGTAGTGCCCCTGGATGGTCCCGTCCACGATGCCGTTGATGGTGGCCTGCTCCGTCCGGGGGATCCAGTCGTCGTCCTCGACAGCGCTGTCGGCCGCCTGGCGGCCGAGGGCGGCCCGCTCGAGGGAAGAAAACCCGGGGGCGAAGGCGTTCTCCATCTTGCTCAGAACGAGGGACTTGTAATACCAGTGGTAGGAATAGCCGGCCAGCCCGAGGATGGCAATGGAGCCGAGAGCGGTTGCGGCGCCCTCCGACAACTTGGACAGAGAGTCCCTCCAGGCGCTGCTACGTCCGCCATCCTGGTCTGCGTGCCTGCTGCGGGAGCGAGCTGACGCGTTCGACTTCGAACCGACGTCTCCTAGAATGGGAATAGAAGGGCCTTGCGGTCTTGCCCTCCTGTGGAGAGCCAATAGAGCCTATAGCGGTGGTTAGCGTTTATGATTGGTAAGTAGTCAGGCAGACGAGTCTCTCGACGTACTAAGCGCCCCCCTGATTGCCGAACCTGTCTGACCATGCCGATGCGCCAGATCTCCGCAGGTCGCACAGTTGGACACGGACACAGAGAGTCAAGAAAAGAGAAAACTTGCATGGGCTATGGATCCCCAGATTATGGCTTATATATGGCTTATAAAGGGGGGGCGCTTGGCAAATGCGCATAAGCACCCCACACACGCTTATACGGCAAGTTAGGGTGAATATTAGTTTTCTCCCCAATTATAAATATGTAAACTAGCTATTATACAGACGATAAATTGCTCAATACGGCTAGCAGGCATAGCTGTTCCACCAGTTAATCCAATAAGCTAGACCGAAATGGGTAAACGTTAACTGAATCCATTGCCAACCTGGTCTCTCTTCACTGAATCAGGGGCCGGGTTCAAATGTGACAAAAAGGATAACGTATGGCCAGCCACAAATGATTAACCAATATTTCGGGATGAACAGCTGAGACGACCGTTTGGGTTTGATCTCTCCAAAACTCGGCCATGTATATATTACGGTCTCCCATATCCCCACCTTGTTAATAGGAGGCTAACACGTAGGTGTTGCCCCAGTCCCGGCCTCAAGACCACTCTATTAGAAAATCACGATTATCATACAAAATCCGAAACCCCATGGGACGAAGATGTGTTGCGCCACATTCCGGACAGCCTATTAGACAGCCACTACGGGAACACTTGACCGACGTACGTAAAGCTTGATGGGCTAGAAGGGTCAATGGAGTATTCCAGTACGGCATCCTCGGATATAGCATAGAACATGGCGTCCAAAGTCGTTGCAATCGCCGAAATGTGTCGATCTGGGCCACCGGAGAAGAGCATGGAAGGATAAACCTCCAACACGTCTGAGGTGTTCCACAGGCAGCCAAAGATTGTGCCATTCGGAAGTAGTATAAGGGACAGGGATTGGGTGAAGTTCAGGAGTACAGTGGATGCAAACTGCAAAGCCTCCGAAGGGGCTGGGATGCTGTAAACTAATCTCCCATCTACCTCAGCTCGTTAGTGCCTGTCAGTCTCTCTCGGGAAATACGATTGGTCGTTCTTGACATACTGTCAACCCAAGAGTGCCCATCTGTCTCGGGCATGCCGTATCCCATACGTATCACCTCTCCGGTCGAGCCGCTGACTAGGTTCTCTAGTAAAACGGCCAGGCCTGTCGCAGAGGAGCCACTCATTTGGGGAGTTATCGCCAAGCTGGATCCCATCGCGACAGCTCTGTCGAAACTCGAACCCAGGTGCCAGCTCCCGCTACCATTGATCACGTTGACCAGGCCGTCCTCAGCTTGGTATATGACGATCCAGCTGCCCATGCAATCCTCGGGACAGCGCTGCCAAGCAGCGGCCAGTCGAGAGCCATTGCCAGCAACAAACCTCCCCGGCAAACTGATCACGCCAATGCGGTCCTCCGAGTACGAGATGTCCCCGGACCCGACGTTTATTATCTGGTTTCCCGAGTCGAGAAACCAAACCCATGATTCGTAGAAACCATCATCTCTGAACGTTAGGGACGCAGAGGCCAGGGGCGTTCCCGGGTACGTGTCGATGTCGGGAGTTGCCGGGTTCAGATGCACTGCCTCAGTGAGATTGCGTGTTTCCCACGTCCTGTTCTGGGAGTCCCACTGCCGCGCGATAATCGCGTTATTGGCATCTTGGAAAAAGACCCTCCGATGTACCCGGCCGTTCTGGTCAGCGAGGTTTGTTGCAGTTAGTGACGAGTTGCGCAAGATGCGGTTTGCGGGGCTTTGCGCTGGTGGATTGGTAGTTGTTTCATCTGTCTCTTGGGAACGGTGGTTCAATGTGGTTCCAAGGGCTGCGCCAAGGACAGCCCCGACTATGGTGAGAGCAATGAGGGTGAATATCAAGTAGCGCAGACGACGCCGATGGAATACACCTAAAGGCCCACCTTTTCTCTCGTCGTGTTTTGTGGCATCGTCGACAATTTTCTCGTCGGCATCTTTGTTAGTGCGAGGAGGAGCTGGCGACACAACTTCTGGGAGGTTGGCTTCCTGCGCAGCGGGGCTTTCATAAACATAGGGGCCGTCTGAAGGAGGATCGACAACCTCTAAATCACTATACTGCTGCTGGTTTTGCATACCGTCTTGATGTGTTGAAAGACGGGCACGGCCCTGGTCAAGTGAGCTATTAGTAGGTATTGATTCAGGTCTGACCTGAGATTCAGACTTCCAACACTGGGGACGTTGTGTAGACTAGCCTGCGATACTACTCCGTTCATGACTAGTGATGGAGAGTATATACAGCTTAGTAAGACAATTCGTTTGAGTTCAAAACTTCTTGGTGTGTTGCATTCATCGCCGGTCAGACACAGCCTTGTCAGCGCGGTCCCGAGTTGTTCCAGGGGCAATGCAGGGCCTAGTAGATTATCGATGCCATTCGTTGCAAGTTTCTTGGCGAAACAGATATTAGTCGCCCGCCACCATGGACGTTCGATCCCCGTTTTCGTGACACTGCTGACGGCCAAGTTCAGCTTGTGTATATGCATGGAGTGTTTCATTGGCCGCCAGGAGCATCTGCTGATTGGGTGGTTCAGACTAGGTTCTGGAAGTAATCTGTCTCTTCGTAGTGTCTGCTTCTGAGGTTCAAAGTGCGCATATCGACTGTTTAGTACCATCGCGGCATTTCGCTGTGTACGAAGTAGGTGATGCAGTTGACGGGTGCGGGCTTCTCGGGTAGTTAGTACGTTCAGAGGTGCCTTCACGTGCGTAGTGACGATTTCGACAAGTTTCCCATCGTGTGCAGAATGCTCGGCCGCAATGGTGTAAGAGATCAAGGTTGCAGAGGCTATCGATTATACGAAGCACACCATTTAGTTCTCGTGGATCCAACTCCCCCCTTTTTTCTTTTGTCTTCGTTTGCGCCCAAGGTCCGAATAGTCCCTGGATTGGGATGTAGCGATCAGCAGTTTGGATGATGGTTCTTAGGCTTTGAAAGTTCCACGTTGTTTCTCAATCAGTCATAATGTGAGCATGACGATGAGTCAAATATCGCGAATGTCAGTCCCGCGGGCCCATCATATAGCAGCTCTGTACAGGCCTCATGCCGCTTCCTCGGGATGCGTTACCGATTCCCCGACTCTGGTCCAGGCTCGTCGTATGGCCTCCTAAATTCTGAGGGAAGTGCACACTCCTTGTGCCTAGAGAGAAGGCGCATGTCCAGAACTCAGCTCCTCATAAGGCCTGTCATCCTGTATCTAGTCAGCCCATTGGAGCATGTTCTAGGAACACTCCATGCTTCCTGTGTGTATTCCGCGAGTCTTCACTTAAAACAGAGTTTGGCGGAAAATACTTGGTAGCCACAGGGTGGACATTTCGACAGTATATGCGTGTCTGATAAGCTCGGATCGATTTCCTATTCTAGGCTCAGATACAGTCGCATAGTCTGTTACTTGATATTCGCCGGATGCTGTCGTTGCTCTAGTATAGAAGCCTAGCTTTGGTTCGGAGATTCACAATGTTTGGACTCAGCTCTGACATCTGTAAGGGTCAACTGTGCGAATCCGATCACGTATCGCTCATGAAACTTGATCAAAAGCGAAACCAGTGAGTCGAAGCAGAGGGGCTCATATTTGAATAGATCAGGTACGCTCTCTTAGGTCCGTTCTATAACATCGGATAACTACTATCCGGAATCCTCTAAAATGAGACCACAAGTTTCGAGGTCATATCTTCGGACGATAGAGATCTTATGGGCGACGCTTACGCTCGTGCGATCCTGTGGTCAAGAGTGAAACAAATTTATGGGCCACGGCTTCTGTTGAGTATGCTCGAAACCCCGACTTCTAGCGGTGCGATATGTATTTTTTTCATCAGGCAGATAGGAAGATAAGATGAACCGGTAAAGAATCCTGCTAGATGGCTCATGAACTTCGGCCGATCGCATACAATCCCCACTTCTCCCCGTGGTGACCGAGGTTAATAAAGGGGGCAGCCAAGCGCATCTTGCAGTCGCTTGGCTGCTTAGTACGAGGCATAAGATTGCAAGCCAACTATATTGTTGTGTGCTCTTCAGTACTAAAGGTTTGCTGGAGAGGTAATAGGATATAAGCAAGTTCTATGAATCCATGGCCCAAATTGCTCAATCAGGGGTGGGTCGTCGGATAGGGTATCGTATTTTGCCGTACACTGGCTAAAGGGGCTTACCGAGTTGATTTCAGACAACTAGATGACCAACAGTTACAGCATCGCGTGTCGGTAATCTGCTATCAAAATCCTCGGTGGCTCTTGGGAAGTCTGTTTCATTGCATCGTCGCCGCATTCATGGTAGCACATTGATAGAGCAGTACTACAAAACCCAACAGTAATGGGAGAAGTTCAAGCTGGTGTTCTCGTCCATGCCCTGCTATTTACAGTAAGTGAAAGCTCTAGACTGTACGGCTGTTGGGAATGGCAGCCTCCGAAGCGATCCAACATGACGCGCTTACGTACTGAATGATCGGGCAGGATTGACTGAGACCCTTCTAGAACGGCAAGGCGGGAGCAAGGAGCCCCCTCCCGCTCCCCCCCTTTACGACAGCGACCCGGCCTGTGGCCCAAGACTAATTGAGGTATGACAACAAGCCATCCGCTCATAGGGCTGAATCTATGTAGAATCTAGGGTCTAGAAGGGGAAGTTGCGCTGCCAGGCCCCGCGTCGATTCTGTGTGGATCATGCTTTGTTACGTAGCCAAGTCTGATTGGCGCGCACTCAAGCATCAGTGAGATCTTGTAAATCTTATCTCGCTAGATCGCGCCGCGCAAATGTTGCGGTGAGGAAGGCAGGCTAGGGACTTGATGATTCTAGTTCTGGGGCAAGATGAAAAAAGTATTGTCGCAAGAAGCGATAAACTCTTCGAAGATGACGTTCAGTATGACGTGAAGGAGTGCATAGCATGGAAAATCTTACGCATCTGCTCACTAGAACTTTGCGAGCTGCCTGAGTATTTGTTTGAGTTGGTAAAATCGACGACTATGTACATAGTATGAATGGATGAGATGTCGGTGGTATCGGCCGGTGTCGGGTAGCCGGAAACGCTTAATGACCATTGGCGAAAGCCGATCGTCCCTGATGCGGATCTGGGGCAGCGTCCAGCTAATGCGTACATGTATGTAGTAGTATGTATGTATATATGTGTGTATACCTAGCAGCCTAGGTACCTACCATTCTTATGTTGAGTGCCAACTCCTATTCGTTGCCTACGTATACTACAAACATATTGTTAGCTGTTATGCTTTATTTGTAGCTTGTACAACGAGCACCATGCTACCACTACTTATCATATGATTCGATGTCCAATAGGACAGTACGAAGTAACTGGAAAGTACTTCATATCTAGCAGGTACTGAATACCTAAGTATGTATGTAGGTATGTAGGTAGGTACCTGCCGAATACCTAGATCGGCGGATAAATTGCGGCTAACCGTGCACGCCGCAAACCCGGGACCCATCAAGATTCAAGCACCTGGAGCCTGGACAACCTGGGCCACCTAACCTGGCAGCCTGGGCAACAAGTGGGGGAGGCACAGATTACATAACAATATCACTCCGCACTTGCCCAATAAGAGCCTAGTGCCATATCACGAGAACGACCTCACCCAGCGCGTTCTTGCTACATTTCCCCTTCCTTCGCCAACGTCATCTCCTTCCACGATCTACTGCCCAACCCTTTCCAACCGCTAGAATCGCGCAAACCCGTCTCGTCATCCCGTGAAACCCTTCTATCCACGTTTCATGTTTGACAGTCTCTTTCCAATGCCTGTTTGCCGACCACAGCCGCCATCCGTTCCCCTTCGCCTCCTCCTTGCGACGCGCTGAGACCGAGCCCGATTCATCATCGATATCATCCTGACCGGATCCTCCTGGTACCTGACAGATACCATGGCGCCTAGTCCGAGGACCCCACGAGCAACAACCGCTTCGCGCGCCCGCGGACGGCAGAAAGCAGCTACCAGCAGCCTGCGCCGCACCCGGGATGGTAGCATCATGGCCGCCACCGAGCCCCCTCTCAAGAAACGGAGATACTTTCCTGGTGGCCCTGGTGGGGGTGGCAGATTTGTTGATAAGGGCGACGATGCGCCAAATACAGTTGGTCCCAACATGAGCCGCTCAAGAGCTCGACCGAGCCTCATCCGCAGCACAGCCTCGCCTTCTATCTTCCCCAGACGCGAGCGCAGCACTCGTACCCGTATATCTACTAGAGCTGAACCGGATGATGAAATGCAAATCAGCTCTGCTGCCGCCGTCGCGGCAGCCGTTGTTCAAAGTGAGGGGTACAAGCCCAGAGAGGAGCGTGGCTGGGAGGAATTTCACCCCAACCTCGATATTGATGCGACATTCCCAATGTACTTTGCCGAAGACGTTGACGGTACCGCGAAATCCATGCCCGGAACGCCCTCCTTCCATTTGCCGGCGAACAGTAACAATGAGACCAACGATGCTGTCAGTCCAGCCAAGGACCAAAACGGCGCATCCGCCTCTCAGACGAACACACCAGCAGCCCCGGTGGCTGGAGCGGCAGCAACCGGTCTTGGTATCCTTCCTATCACTCCCTCTAGGGTAAGGAGGACTGGACGTGCACCCCGGGACTCGCTCTACGCTACCCGGTCTGAACTAGGCACTGCACCTAAAGTGCCCACTGTGCTTCCCATCCACAATCAGACCCCCAAGGAACGCCTAGACCTGAAACAACCACAATACCGCAAGACTGACCGGATTGCGCTGTTTGAAAGTAAGACCTTTGGACAAGCAAGATACGTCGACAAGGCTATGATGAACGTGGGATACCAGGAAAGTGATAACTATATCCGGCCGGAGCATAGGCTAATCAAGGCGGCTGACGGCAACGCCGAAGACGAGGCGGAATATGCCGCTGCTGCCAAGGCCGACGGCGAGCTACCCCAGCCCACAAACATCATAACCATTCTTGGTCGTGTTGAGTATGACATGGATGAACAGGATGATATGTGGTTGGAGGCATACAATATACAGCGAAAGGCACAGTCCTTGAATCCCGTTACACGCGAAGTCTTCGAAATCATCATCACCAAGATCGAAAAGGAGTGGCATGCTTTGGAGAAGAGAATACCAAAACCTAACCCCAAGCCCCCACAGACGCATCGGCCCCGCTCTAGTTCCGCTGCGGCCGTTAATGGTGAGCCGCAAGCAGGAGAAGAGCAGGATAGTAAATGCGCAATCTGTGATGACGGCGACTGTGAGAACACAAATGCGATAGTATTTTGCGATGGGTGCGACCTCGCAGTCCACCAGGAATGCTATGGTGTTCCGTTTATTCCCGAAGGTCAATGGCTTTGTCGGAAATGCCAACTTATTGGCCGTGGCGTTCCCGTAAGTATCTTCCTCGGTCCCGCTTTAGCCGCTGCAGCTGCTAACCTACATACTATACTAGACGTGCATCTTCTGCCCGAATTCTGATGGTGCCTTCAAGCAGACCAACTCATCTAAATGGGCCCATCTGCTTTGTGCCATGTGGATTCCCGAGGTAACTCTCGGCAATCACACTTTCATGGAGCCCGTCATGGACGTTGAAAAGGTCCCCAAGGGTCGCTGGAAATTGACCTGCTACATATGCAATCAGCAGATGGGCGCCTGCATACAATGCGGTAACAAGGCATGCTATCAAGCATTTCACGTAACATGCGCCCGTCGTGCCCGCCTCTTCTTACGGATGAAAAACAGCTCAGGGGCATTGGATGTCCTCGATGGTAGTACTAACTTGAAGGCGCTGTGTGACAAGCATTGCCCCTCGGAATATGCCAAAGAAAACGATGTGGTCCGAGCAACTAGGAGGGCCAAGAAGTTCTATAGGAAAACGATGCGAGATCGCATCTGGGCCAGCAGTCAGGCGTCCGCAATGGCCCTCGCAGCAACCCATCGGAACGCCTTGACCGAACATCCACCCGACGAGTGTCAAATGACAGGTGCTAAGCTGTCGGCAGTATTGGGAGACAAAAAAGGACAGGCTGGTAAATCGATCTGGAAGCTTCCCTCCGGTGCTCCAGTGATCCCCCAAGCAGTTTTCGAAATGGTTGAGGGGTCCCTGGCGCGGTTCACTTTCCTTAAGCGGAAGGAGTTCATCAGTGATGCTTGTCGGTACTGGACACTGAAGCGTGAAATGCGGCGAGGCGCTGCACTACTCAAGCGACTACAGCTGCAGATGGAGTCGTTCTCTTCCATGGAGCTCACGCGCCGCAACTTCGCCGCCATGGGCCCGGCTGGCAAAGCACGACTAACTAGGAGGATCGAATTTGCTCAGATGTTAATCAAGGACCTCGAACAACTGAAAAATATGTCGCAAGAAGTCGTTGAGAGGGAGCAAAACAAATTAGAGGCAGCCGAGATGGAACAAGAGTTCGTCGATACATGCTACTTTCCCATCCACAAATATCTCCCGCCTGTAGTGGAGAAAGCTATTGCGTAAGTTGCACCACAGACTATTCACTTATCCATCTCGACTTATGGCTAAACTCGTGATTCATATACAGGCTGGACAAGAATCTCTTCTATGATGAGCTGGTAAAGCTGCAGCGCAAGCTGGAACAACGCTTCTACACCACTGCCCTGCCGTTAGCTCGTGACCTAAGCGACATCATCAACACCGGTATCTACACCGAGCCCAAACCACAACAACCTGACGTAGCGGAGTCCACCACAGGGGTGGCCCCACTCAAGTCCGATTTTGCCGATGTTCGTGACCGCAAGAGACTTGGCAAGAGGATCTTGAAAGCAATTCAAACACAGCTCGAACCTGCCCTGCACTTAGAGGCCGATGCCAGTCACATCCCATTTGATATCCTTAAACAAGAGTTAGAGAGGATTGTGGTATCGGGCATTGAACCGCGGCAGACAAACCACGTTCCTGCTTTGCGTGAAGGCGAGCAGAGCCAAGACGTCATTATGGTAGACTCTGCTGCCGCAGAGATTACGGTGGGTGGCGCTGATGACGGCACTGATGCTGCTGAAACCGAAGGTGCTCCAGTCGATGCCATGATTGTGGATAGTGAAGAACCGGGTCTTCACAACCCTCCGAACATTGAGGTCAGACCCGCAGATGATGAGGCTACCCCGAATGTTGAGGGCGCCACCTACTCCCAAGATGCGATGGCTGAGGTGGAATCGGGCACAGTGGGCCAGAAGCCGCGTGCTGCATCAGTAACCGGCATCGTGCCGTTGGATACACCACCTGCTAGTAATGGGTTCGAAGCCACTTCTTCACGACCACCACAGCCAGGACCTCCCACGCCCCCTCAATCTAATGGGAGTCTAGGCCATCAACCATCAGATATCCTAACAGAAGGTGGTATTCCATGGTATCTAAGGGACTTCGAGCCAGAAGGTACCTCGGCTGTTCAGGACCAGTGGCCAGGACGTGATGCTGTCCGCAGCCTTAGCGAGGAGCTAACTGAAATTGACGAGGATGAACTCAAGGGTCTAGGCGTCGAGGTCAATGAAAACAGTATCATCGCAACAGCGTCTAAGGCGGACAATGAAGAGATTCCGCCAGAGACCAACACTAACACAAATCCCGTCAAGAAACCGGCAGCTAAGACAAGGCGCCGTAGAACAACAACTTATACCCGAAGACGATGAACACACGTTCAAGACGAGTATTAAGCACATACATGTACAACAACTATGAGAAGCGACTTTCGGGCTATCTTGGTCCCATGACGACGTAAAGTCCAACGATCGCCACGTTGCAACGAGTCAGCTATGATGGTTCGTTCGAGGATGACTTCTACCTTTTCTCTTTTTACTTATGTTATACCAAGGGAAACTTTGCATTTTCATTGTTTCGGCGTTGTGTGTACGCTACACAGCCCCGGTTTTTGATGGACGTTTGGCGTTTAGAGTGAGGAGGTATTCCCATATTGCCTAATCACAACCGTACCCCTCCTGATTTTTCACCGGAACTTATTGATACACCCAGGAGACTGAAGACCTTAGTTCTCGTCTCCTATTCTTCCCATCACTGCTGGCGTTCAGGCGTAGGGCTTCCCTGACACAGGGTGGAATGAGGGGGGCCCAGGAATCATTTGGTTGTGGAAAAGAGATGACGCTTTCTTTGCTATGCCGTTTCTTCATCCATGTAATTTCCAGGCAGTCCCAAACCCTGGGGGTCAAGGTTGCCTGGCTGCTATAAGGTGAAACGAGATGGTTGGTTGGTCTTAAACCAAGGAGAAAGAACTTTGCGGCATTGTATCTTGTTTGTTTTCTGCCGGGCACTTTTTAATCCTAGATGATAATCACATGCACGCCTTTGGGTTTTGATCTGACAATGATGAATGATGAGTCTTCGTGATTTTTATGCGTATCTAGAGTTAGCTTTGACTACCTATATAGGTACAATATGGATCACTGTAGTCCTCGAGATGCAGGGACTTGGATGCCTCAAGATGATGGCTTTATATGTACCGTGAGAAGTAGAGAGTAGTAAGAGTCGGAAAGGAGAAAAGTGTCAAGACATTTCCTCATGTCGCAATTGGTTGCCCCTTGGTGGATATTTCGGTACAGACATCGCGTTGTAGGGTAGATATGTGAGTCTATAAACACCAAGTATGTTTCACAGTAAAAAGGGGGCTATTATTTCTCTGGTGGCAACAAAGTGTTATATAGCTACTGCAAGACTGCTGTCCTGTCACTTCTTAATCGTCACAGGTTGATATATGGATCTAGATCGGGGTTGAATCCAGTAGAGTAGAAGTGCGAAGTTATTGCATCTTAGGAGATAAGGAGGCTGGAGAATATATATAGCATAGAGTCTACCGTAACAAGCGATTGTTATATACAAGGTGCTTAGCTAGTTGTATGTTCAAGGCCATTTCTTATGGTAGAAAACTGATAGACCGCCCTTTTCGACACGACAAGGTTAGTGGGCTATTTTGTTTGAACCTCACGTGCTTCCTCCTGCTATATTTTCTGTCCATCCATCGAAGATTGACATGGCTTGCTGATGGATTAGACCCCCTGAGGTTCAATGATCTCAGTGCCAAGGACCATGGTTGATCTGCGGTACTAGCTTAGCAAAGTGAACATGATATAAAATACGCTAAGCTTGGCTGTGGTAACTGCCGTTGGGAATAAAGGAGTTCTTGCTGAAGCCTTTCGAGTGGTTCTGAGAGAGCACTCATACATACTTTCCCGGGCACCCTTTTCATGCCTGGGGAAACCGCTTCGCCTTCACGCCACTTTCGTCAGGTTTAAGACAACACTAGACTTTCTGGGCACCTAACTAACTAAGTATCTGCTCTTCTTTCCCCAAGTATGTCTATGTGCCCGGGAAACCGAAAAGGCTGGCTCAGTTTGTTATAGCTACTGAAGTGAGCCTCGCAATAGGGAGACACTACAGGGGGGGCACAACGGGGCGAATACGAGACTATAGAAAACGGTTGCGATGCTGGCATGTCCTGGACATACATAGCCACCCGGGCCAGATGCTAGGTGGATGAAGGCAAAGCCGTGGATTTGGGGGAGAAGAATAAAACGAAGAAAAAAATAAGAAAGGCAGACGGACCAAAAAGGTTAAAAAGAAATAAAAAAAGAACTGCGGCTGTTGAGAATCGAACTCAAGTTTCCACGGCCACAACGTGGTGTACTAACCACTATACGACAGCCGCTTATTGTTTTGAAGAATAGGCTAGGAGACTTGCTCCTGATGACTAATTATTCTTTCACCACTTAATGATTTACTTATACTAGATCCGTGGCTATACGCCGGTGCCGTCGAAAGCCGCTAAGCGAGCCCCCCTTTTCCCTTTTCCCCACCCCTTTAGCATCGACGTATAGTTAGTGAGCGAGTAGGTACTTGGCTACCTAACTGCGTAAGGCGCTATCTACAGGCCATCGAAGGGGCCCTCGGCGTGCTACCAGCATTGTTTTGCTCTCTTTCGGAATCCCGCGCGAAGAACCCCAGCGTGAATCACAGAAGTCCGACTCAAGTGATGTCTGCCTACCTCATGCTCTTGACCAGGTATGGGGAGATCCCGAGCTACAAGCACATAGTAGGTAACGTGGGCGAGTGGATGGATGGTGGAACAAAACATACCATGCACCGACTAGAAGACGGGGCGGAATGGTATATCTGGCTAAGTAGACAGCTGGAATACATCCAAATGCCGAGGAAGAGACAACACACCCTGATCAGTGGCTTTGCTATTGGTAGGCCAGTTACTATACTAGTCGAGAAGCCTTCAGGGAAGCACATACACAAACACAGACATACAACATTGGAGAGAGACGGAGCTGGCGGTCTAACTGTCTTCTCTCCTAGTAGGTCACTTGGAGGAATCTCCCTGCTACTTGCATCAGCCATCGGCGGCATATACATGTATGCATGTACGTGGGCTGGAAAAGGGTTAGGAGAGGGGATGATGCTATCGTTTGCGTTAGGTAGTAGCGTTGCTTGAAAGTTCGTCGATCGGAACCCGTCCAAACACCAAGTCACTATGAAGATGTCCAATAGCTCGACATGAGGTGCGTGCGTTTGATAGTTTAGTAACTGTGTTGTTTATGCGGTACATCTATAGGCCAGACAGTAAACCATGGGCTTTGCTAGCTGAGTAATTGGCTATCTTGGATGCACTGGATTTCAAATCACCAAGACTACATACAGCACAACTGTGCCACGCGCAACAAGAATCTGCCAGGGAGCTCGTACGTGAGATAGCAATCTTTATTTTGCCGATGAGAGCTGCACTACATGATTATGAGGGGCCCCCATGAAGTACCGTAACTAACTGTGCATGCGATGTAGGATGTGCACTTCTGCGGCGCGTAAAATACAAGAAAGGCAAAACAAACGATGATCCCTAAACTCCAGGAACTCCGCTCGTCTCGTCTCGTGTCCCCGGAAACCTACTAACCCTGCTTATCACGGAGATGTCTTGGGATGTACTTTCCAGTCGCACCAGAAGGCTTGAGCGCCTCGCCGCCCTGTGCTGCCGCTGGGGGAGGGGTGTTGCGGGCCGGGGGAGGAGTGCCACGGGCCGGGGGAGGAGTGCTACGGCCAAACTCTCTGCTTGGAGCACCACCATTAGCATGGCCGCCGGCTTGCTTAGCAGCCTCGCGCTCACGCCACGAGGGCTTGCTGCCAGCGAGAGGAAGACGGGGTGGTCCAGCGGAGGGACGCTCATTCGAGTCCGTCCGCTGCAGTGGACTGGCGGTGCGGACCGGCGCGGGCGGCGGCGCATCGCCACCGGCGGCAGCAGGCTTTGCTGCCTCACGATCGCGCCACGAGGGCTTGCCACCAGTAAGATTGAGTCGAGGCGGGCCCGAGGGTCTGTCGCTGGAATCTGTGCGCTCCATGGTGATAGGCTCCCGTCGCGCAGGAACACGCTCCCTCTCCTTCTCCTCCCGTCTCCTCGCCATGGCTTCCTCCTCTCTCTTCGCCTGTAGAGCAGCCTTCTCGAGAAGCTCCTGTCGCTCTATCTCACGCTGTTCCTTAAGTCGAGCGAATTCTCTCTTCTGTTCCTCAGCGCGCTTCTCACGCTCTTCCTTCTCCTTGGCGGCACGCTCTTCGGCCTCCCGCAGAGCTCTCTCCTTCTCTTCACGCTCCCTCTTCTCGCGTATCTTGCGCTCGCGGTACTCCTTCTTACGGAGGGCAATCTGCTTCTGGAGTTCACGATCGGCGTTCTGCCGACGACCTTCGAACTCATCGCGGCGGCGTTCATGAAGGGACTTCCTGAAGCTTTCGTAGATGGGCATCAACCTCTCAAGACGATGCTTAAGCTCAACACTCTCCTTGTGCTTCTCTTTAGACTCCTTCAGGGTTTGTTCCTTCAGCGCCTCGTACGCAGCGAGATCGTGTTCCCGCTGTTTAGCATAGTCTTCAGGCAGCTTCTTGACTTCCTCCTTCCTGAAGGCACGCTCGAGATGATCGATGCGTTTTCCAGTGACCCGGAGTCTTTCGTTGATATCGTTCTTCTCCCGTTCAAGTTGTTGCAGCTTGAGAGCACGTATGCGATTGCTGTCGAGGTCGTCGAGGTTCTCCACATCAATATCAATAGCATTAGGGCCGATCTTGAGGTCGGCAATCTGCTTCTTGATCTCCTCTTTGCGGACACGGTCTCTCTCGTCCTTGAGACGCTTCTCTTCACGCTCCTTTTGCTCCTGGATCAAGCGCCGCTCCTCGGCTTCAGCTAAGGCCTGCTCCTGGAGTCGCTTCTGTCTTGCCTTCTCCTTCTCCCTCTTGGCATGCAGCTCCGAAGCCTCTTCCTTGCGCTTCTGGATGACTTCCTTCCGTGCCAGGATGTCACGATGCTCCTTCTCAGCGCCGGCCTGGGCTCTGGCGAGCGCCGCATTGCGAGCGTCAACCTGTCGCTGTCTATATGCTGGATCAATGTAGAAGCAAGTGGTATTGAGGACGGTGGCAAGTCTAGTGAGCTGAGAGCGGACAATCTCTGAAGGGGTGCTCTGGAGGCGCTGGACAGATCCGGTCTGGCCCTCAGCGGAGCCAGCTGCCGAACCAGCATGAACAGCCTTCGAAGAGGTAAAGACGTCCTTATCGAACTTGAGGACACCAGTGGCGTGATCCATACGGATCGACAAATCACCCTTCTTATTTCCGTTCATGATGAACTTCTCAATGGTTCCCCGGGTGATCTGGTAGGGGTCGGGGAATTGTGCCAGACTCTCAACGAATGCCAGGTCAACCGTCTCGTATACCTGGGACAGTTGCTGGAAGAGCCGGGTTAGGATGACTTGTTGCAGAGGTAGAATGTACTTCTCCATCTCCGAGTCGGCACCGATCTTAGCAAGAATTGGAGAGATCTTTTGACAGATGGAAAGAGGATGGAAGTCGACTTCAAGGATGTTGTAGAGATCTCTGATCTCGGGGCGGGCTCGCGTGAGGAGGGACTTGGCAAGAGCATCACCGAATAGACCAGAACGAGTTGGCGCGACAGACATACCCAGAAGATGGGTCAGGCGAGAGTTCTTGTTCTTCTTGGCCTCGTCGAAGTCAACCATAGCACCCCGCGATCGCGAAGTGCTGATGACCGGGATTGACAGGGCCGACAATAGGACGAAGGATGCAGCCTTCTGAAGATCAGCCTCGGAAGCGGAAGGGTTGTCCGACTTCTTGCTTTGGCCTGTGGCCACCAGAACGGCAGATTGTCGGAGTAGGTTGTAGTATCTAGACCATGCAGCGGCATGGAAAAGGTAGTTCTCGCCAACGAGGAAGATCCGGGTAAGCTTCTCGTAGTAGTTGGCCATCATGACATTCTTAGGAGGTCGCTTGCTCAGGTTCAACAAGGTATGGATATCCTCCACACTTCGGAAAGCCTCCTGCCAAAGCTCTAGTTCGACGGCGACATTCAACTGCTGAAAGCGGGTCTCCAAATGGCGCTGTAAGGTATCCGGATCGTTCAGGTTGATAGCATGCATCTGAGACGAATACTTGGCGGCGGTCTGGACATGATTGCGCAGAAGCTCACAGAGTCGGCGGAACTCGGTCTTACGCTGGTATTTCTGGCAGAAGTCGAATGCCTGCATGGCAGTGCTCTGGTAGAGGAGCTCGAGTCTGGCATTGTTTCGGAGGATGTCGAGAACAGTGCGGTAGGCCTCCCAGAGGAACTTCAGCCACGGAGTAACGACGGCGCGTTCTGTGCGGTCTCGGGACTGCTCGCCGGAGACGGTGGCCAGAAGGATAGACTCGGGGGTCTCGGTGGCTTCCAAATCCTCGACATTGTCCGGGGCATTAGCTTCGATGGTGGACTGGACTTCGTCGGCCTTCTGTTGGGCAGCGGTGACCTTCTCGGCAGCGAGCTCGATGAACTTCTTAAGAACGAGTTCTATGGTGGCGATGTTGGTGTTCTGTGCGATATTCTTGTAGGAGTAGAGTGCATCCTTGGCAAGCTTGCCCTTCTTCTGCTCGACGGACAACTCGACCAAAAGGAGCATAACAGGCTCCAAGGAGGCGATGGGGACATTTCGAGATCGCTTGGAGGTGATATGGTCGTGGAGCAGGTTCAAGGCAGCAGGAACCTGGCTGACGCCAATCAGCTCATGTGCCCGTTTGAGGACATTCTCGGGCTTCTGATGCGGCGGCGGCGGCATGGTGGGCAATCTCCTCGATGGAAAATAATGGAGGGAGATTGATGGGAGCCGGCGAGCCGGATGACGTTTGTAGTTGGGTGGGAGAGAACACAACACGGAGGAAGAGATTTTTCGAATTCCCAACCCTGTGCACGCTTTGTGTGGGATTTTTTCGGGGTTTTCGTTTGTCGGTTTTTTGGGGGGGTAACGCTTGGGAGGGGCTGCCTAACAGTGGCAGTGGCAGTGGGAAGTGGGCAGTGGCAGTGGGCAGTGGCAGTGGGCAGTGGCAGTCAGGCAGTGGGAAAGGCTCAGAGAGAAAAAGTCGGGTCCGTGCTTTCCCGTCCCGTCCGATAGTCCAGTCACGTGATAGCCTAAGTAGCCGTAGGTGCTTTGGTAGGATCTTATCTCCGATGGCTTGATGGCTTGATGGCTTGGATGGTCCCGTCTGACTGAATGGAAGTGACTGATTATCGGGCCATCAGGTGTCAGCACTGGAGAAGTATTGCCGCACTTGTCTTGTTCCACGTTGGTAGGACTTCCAGCATGCGACCTGAGATAGGCTACCAAATGCTATCTACCCCCCAGGTCACAATCCTGCCATTATTACCAGTTTACATATACGCTACAAACTCCCATGTAATCACTATATGTATTGTACATAGCAAAAGTATGCTATCACGCTGGCTATTAGGTCCAATGTCATAGGTATTGGATGTGTAAATATCTTTAGCACTGAAAGTGTTAAGATTCATAGTCCTCTTAGAAACGTCATTTGTTAATAAGATATGCGGCACGTTTCAACTTAAGATAATTATTGTAATACGTCCCCTGGATTGAAAGCCAGCCTTACTGCACTGCACACTTGCAGCACCAACTCTGGTGGTATACCTACTATGTACTATGAAGTACTAACTACAGTCAGTTATACATAAATGTAGGGCTCCAACACTGCGAGCACCTGCGCTAGGAAGTACCCAACCAAAAGGAGGAGGCATCCGTCTGATCTGGGGTGAGCTTAGGTAGGTACCTATGGCAGCGTTAAGAGAAGCTCCAAAAATTAGTCATTAGAACATTTCATTAGAGAAGCTATTGCGATCAAACGAGCCTAATATGTGAGCGAATGATAGTACCACACCACTTGATGTGAACTTGATGTGGCATCTACACATCCTGTACGTAAACATACAAGCATTCGAGCTTTGCAAGATGCAAGACGCAAGAATTGAAATAACACCTGAAAGGAGTCCTAGATGTCACGTAATTACTATACATGAGAAGGGCTAGGCTGCGTGGCTGCTAGGCAGGCTGGGAAATTACAGACAACAGAGCCTGCTGATGAAGGAATTCTCCCCCACAAAACTCGGCCCCCTTTACCCACCTCCAGCCATCCCCGGCCAATTGCAGTTTGCGAACCTTCACCAGGCAAGCGTAACCCTTGATGAACTCTGCCTCTTTGGTGCTTAGTAGGTACATATGCGCTAGTCCCTGCCTACATAGTGCGTTGGTGGCACCCTCGGTAGCGAAGGAAGTACCAACCTAGGCATTCTGAAGGCCCTCTCGGAATCTACATACCTCCAGGGTGCCAGAGTGCCAGAGTGCCAGAGATGCTCCAGGGCAATACGACTATCGGCACCGGGCACTTTAGCTATCGACACCGGACATTAACCGCATTTGGACGCACCTTCACTGTACCATCCACCACCTAAAGTCACTACCTAACACACCACTTAACACATCACCTACCGCATTACTTACTACATACATATACCCGAAAGGACTCTTACCGTCCTTTTAAACCTTTCGGACCTAAATTTAACCCTATTTAATCTGTAACCGCATTATATATATTACGTAATTGCAAGTGCAAGTATAATTGCAATTGCAAGTATAAATATAAGTACAAATGCAGGCTGTATGTACGTACGTTATAGGTGGTTACAGATAGGTAGGCAGGTAAATGTTAAGGGGTGACTTAGATGGTAGCGGGGCAAAAATGTGGCTTAAGGTGTGGCACGGGTGGCTAATACGCTAACCCTACCAAATGCGGTTAATGTCCGGTGTCGATAGCTAAAGTGCCCGGTGCCAATAGTCGTTTCGGCTCCAGGGTGCTCCGGGGCACTCTGCAGCGTTGGTTCGTGCTACCACTCGGGGGCCAGACGAAGGATACCCTGCCAGCCATACTGCCACACCCGTACCCATACCCAGACCTCTCTCACTCTCACCCACTTTCCTCCAAAAAATGACCTTTCCTTCCTCTTGTTTGCCCTTCTCACAAGACAAAACACGAACCCGCTGCTGCTACCTGCGCATCATCATCGCCGGCTAACCGTCTCGCATCTTTGGATTGCCTCTAATCTGTGAGTAAATGATTCACTCATTGGGTCATTGGAAACGATGGTGGTTGGCTTTTGCTTTTCCCCCCTTTCTTCTCTTGCCCGGCCGCCACAAATTGTCGCGAATGAGTCGGGGTGACACGCGATTGGGGGGATGGATGGATACGTAACTCCTTGCATGGAGCCTCCCTTGAACCACCTTTAAGGGAAGAGAGACGGTCTACACGGCTTATGCCAACCCGCGTTTGTTCTACAAATGAGCTAGCACCGCGATTCCCAACAACTAGTCGGCGATATATCTCAATTCCTAGTGTCATTTGACTAATGGCAGATATGCATACGACGCAGGCTTCCAGTCCTCAGACATCACCAGATTTTGCGAGCGGCCCGAGCTCAACGTTACCACCTACGCAAGAAGAACCTGGAGCCGACTCAGCCGAGTCGCTTTCACCGAACACGATGCCTCAATACACTTCCCGAGACGTTGGCGACCCGTCGCAGATTAAGAAGAACAAGCAGTCGATGGCCGACCTCAAGCTGCGACGTCTGACCGAGCTGAACAGCAGGCTGCGCGAGGATCTCGAGCGCGAGCGGATACCGGTGTCCCAGGCCTCTAAGAGGTGAGCTTGCGCGCCATTGCGACCTGGCATGGGAGCTTGTACATGATTGAATCTACTGGTTGACTAACATGCTTCGTGCAGCATCATCGCGTACTGCAACAGCACAAGAGACTACATGGTTCCCTGTGTCTGGGGAGCTGTCCCCAGGGGAGAGGACCCGTATGCGCCACAGCAGAGCGGTGGTTGCTGTTTGGTGATGTAGGGTCGTCGAGCAGACATCACTGAAGGCGACGGGGCAGGCTTGCGCGGGGGTGGTGATTAGGGCTCTGGCGTTCTTGAAATTTACGCTGCGATGTATGACAGACGCGCGTCTCACGTCAGCAGTGCGATATAAACCTAATACTGGAACGCCTCGGCGGTAGGAGACGGCGCCCGACAAAAAGCAAAGGGGACGACTCCAAAGCGCCAAGCGACCAAAAATTCCGAGGAAACAAAATTATACTATAATACCCGACTTCGCCATGCTCAGGGGGAGAGCATCACGTCACGATTATGAACGACCCCGATCCTAGTTTTCCCAGCGATATGCTTGGATCTCTCGTTTGGGAGTTGGTGGATAGACTGGACCTCAAACGGAGAGGGGAAATAGGATCCGGGGAGAGGAGAAAGGAAGAGGTTCTTCATCAGCATGTAATACCAACCCACATTCATGTTTGTATTTTGTTTCTTCTTTTTGTCTTTGCTCTCATCCGAGATTATCAGCACTCGATGAAATACGAATAGTCTCGATGTTACGCACGATACGTTCTCGTCACAAAATAGCAGTGAACAGGTCCGGTACCGACCCAGAGTGTCTAATTGCACTCTCACTTTTCGACTTCTTGGTCTTCGAAAAAGCAAAGCACTACTTGATTCAGGCCATAGAAACAGCTATTTGCGCATTCCTTTTCTTAGTGTAGCTTATATCGTTCGGGTGTATTCGTAGATTGGCAGGCAGAAACATCAATATGCCCGGTATATAAAAACCCAGTCCCTCAACGCAGCTTGCTGGGCAAGATGTTCCAATCATCCAAGCTACCTCAGAGTTAATCCCTAGATGTTAGTAAACCTGAAGAGCGGTGTATATGACTCGTCTCTTACCTGGTCTCGTTACGAATGCATGCAGTAGTGGAATTTCTAGATCTGAATGACCTGAATATGACAATGCTTCATCCGTGATAATTGTACTCATAAAGATCAGGGTTAGAATGCACCTTGATGACATTTTAGGTCTGCCGCTTTGCCTACATTACATCACCGTACTTCGATCCTGACCTTCGGTGCCTGGAGTTCCCGTGGCAACGGCCACCAAATTCAACCCGTAGAGGCCCCCGGAGATGTGTGCAAGCATTAAGCACAGCTCTTGTACTCACAGTTCCGTCAACAGTACTTATATCCTAGAGATCGTCGTCTTGTCTGTTATGTGCCAGATTCTGCGCTTCCTCGACCACATACCGAGGCCGTCTTCGTACTGAACTGCCAGGAACGAGAGCTGTCCAAGGTTACTTCTGCGCGTAGTCCAAGACGCAGACATGTTGCCTCCTTTTATATTACGTGGATAATCAAACTAGTGTAGGCAGGCAGGTACATAATTAGCTCCAAGACAGAACAGAACATACCTACATATGGTCATTATATACAATCCGAGAGTACAGTATCCCAGGTGTGAATAATCGGGGTGGGACTCCGAGACCAATCAACCGAGACAAGTGATACAGATCGTATCGATATATCGGGCCGTTGCAGGATCGACGCAGGCCGTTTCTGATGTGTATACGTGTGTATGGACGGGTTGGTCGGTAAGTACCTAGGTAGGTAGGCAGCCTGCGCCGTTGGTTCGAGGTGCCTGATATGTTCAGCATAAGGTAACAGGCAGCTTTCCGTATGTATGTATCGTATATGCCTACCTACTACCTGCACACCAAGCCCCTGGGGTTCTCATACGTAAGACTCGCTCGATAGTTGCACTTGCTAATAAGACATGTAGTTCGAAACTTCGACAGACAGCATAAGAGCATCCAGTCCCCAATCTCACTCTATATCACCCACTCGTGTTTTCCACCGCACTGGGCGAAAGCTCCAACCAGCCCAGCCACCCTTCTACAGCGGGCTATGCACATGTTCATCGCTACCACCCACGCTGCTCTTCCGATATTCCCCAATGGCCGCGACAGAACTCGATAGGGCCACAGAGCAAAAGCCGGCTGATCTACCTTGTCAGTGGCTATGTAGTAGTTACCTAGGTAAGTGCTCCTCGAGTAAACGGGCAGCGTGGGTCTCGAATGAGCAAGTCATAGATCTTGGCAAGCGTTGGCGGCGGGCGGCCTACCTAGCATCCATATGAAGGGAAGCTCCAAGGCGAGGGGGCAGCTTGGGCTCGTCCCGTCGGTTTGATTCCGTGCCCATCCCGCCCCGGCCCGCCCCGCCATGCCCTTTCCTGTCGACGTCCCGCGCGCAAAGTTGGTGGAGGACCGAGTGCAACATGTGAGGGGTAGACTCGGCTCTATTTTGTATTTGTATATTGGTGTAAAAGCGTTCCAAAATTAAGGGGGAGGCGCTGCTGAGCAGACCGACCAGCCGAAGGGCTACGTGTCCAGGGTTTCTTATTTGTGTATCAACTCGGCAAGAAGATTGAGACGAGACATGCGAAGGGTTCGTAGCTAATGGGCACCTCCTCGTGACTATAATAGACGAGTCCTCGGCACGGAAGAGGACTGTACGGCCGGCTGTAGGTAGGTAAGATCGCCATGCCACCTCCGCCCCTGACTATTTATCGGCATTGGCACTCATATTTGCCTATGCACTGCTTATTACCTCTCCGAATCAATATGGGAGTCGTCATCGTACGCAAAATTTCATATATACTTAAGCACTTTGCATGCATGTCTGGGCGCGGTCTTGCCAAGCTCCCCTCAGGTCCGACGATGGCCGCGCGGGACCATATGGTAGTAGGTAATAGAAACTCCGCGCGATATATAGTTGTTAAGTGTTAAGCTTCCCTTTCGGGAACTCGGGAAGCTACTCTATGATGGCACCGTAATTAAGAAATGCCGATTGTATCATCCAGAAAGGAGCTGCAATCAAAGAAAATGCCTCTCGTTCATCTTTTAAATGTTTTGTATTATTTCCTCGCGTCTCTATATAGCCTCAGTGGATACGCGTATGCGCCTAGTAGCAAATTAGCAATGATCATATCCAAATCGGTCCAGACCGACCGGAGCTCTCACGCAATTCGGAGAGACCCGGCAGCCCGGGACTCCCGGGGTTGAGGTCTCCACTGCTGCCCTGCCCCGCCCCATGCTAGGCGAACAAGTGGAGTGCCGATTACGGTATTGCAAAGGTACTTCAGGTACTTAGCGGGTTCGGCCTGTTAATGACGTGTGATTACTGTAGCTTCGGAGTGTGAGGGTCTTCCTCTTCCTTTTCCTCTCCGTCATCGTCATCCCACATCCCACCTGCGGCCATAATCGTACTTGGGTATACTAGGCAGGTGATAAGGAGCTAGGAACCGATCGTTACCCAATCATAGGAGGTACCTAGGTATGTAACAATAATATGCAGAATCAATCTATCATGATCATGATGTATCCCACATCCCATGTCTCCAATGTCATTGCCAGTAAACTCACGCATACTGATGAGAATACCTAGGCACTAACTACGTATCACTGTCGCGACAGAGCCTAGTATAACCGCTTCTATCCCACCCCACCTACACAATGGCCGACAGTAGCAATCTTAGGGAAGGCAGCAGTGGCCAAGCAGCGGAGAACCATACGGCCGTTACCTCCGCCGCCGCCGCCGCTTCCGATGCCGGCACTAACGCCCCGTATCCTCTTCCCCGGGTCACGATCCGCTTCTGCACGCAGTGCAAATGGATGTTGAGAGCCGCATACGTAAGTCCACCTCCCCTCCCCATCCAGCCGTGCATTGATCCGCCCGTCCCGTCCGCCCACCCGTAGGACCGCTCTACCTGATCATGTGTTTTCTCCGTCCCTACACGTCTCCACGTGTAGATATAGACACCTATATTATATATACGATGCCACAGCATCACTACCAAACAAACACCGGCTAACGGCCCCCATCCACCCCCTCCACATAAACAGTTCGCGCAGGAGCTCCTCTCGACCTTCTCGATGGCGCTCGGGGAGGTGGCGCTGCAGCCGTCGACGGGGGGCACATTCGTGGTCGAACTATTATTCCAAGACCCTTCTCCCTCTCCTTCCTCGGACACACCAGCGGCCGCTCCGGTCGCGATACAGCGCCGCGTGCTCTGGGACCGCAAGGTGGACGGCGGGTTCCCCGAGACCAAGGAGCTGAAGCGGCGGGTCCGGGACGCCATCGAGCCCGGGCGGAACCTGGGGCACGTGGACCGGGACTACGGGAACGGCAAGCAGCAGCAACAACAACAACAAGTACAGGCAGATACCACGAGCGCAGCTACAGCCCCGGCTTCTGATGCCACAATTGCGGGGATAGCGCAACCACAGGGGACAAGAGCTGATGGCGAGGTGTGCGAGGATTGTCGATGATGAACCACGGCAGGCACTTTATAGGCACCGGGACAACTCAGGTACAAGGATAAGGAACCCTAGCAATTATTTGACAGGGAGGGCCTGTGCAGTAGTACACCTCTTTGGAAGTTCTGCTTATATAAATGAGCAGTAGACTTAGTTTAGGTCTTAAGAGAGGAGGCAGAACAGAACGTGGCCATCTATGGGCCTGAAAATAGGATGATGTACCTAGGGGTTACATAGCTTGAGCACATAAGTATTTTCATATGCCGCGTGGGCGAGGAGAAAGTCCAGAGACGTGACTGACTAGAAGAGCAACCAACGTACCCGTGGGAGACATTTTTGGCTATGAAGGACGATGAGCCTGAAAAGTACTCCAGTGTACCAAGGAAAAGCCACATAGAATGCCCACTCAACCAGATACCCACCCATCTATCATGCCTCTATCTCTCCTGACCTTGCTTGCATGCCATGGCGGACCAGACCATATCGTCAACTTCAATCGCCAAAACATACATCGCCATAGTCAATCCAACGCAGCCTCCCGGCCACCCTGTCTACCTATACACCATCATCCCGGGTTTGATTTCGCCATCTATATATACATATTACCAACGACCCCTCCATCATCCCCCCTTTTCCTAATCCAGTTAACTCCCAGCAAGACCTCACACTACCTAGACTAGCAGGCCCGAGCCGAGCGCAATCCAGGACGAGAAGAAACAACTCAGACCCATCGCTGGAACACTTACACAACCCCGAACGACCCCATTGATCTATCGGTATAGACACTTGTTATATATCCAGCTCAGCAGCCCCGGAGGTAGATGGGTAGGTAGGTATGTAGGTAGAAAAGCAGAGGTTGGTGACGCGGATCGTATATGTACAAGATGTACGTACCCATGGACATGCATACGCACCTGGGAGTCGGCCAGCCAGCCCGCTCGCCCGCCGAGGTGAGCCGAGGTGAGTCGCGACGCGAGATGAGCCGCGATAGGGCGAAACGACGCGGATCACCATTCGGTCGATCTAGTGAACTACCTAGGTAGCTAGGCAGACAAGCAGACAAGAGGTATATGAGGCGACCAGTCAGCCAGTCAGTTAGTCAATCAGCTGATAAAGGTATGCAGCCATGGGACCGCCACAGCCTTATGTGCGGATACATACGCGGGTACAGCAGCCGGGATACGGGCGAATAGTTGGTTAGTTTACCTACCTCCATACCTGGTTACGTGGCTTGCCTAGAGCCTCCTCACCTAGGGCATGTATAGTGACTCCTTACCTGGGGTATGGTGAGGTGAGCCCGTTTGCCTATCTCCGGCAGAGAAGATGACGGAGCTCAACATGGGGCATCGGGGGTAGTGTTAGAGAGAAAGTGGGGAGTAACTAATAAGGAGTTAGGAGGGGGGCAGGGACCGGGGGGGGGGGGGGGTTGCATATCCTATCTAGCCACTATATATATCAATATAATGGACGTTTTGCCCGCTTTTCAACGAGGGTATTAATATGTCGAAGACCATGAAAAGTCGCTTCGACAATTTTCGGGGGAAAAAACCCCATTGAAACATCTCGTTTTCCAGGGCTCAGGTTAGGGAGGAAAGTAGCCAAGGATACTTTGTAGGCAGTTAGTTACAGGTAGGTGAAAGAATACCAAGGTGTACTGTTAGCAGCAATGGTTACTCCTAATTGGAAATTGGGCCAAGGTAGGTAAACGATATGGCAAGAATTACTCGGGGACTAGCACCAACCGCACACGAGTTTGATTTTGAAACGTATTATGCATGAATTCGTTAGTTCATGTGTGGGAAAACGCAAGCAACTGTCTAGACACTCTCCTCGTAACAATGGCCACGAAACAAGACAGTGGTCATCATAGCAATCACCATGAGCCAGTCCAAATGAAAACCTGATTTTATTTCTTTTCGTGTAACAACAACTGTCATCATCAACATAGCCGCCAACTCTTTTCGTCCATGTTGGGGAAGGGTTTGGTGCGGACCACCACAAGAGATTCCGTCGTAAGGGCGCGGGATGTAGAGTAGTACTCGAACAGCTTCATCGGGATCGACGCGGCGTCGGACATTAGCAGTGGGGACCAATAAGTGTCACGCCGACTGGATCGTTGACCGGGAACAAGTCTCGGAGGCTCGGGGTACATCGGAGGGAAACGGGTGAATTATCGTCGGCCGAACCTAGAAGACGCGGAAGTTCGTATGAATTCTTTTTGCTTAGGATTTGGAGTGCTTTCTTGGAGTTGCGAAACCGCTACCTCCTAGGCCGCTAGACACGTACTTTTGTTTCTTTTCAGCTGGTTTGAGGATCTGCCGAAATAAAAATATGTCAGTCTGTGTCTGAAGCCGTGCATCTCTTGCATGGGAAACAAACCTGGAAGGAGCACAACAAGCTTTCATCAACGCTCATCATAGCCCCGGCGTTGTCGAATTCTCCACAGTAGTTCGGGGCGCTGAATAGTGTGACCAGCTGGCGCTTCGAAAAGAATTCATAGCCATCCTCTACAACCTGGTGAGCACGGCAGATGAGGTCCATGTCGTGTTTTTGTAGGAACCGAGAAACAACATCAGGCCCGAAAGTGAAGGAGACACCGCGATCGTTCTCGCTCCAACCTGTGATGTCCTTATCGGGATCGGACCAAAGCAAGTCGCAAAGAAGACCGCAGTCCGGAATCTGAACGGCAGTTAGAACAGGCCTGGGAACTGGCACCAGCACCAGCACCAGCACTAGCAGTGGAGTGTAAGGCAGGAACGAAAGAGCAACTTACGTCAGTTGGCCGCATCACACGACGGATCTGCTCCATTGAGTTGAGATCCGGACTTAGACCGCCATGCATGGTGAAGATCTTCTCATCGATGATAGCGGCGATGGGCAAACAGTTGAAGCAGTCAGTGAAGGTCTTCCAAAGCTTGATGTTGTACCGGCGCTTGCACTCGTCGTAGAAGCCATAGATACGGTTGATCGAGGCGCATTCGTGGTTACCCCGGAGGACGAAGAAGTTCTCGGGATATTTGATCTTGTAAGCTAGCAGGAGACAAATAGTCTCGAGAGACTGCTTTCCACGGTCGACATAGTCACCAAGAAAAAGGTAATTGGCCTCGGGTGGGAAGCCGCCGTACTCAAAGAGGCGGAGAAGGTCGTAATATTGTCCATGGATATCGCCGCAAATCTAATTTGCAAACAAGTCAGTGCTCAAGGCTCGCATATTGGCAACACCACGGCCAGCGTAGGTGGAAGGCTCAATGGTACCTTGATGGGAGCTTCTAGCTCTAACAGAATAGGCTGGCTGATAAAGATCTCTCTGGCTTTTGTGCAGAGATATCTTATCTCAGTCTCTAACAGCTGGACTTGCTTGCCTGGTCGGCTACCCCGGACCTCCAAAAGGCGATCGATGATGGAGTCTAGATCAACGTCATGTTGGTCCGCCATCGTATACCCTCACCTGCCAGACAATTGGCCCGTCAGACTCGAAGAATGGTGGATCAAGGGCACTAAGGACGATGTTCAGAGAAGTCGCGGGATCTGGAACTTGTGACGAAGCCCGATGTCAAGTATGATGCACTTCTTCTGCTAAGTCCTAGCGTCAGCATGCGTTCCAGAGGGCTGTACGTGATTGTGGCGTTTCTCTCAATTCAGATGAGCAGGGCGGAGGGCCGGTACGATTCTTAGCTGATGGCTTGATCACTTATTCGTGCCATTGGAGATAAGGTGAATCTCTGCCCGGGTGGTGGGGATGAGGGGCAGAAGCGGATGGGGATTGATGTCAAGGCTGATTCATCGGGAACGCAAAAAGGGCTTGTGTAGATAGATGTAAATGCGTGTATATTTGGCTTACAAAGAAGTGATCCCAGCCGGGTGAAGGGCTTTCGAGAGAAGCCCGCAGTCGCTGAAGTGCACGGCACGCAGGGAAAGATTTCCTGGTGTAGCCAGATATTTTGATTGATTCTCCACGTTGGTGAGAATAGTTCGTCTCCAAAAATAAGGCGCCTCGAAGAGGTTGGCCAACCACTATTCCTCCTTGTTTCCGACGATTGTCGTAGGCTCGTGTGGGATAGGGATCGGAGAGACAGACCCGAAGTCGATGGTGGAGACCGTCAAGTTGTAACGGAGACGGGGTGGCGGTGATGTTGTTGTTGTTGGTGGCGGCTAGTAATGGCGAAGGCGAAGGATGATGGATACCGGCTTTACTAATTGCCTTGGTGCGGAGGAAGAAAATATTTTCTGATGCACAAAAATTCAGTTGATATTCGCCGCTGTAGAAGATGCCGGGAAAGTAGAGATGGATGTTGTTGTGGGTGTGGGAGAATGGGGAGGGGAAGAAAATGCGTGGATTGTTGGGAAGTGTTGGACAAAATATGGACGCCTGTCGGTCGGGCAATTTGGAGCGTAGGTAATGACTGAGGGACAGTGAACGGGCAATTTTATGTTTTGGGATGTAGAGCTAAGCGCGTCTCTTTTGGTGATGGTAACATATGGACAAATGCAAGGACTGCAGTAGCAAGACATCCGGCCAGTCTCTGTATTCAACCATCTGCACACTCGCTACCGTATCAGAGTATGGGGAGACACCACCTGAATAGGTAATGTAGGTAGATATGCAGCAAGGTAGGTAGAAGGTAGGCAGGTGTTTTTGATCCCAGGCATTACGTGTTGGTAGAAGTATGTATGATTGGTAACAAATGCGACCTTGGGGTGTTCTTCATTCACTTGAGGTAGGTAAGGCATAGCCAGGAAGGCAAAACAGGGCAAAGCGAGGCAGGGCAGGGCAAGGCAAGGCAAGGCAAAAGCGAATCTTCTCTCCTCTCCTCTTCTCCAACTTACCAGCAGCTTGGTGACGAGTCTATGGCAGGAATCTGCTTGAGCTTCCGAAAAATAGGGAAGTCGTCGTCGCCTTGTTGGTCCTGATCGGGGTTTTCTGTTGATCGTCGCCTAAATGGAATCGCCAAATTACTGTAGGGGCAATACAATGCAATTTCGCTGTTCAGTTCCGAGAACGTGAAACAATTTCGCAGAACCGCTTAGGTTGGGAGGCGGGGTGTGAAATTTGGGAAAAAGAGCAGAGCAGAGACAATGAATCTCGTCGCCTTGGAGTCTAGTTAGGAGGAGAAGGGAGAAAAAAACGAGACGTCGCAAATATCGCCGTGGTTTTCGCGGGGTCTTGTAGTGACAGTGAGTATGTAGTTACCAGTTAGTTAGGTAGGCAGGTAGGTACGGTACTACAGTCTACAGGTACGGGTACGTGTGTATGTAGGTGTATGTATGTTCAGTGGGTTGCTGGTGGTATTGCAATGGCAAGGTCAGTCAGGTAATGAGAGGGAAGAGGGCAGCGGGCAATGGGCAATGGGCAACGGGCAAGCGGGCAGAGAGGGAAAGAGTCGAGCCGGATGGAGACATCAGAAAAAAGTTCCAGCATTCCCGGGTTAGTTAGCTAGCTACCCTGCCTAGACTGCCTAGTTACCTAGTAAATACTGTATGTATGTAGCTGGCTGGCTCGCAGTTCATCAGTCGCTCTCGCCAGTCTCTGCTTCAGGATCCCTGATCTGCCGTTGCGTTAGGTACGAATCACTCTTGGGTCTTCTTGGGTCTTCTTGGGTCCTTGGGTCCTTGGGTCCTTAGGCCTTCAGGGCCTCTCCTCTTCCCCTTAAGGTGGGCTGGTGGGCAGGCTGGCAGGCAGGCCTGGTGGGCTTGGATGCCTATCCGAGCTATGCACAGGTGGTGTTGGATACCTAGGGTATGTACATATCGAACGCATGATACTTCGTACACGCTTGATCCGGCTATAGGACGTAACTACTGCATGTAGCTAAATATGTACGAAATAGCTACAGAGCGGTCTTGTCACTGAGAACCCGTGGACATTCGCAATTTCTCATCTAATTCCCTTCTTCCAGCTTACCGTTGCCATCGCTTCCGTTGCCGTTTGTCTTCCTATCGATATATATGAGGTACGACCTGTAGTAGTTATGTACATACGTAGGTATGTACCTAGTAGATATGAATGTGTCGTGCCTTCCCTGCCTACTGCTGGCTGCCCTTGACTGCCTTTGGCGCACCGTTAGAGCTCCGAGCTGCCCAAGGCGGGCCAATGGGCGATCTTGATTCCAGGCCCAACACCTGAGGAACGGCGACGCTAAGTATAAAGTGGGGTACCAAGATTGTCTGGCATCAGTGGCATCTGGCTGTCTTGCTGTGTCTGGATGATCTGTAGGTCCATATGTACATCGCAGTCTGTGGATAGACGTGTATGTAGGTACCTAGCTGCTTAGGTCTGTATGTACATATGCATGTATGTAGGTGTATGTATTCGTACAAGTACCAAACAATCCTTGGAACTCTCCCTGTACGAGGTACTTTCTCCCTCGTTTTACTCACATGCAATAATCCCTTCGAGATCCATTTCACCGCATTCATGGTTCGTTGTTATCGTTGTTTCGTTGTTCGCGTTGTTCGTCGTTCGTCGTTCTAGAAACATTCGAATGTGCTCGGTGATTCCGTGTTCTTTGATGCCTACGAAGTATACGAAGTAGTACGATATGCAGTACTATCATATGTTTTCAGTTCGTCGTCTCTCCAAATCGGGCCCCTATTCGATCCGAACAGCGCGGAGGTGATCACGAGATTGAAATTGATCGTGTCAGGCCATCAAAGTTCGTCGATCCAAAATCTCTGCTCTCAACAGTTCTCGGTCCTTTTTCATTCTTCCGCGTCGTCTTGGATATAGCATATATAGCATATACTCTTCGGTGGCACTCTGTCTCCATTCTCGAAGTCAATAATACTACTGTACGTGTAATGTAGTACGCGTCTCCAGGTTGTTTCTATTTCCAGCCCCAACTACCGAGTGCTATCTCGCGTGCGAGAGTCAGTTTCAAAGTTAATGCTCCAATATGGCTCCGACTTGGCTGCAACCTGAAAGGTCCGGTCCGCCGTTATTCACAGCGCATCCACATCAGTTGGTTTAGAGTTTCTCGGATGCTGACGGATCCAACATCAACTTGCACTCTTTCTCCTTTTTGAGTTCTCACCGGATCATAGGCAGCCCGCTATAACAGGTTCTCAAAATAGAACCTTGCCGACCTCGCTCCGCATTGGCTACTAATGCTCGAAATCCGGTTCTGCTGATAGCAAACATGACTGCTAAAAGGGGAAGTTCTTGCCGTCGTCTGCTCTGTTTCTCGCTATCGTCGTTCACTAACAGCAGGACGCGGGCTTCCCTCAAGCTCTACTTCACGTACTCGGATATCTGCATACACACGTTAGTCGTAACCCCATGGTAGACGCAACTGAGTAATGCCTCTGTGGAGAGCTTTATGCCATCATGGCTGCCATGGCGGCCCACTCTCAAATCCGCACTTTACCGGAAAATTCCTTGCCAGTCTGCCAAGGTACAGCAAACCCGCGGATCGGCGAGCAGTTTCCCCAGATCGCAGCAACTGGTTCAGATGCTACAGGCTAGCGAGTTACCACCACTTAGATGTGATCTCAGAAACGACATGACATTGTAGTGGGGACTACACAAGTTGACTTGCGTAAGAAGCCTCTCTTCCCCTCATTGTCACGCGGGCGTCTACGTTGATCATGACAAAAAGGCTCATCGACACCTGTTTTCGTCCTTCTCATCAGATCGTGCCTGGAGTAGCCAATTTATCCGATCGATCTCTGAACAAGATCTCGGAGAATCTAGTTCGGCACATCATTCACTATAGGGCTCAGCAGGGCTGGTAGGCGTTAGGAATTACAGACATCAGGTTGCCCAGCAATAAGGGCCAACTACTTGATAACCATACGCACCAGATTTGTCTGGGTCGCACGCTTGATGTCGGGAGAAATGAGGCGTCAGCCCCGACGTACCAGCCGCTATAACACCTTTACTTGCCACGGCTTCGTCGCCAAATTGGACAGTGACGGTTCTCCCCTCCTGGTTCTCTGTTATGATTTGGCTCGTCAGCTGCTTATGACTGGGTCATCTGTGTCTTTGTAAGATGCGTCAGCAACTATGTATGAGCAACCTCGACCATATAACGAGCACATTGTCCTCGCTTTCCCCTTTGACTCCGGAGAAACAGGCAGCAATTGTACGACCTTTTCAATGTGATGCTAGCCAATAATAGGCCATTTCCGGATCATCGTTGGGCTGCAGCAACTCCCGCTGCTTATGCCGCAACCTGCTTATGCCCACGTGCTTCTGACCGTATAGCTCTGGTGTAACTATCTAGGGCTAGTCACATGATCGACTCACTCATGCAATGCATTGCAATCAAAAGGAAAATAAACCTCGGTTGTCAGCCACTTGTTGGCCGCAACACCTATTGAATTACTAAGAGCTATTGCTTATGCACTTGCGACCATAATTGTTATTGGGCTGCGGTGGTAATTACGAGTGTAAAGGAGAATGTATAAAGGAGCAAGGACTATAACGAAGGACCATAAGTACCGTTTAAATATGCCTTCATTACGTTATAATTAATCATATTAATAAGGGATAATATAATATGGTCGCTTACCGTTACGGCTATTTTAACGGTTTTTCAAGCTATTTTGACGGTTTTTAATTATATTCGAAAAAACGCTTTATATCGACCCATTATATACATTTAAATGGCGATGCCGTAATACGCGTTTAAGGTAATATAACGCAAAATATTGCTAATTATTTTTATTTCGGTTATTAAAGCCCGGAATTAAAAGCTAGCGATATTATTTGGCGTTTAAAAGTACCTTTTATAATGGATTTTATCGAATAATTTATATAACGCAATTGGCCTTTTTATTAAAAAATATATAATGCCTTTATTACTGCCGGCATTATTATAAGCTTCGCCGCCTAAAAGCAACGCAGCAAATAAGCCAACCGAATATATAACGGATATTAACGATATACTTATATATATAATAAAGGCGGTATTAATACTTAAAAATATACGAAAGCCGCCGGAAATAAAGATTAACGAAAAACCTCGACGAAAAAATCCAATTACGAATAAAACGAAAAGTTAATAAAATTTAATAATAATAATTAATAAAGGTTCGATTTTTTATATAATAAGGATAAAATATTTAAAAACTTATATAATTATTTTTTCGAAATTTATAACGTTATTTATTTCGTTATTAATTAGCGCCGCTAAAGAAACGATTCCGAAATAATGATTAAAATCGAAGCTGCCGCTTAAAATTAAAAACTATCCTATTACGACATTTTCGATTAAATAAAATCGAAACATTTCGAAATTAATTTTATTACTTTCGATATTAAAAACATCTTCGCAAAGACGCGACGTATTTAATACGGCAATCGAATAATTATTTAATAATTTTTCGAAACCTTCGAATCGAATTTCGAAATTTGGTATGCCGTATACTGTAAAGATAATAATCCAAATAAAAGGATATAACATATTTATTAGGCATATAAGTGGTATATAAAATTATAAAAGGAAAATTCCGAATTTATTTCGATTCATAATACGTATAAAATTAATAAATTTAATATGCCGCTTTATTAAATTTCGGGAATTACTTTCCTTTATATTATTTTTTCGGTATTGTATTATTTATTTAATAATAAGAAAAAAGCATCGTTTTAATGGATTTTCGATACGTTAAAAAGATGCGTTCGTAAATACGGCAAACGAGCTGTTAATGAAATAAATGCCGATATTTTTAAATGGTATTTTAAATTTAACGTAATTATTTCCGATTTTGATAAAGCTTTTAAACGTATTGTTCGGACGGCTTTTTTCGATACCGTTAAGCATTAACTTTATATATAATACATTCTTAAAAACGTTATTTATAATATTAAGAAAAAATAAAACGGCTTTTTCGAAAGGATTATATTCGATAAACGCGGCGGCAATATAAGCAATATTAATTCCGGAAAAAAAAAATAAAGGAAATAATGAAAATAATCGCAATGCCAATAAAAATTGCTTTTCCGAAAGCGACATTTCCTTTAATAAAACATAACGCCCTTTCGTATTGGAATATTCGGACGAAAATATATACGATACATATATTAAAACGTTGGTTACGAAGCTTTTTTAACCCGGGAATAAAGCGGTTCCTAATAGAAATTAAGTGCTTACTTAATTAAATCTTCGCTATTACGGGTTCGTTTCGTTCGGTTTTTTATGCAAATGAATGGATAATGCCGACGGAATAATGTTTATATAGCGAATTTATATATATTTTCGAATTAAAATTAAATGGAATTAATATTAGGAATAATTTTAATAGGAATTTTTCCATTAATTATTTATCGTAAATTATTTTCGAAATACTTATTTGTAATATAAACTTAAATTCGTAAAGTTTGCTATTAAGAATTATCGAAATTTCGGTTTGCGGGTAATTTCGTAATCGGAAGGATTTTACGTTATATTAAAACGGCATTTTAAAAATCGATTGGCTTTATTATATTAATTTTATTATGCCGTTTATATAGCTTGGACGAAAGTTCGAAATAAATACGAAAATCGGCTTATAAAGAAAAAAAACAAAAAAATTAACGAATTAAAGGATGCCATTTTTTTTAATAATATCCATTATAACGTTAGTTTTTTCGTTTTTTGCAAAATGCTTTGGCAATATATCAAAGCGGTTAAAATAATTAAAAAAAACGTACCGCTTTTTGCTTATAAATGCGATTTTTCCGGCCAATTCGGGTTACTTTGTTGGTATATAATTTACTTATTTTTGATATAAAAATAGTTATTTTCGATAAATTATTTTTATTTGCATTAATAGCTTTAAAGATTCGATGTAATTATGACGCCGATTATTTTTTTTATTTGATTTTAATTAATAAAATAATTCCAAGCTATATAAATTATTATTAACTTCGTTATTTTTTTTATAATTAATGTTTTCCGAAAAACGCATTTGTTATAACAAATAAAACCCAAAAATCCTTTTTATATGCCGTTGTAATAAAAATGGTCCAAGTTTTTTAAGGCCGAAGCCGCCGAAGCCGCCGAAACCGCTAAAGCCGCCAGGTACCTAAGCAAAAGAGATATAAACAAAAAGGCAAAATAAAGCAATTATAATACCTATTATATAACCGGCGCGGCCTTTAACGCAACGGAAGGATTTATTTCATAATAAAAATACGCGTCGTATTTCATTTTATAATAAAATGCCGCAAATGCGATTTATAGCTACCTAACCGCTGTCGTAAATAATACCGTAATCGCTAGTTATTCCTTATACGGTAAATGGATTAAATGTTATAATATAAGCATAACGGTTATAATAATAATAATGAAATTATTAATAATGGATATAATAATAGCGGCTATAAAAACAATAGCGGCTATAAAAATAATAACGGCTATAGCAATAATAATAATAACAGCTACCGCCGTTATAATAATAGCAGCCATTGCCGTTATAGTCGTTACCGCCGGCTTAATTCGTAATAGCTTTATAAGAATAATAGCAACAAAAAAAGCGTAAAAAAATAATATTAGCTATAACTCTAATTAATAGCCATGGCCGTAATAATAGTATTATTAATATTAATAAATTCCAAATATATAATTATAATACCAAAAAACCTTCGTAAGATTTCCGTTTCAGCTTTATATGCCGATTTAAAACGCGGTATTATATACGTAGATATAAATAATAATTACCTAAACGCGTATTACGATACCGTTATCTAAATATATATGGTAAGTCGATATAAAGCGTTTTTCCGAATATAATTAAAAACCGTTAAAATAGCCTAAGAAACCGTTAAAATAGCCGTGGCGCTTTTAAAAGGCCTTTAATAATTATATTGGCCCTGCTTTATAATTAAATAAGTTATATCTTTTACATAATTTCTAGTTTCCCTTTATAAGGCAGCGGAAATAATTAAATGAAGGTAAAAACGTAGTTGTATTGTTTAGGCTTAAGTGTGCCGGTTGCGTTTAATAAAGAGGTTTATTTAATGTAATGGCTTAGTTTAGTGGCTTAGTATTATGACTGCCCCTGTTTTTTCTTAATAACGGCCCTTTTTTAAATGTATTAACGTTTCGTTAATTTTGTTATAATATAATTCGAACCAAAATCCTCGTATTTTTTTTTAGTCCTTTATTATATTTTTTGTTATGTTATTATTATGTTTTATATTTTCGTTTAATTTAATTATATAATGATGTTTTTTAAGCTTAAGCGCGTTAATGATGTTTTATAGCTTAAGTGTATTAATTTTAGGAAATTGATAATTAGGAAAGGATAATACATTAAATTAAAATAGCCGAGTGGTGCATTTTAGGGAATAACCGTTTGTATTGGTATTATAATCGCGTATGTTATTTAATTATGCTTGCGTTTTTTTTTCGTATTTAATAAAAACCATGGGCTTTATTAAGATTAAGATTAAGATTAAGCCGGTATTTGCGATTATTGTAGTAAAGGAATTTATTAAATTAGCGATTATATTGGTAATTATGTTGGTAATTGCGCTGGTAATTATATTAAAAAGTTTGCCGGTAATTGCGGGTTTATTGGTTTATATGGGATTTTTGAAATATTAATCTTAATGGATTTTAGGGTTATTTTAAGTTCCGTTAAATGCTTGGTTTGGGCGATTTATTTCTTAGTTATGTATTCGTTTTTATTATTAACGGTTTGTATTATGTTTTTTAACTTTTTTAATTACATAATAAGGCTAAATAAAGTTATTTGCGTTGCAGTTATATCGTTTTTAATATCGGTAATAAATTTAATTAAGTTCGTAATTAAGGTTATAACCTTATTTATATTTATATGGGCTATCGGTAATATAATTTTTGTTTAAGCCGGTATAAGTATAAACGGTAATAATGGTACGGATATTTCGGATTCGAATATTGGTTGGAATACGGCT
Organism: Diatrype stigma; assembly: GCA_022225965.2. Classification (NCBI taxonomy): domain Eukaryota; kingdom Fungi; phylum Ascomycota; class Sordariomycetes; order Xylariales; family Diatrypaceae; genus Diatrype; species Diatrype stigma. The sequence goes on from JAKJXP020000056.1 coordinate 82,894, forward strand.
TTTAGCATTAAACTTTTGATATTATTAAGTTATATAATTAGTTTTTTTTAGTGTTTATGCGCGTTTATTTTTTTTAAAATATGAATAGCTTCCGGAATTTATTTGGAATTGTTAATTATATAAGGCCGACGGCTTTAAGTATTTGCTTTAATTTGGTAAATTGAATTTTGTAATAAATACGAAATGCTTCGATTAAAGTTGATTAAAATAATATAATATTATTTAATTTATTGATATTAATTGTGTCATATTGTTTTAAAATAACGTAAATATCTTTTAAAATGGTTATTATCGTTTTTTATATTATTTGTTCGTTAGGGCGCATTTTGGATTAAATAAGTTATAACGCCTTAAAAATGTTTTCGAATGTATTAATCTTACGGGAGGTATTAATTTTAAGTTGGCTTATAATAAAAAATCCGATGGTATTCTTTTTGATATTCTTTTTATTAGGGCCAGTTATTAATGTTTTATATTATAGTATTGATTTTTTTAACTTAATGAAATCTTTAAATTGCTTTGGTTAATATTTGTTTTTAATGATTAATGATTATTTTTTTAAATGGTTAAAATCCTTTTTGCCGTAATCGAAACTAGCGAATTCGTCGATATTAACGATTATGTTTATGTTAATAAATTTTAATTTAAAAAAGGTTGCATCGGGTAATTAAGATAATTAAGCTATAGGAATGCTTTTGGCTTTTTGTTTTCGTAATAATATGGTTAATTATTAAGTTATTTGTTATTAATCTTATATATTAAAAACTTAATTTTTATATAAATATTTTATGCCGTATTTTTAATCGTTTAATTTGTTATGTTGCTTGGTAATAATTTATATAATCGGATTAATTGGAAGTATAATAAAAATGAAAAATGCTTTCAGTATAAACGAAAGCGCTTATTAATATAAACGGCGAAAAATAAATCTCGTACGGCTACGAAAATTTGTTTTTCGTAATGCGCGATTGCAAGGAAAACGAATTTAAAAATTATAAGTAAAAAATAAGGATATTCGTAATGTTTTAGGATTTAAGTTAATTAAAAAATAAAGTTGCGGTAATAAATAAAAATTACGAAATAATTACGGAATTATAAATTAGGAAATATGGTTTTATAATAAAAAGCCATTCGGGCTTAATATAATAAAGCCGGTACGATATTTAAGCAAATACGTATTTGCTTTATAATTTGCATTAAAAAGTGCTTATTAGCAATTGCATTTTTATGTTTATCGGTAATATTTTATTAACTATTTTTTATTTCGAATCGTTTGATTTGAATATTTCCTTAATTTTCTCGTTAAAACGTACGTTTTTAATTAATTTAAAGTCCTATTTAAAATTTATTTTATAAGCTTTATCGTATTTTTCGATCAATATTAAGGCGTTTTATATAAGCAATTTGCGCAGATATTATTTATCATATTACGCGTTGTATGTTTTTTATTGTATTAAGTATTGGATTTTCGGTTTATGATTCGCTAATATAACGCATTTATTTATTAATTTCTTAATTTCGTATAACTTTTATTTATCGTCGTTGCTTTTAACGATAATCGTTTCGGCTTATGGCTATTTCCGATTAAAAAGGTTTTTATCTTTAAAAGTAGGAATTAATTAATTAATCGAAATCGTATTATATATTTTTTAATGGCGTAAAAAGTTAAGTTTATATGCTAGGTTGCTTATTTTTTCGATAATTATTTAAGATTCGGATCGTTATTATAACCATTTGCGTAATAACTTTTTTAAGAGGTTATAACTTTTATACAGCTTAAGGTATATTTAGTTATTTATATTAAAATTAATCTGGCGTTTAATTTTATTATATCGAACCTTAAAATTTGCAGCTGCGAAGTTAATGGCTGTTTTGGTTTTTTTTTAGTAATATTGCCGTATAATGTCGAAATTAATTATGTCTTTAAATAAGTTTAATATAAACATTATAAAATTAAATTTAAAACCCATAATTATTTCGTTAAATAACTTATTAAATACGGTAGATTTTAAGTTATTTGTATTATATTGCAATATTGGTATAATAAATATCCAAAATTCGTCGTTTTAATTGGCGTAATACCGGATAATTATCTTAATATTTTTGTTTCGTCGTTTTATTTAATTATCGGTTTATGCGTATCAGTTAATTAAAAAAGCTAGCTTAATGCTTAATCTTAAAAAGAATATTTGCTATAGTTTTAAAATAAACTTTTTATTTCGGTTCGATATTGCTTTTTTCGGTTAATCTTAATCGTAAAGTATTAGTGCTATGCCGAAAACATGGACTTAATTTTTTGCCGTATACTTTATATGGCCTAATAAAAAATTAATTTTTTTATTGAATTTGCAGATAATAATTATAAATGCATTAAACGTAATAAAACCGGCTTTTATTTATAATGTATTAAAAAATAATACCTTTAGTAATTTTACGATAAAATCCCAGATAACGATATAATAAGGAATGGCTGGGCTATTAATAAGCATTAATTTTTTTAGTTCTTTTTATATATTCGTTTTATTAATTATGCATTAAGGGCAATATTCGATATAATTAAATACTTTACGGATTAATTCGTAAATGATAAGTTCTTCGAGGTTTTGGAGCATGCGTTTAGGGCCGAAATGGTATTTTTCGTTATGAACCAATTTAAGAACGTTTGTTATATAATTTAAAAATATACAAAGGTTTTGTTAATTAAATAGAAAAACGTAATAAATAAGGTCGTTAATAATAATATGCCTATATTATTTGCTTTAACGGCTTATATTAAAATTAATTAATATATTTTTTAGTTTTAATTACTTGATATTTTTCGAATAGCCCTATATTAATCGTTACCGAAATTCTGGATTCATGGTTACGTATATTTTAACGAAATAATCGACGGCTTTAATAATATCGTCCAGTTTTGATTTGGTTAAGTTATTAGTTTTTTTAGTATTTTTTGCGGTTTTTTTCATAAATAATTTAAATAATGCATTAAAAACGATATTAATCTTGCCGGAAATATAATAAATTTTTATTTTAAATTATAATAAATATGCGAATATTATTATTAATCGAAAATTTATTTTTACGACGTTTAATATAATTAATCGTTTTTATTTAACGATGCCTTTAATTGCCTTATAATTTATTAAAATAATAACGAAATATTTATACAATTAAAAATATATGCGTTAATTTCGTATAATTCAAATTAAACAAATAATTTCCAACTTTATTGCATTATAGTTTTTTTTGCTTTTATGAAAATCTTTAATAAAAACATAATAAATTAAATAAAATTAATCGGTAATATTTAGCCGTTTCATATTTGATTAAGGTAGAATATAATAATTCCGAAGCTTCGTTGTTTTAATGCATTTATTTTTGCAAATATAATTCGGTCGTAATTTTAATAAATTAAAACGGAATCGTTATATAATTATGCTTATAATATGTTAAACGTTTCGCGCTTAATATGTTTTAATTTAAACGTTTATTTCGCTGTTTATTTTTTTCGTACGATTTGTAATTTGGAAATAAGGTTTTTTTTTTTTGCGTTTAGCAATATTTTTATTTTTCTTAATTAAAAAAGGAAAATCTTTTATTAATACCATAGGATATATTTGCAAAAAAAAACGGTTATGTCGATATAACGTTTAATTGCGTTTAATATAATAGGAAATTTAAACTTTCGAATAGCATTAAATCTATTAGGAATTATCGACGTTCCGGACGCGTCGATTTAAAAATCGAACAGCTTAATTAAAAAGTATCCGATAAAAGATTTCTTTAAATTAAAAAAAAGACCGATTTTATTAAATAATGCAAATATTTTACGCAAATGGTTGCAGTAATTATTAAAAAAATCGTTATAAATAATAATGTCGTTAATATATGCTTTAACGAAATCTTTATAAGGCATTAATTTGCGATTAAAAAAGCGTTAACCAAAAGCGGTTAAATTGCAAAAACCTATAAGTATTACGCTAAATATTTCGAAACCTTTTGGAAATATAATGACCATTTTGTGCTTATTTTTGATTCGTATCGGGAATTAATAATAAAACGCTAAACCGTCGACGACGTATTGGTATAGCTTTTTTTTAATTTTCATTATAAGATTTTTTATACGTAATAAAAAGTAATTGTTTTGTTTTATAACGTCGTTTAATAGTTATAAGTTAATTATTAATCGGCCGATTCGTTTTTTTTTATTAATTTGTAAATTACGAATAATAAAGCCGCAAATGGAATAAAGTTATTTATTTAATCGAGGCGTTTTAAGTTATGCATAGGTCCGAACTTTTTTTCGACGACTGCTTCATTTTCGGCGCTTAATAAATAAAGGGTTTTAGGTTTATATTTGTCGCGCTAGTTTTCGATAAGTTTAACTTTTATTTTTTCGTTTTCGAATAGCTGGATTATATTTTTATTGCGTTATATATCGTAATTTTCGATGATTTTTTGAATAATCTTTATTTCGTAAGGGTTTTTTACGTATATGTTAATTCCGTCTTTAGATTTAATAAACTTTATATTTTTTGGGGCTTTAGCATTAAATAATGGTTTTTTTAATTAAAGCTTCGTTTATTAGTTATAATATTTTATAAATTATTATTTATAGCCTTAAAGGATATTATTATTATATATATATCGTCGTTAATATGGAAGTTTTTTATAAGTTAATATTGGCCTTAATTGTTTATTTTATCGGAATTAATGTTATTTAACGTTGCGGCAAAGTTAATTTTTTTTTAGGTAATAATAAAATATCCGTCGTTATCGAAATTTGTAATTATATCGAACTTAGTTTTGTATTAAATCCTTTAGGGTTAATCCGTATTGTTTATATATGGAATGATTTTTAATGTTTTCGCTTTAATAACGGCATTAAATGCTTTAACGTATCCGGCAATAAAATAATATAATCTCGTAATTCTTGTTTTTTCGTTAATTTTCGATAAATTAATATATAAAACTGGTATTTTTGTTATCGTTTTAAAGGGAACTGTTATTATGGCTTTAGTTAATATTTGTTTTTTAATAAAATTTCGACGTTTAATAACTTTAAATGGTATAATGGCATTTTAATAAGATTCCATAGTAAGGATTTTTTTGGAATAACTGATTAATATGTTATTTTTATCGTTAAATTCGTTTTTTAAGAAAAGATTAAATTTAAATTTATTAATTATTTATGCGATAATTGCAACGCGTATTATAATATTTTAACCGTATATTAATATATATAAAATGTCGACCGTAAATATTGCTTTTTTAATAAGTTTAATATTATTTTTAATGCTTTTGGTTATAATGGCTTCGTAATTCTTAACGGATTTTTTAATATAATCCATTACGTATTTTTTAAGCCAATTTTTTGCCATAAATTAATAAGATACGCCGGTATTTACGTATATAATTAATTCGCTTTGCATTATTTAAACCATAAGTTTTAAATAAATATGTTTTATTAACGGGTTTTAAAGGTTTATTCGTTTAGGGCGTATAATAATTATTAAATAATCGTTTTCGTAATATATGCTTGCCTTATTATCTTTATCGTTTATATCTTTAACGAACGAAGGCTTTAATAAAATAACGGTAATTTTTAATATATAAGAATTAATATAAACGTATTTGAAACAAAATGTTTAAATATCGAATAATATATCATATTTGCGGCAGGTTTTTTTGAAAATAAATATGTCGTCGTTTTTAATTTGGAGGCATTTAATTATACCGTTAATTAATCCGTTCCATTTTTTATTTTTATTTTTATTATATGCATTATCGTCGGAATAATTATCGATAAGCATATAGCCGTTTACGAATAACTGGGCTTTTCGGGTTTTGCGGTCTTCCTGTTTATATTCGAATTAAATTTTATTTTCGAAATAATAAGTGCTGTTTTTTTCTTTACGGATTAAACGGATTTAACGTTTTTAACGGCGGAATTAAAAATTACGGTTTATGTTCCGTAAGATTTAATTGTTTTTATATTTTCCGCGAAAAGGTCGTAATTTATTATTAAAATTGTTTTTTTAAAAACTTTAAAAGTTATTTGAATTATCTAAGTTATTATAATTATTTCGTAAATTATTTCGATCTTTATAATTATTAAATCGACCGCAATAATTGCCGCGTTTTTTATTATTTTTATTGCCGTTATTATATTTGTTATTATTATTATATCCATTATTATTATTATATTAATTAGCGTTTATTTATTTATTATTGGATTTATTAATAATTATATATGCTAATTAACGTTAAGCTAAGGCTAATAGCAAAAGTTAATTCTAAAAATTAAAAACTTACGTTAAAACGGGGATTTAATTTCGTATTAATATTTCGTTTAACGTAAAACCGCTTTGGGATTTTGGTTTTTGGCCTTTTATTAAAAGGCGGCGTTTATAAAAAAGGCGGCGTTTTTTGACGTAAATTAAATAATCGTCGAGAATTATGTTTTCGATCGGGCGTAAAACGCATTTTTAAAAATAAAGATTTAGCCCGTTATATATAAAGGTTATTTATTAAATCGGATCTTTTATTTTATAAGTTTTATAATAACGAATAACTTTTATTAATTAATTGCGAAATAATTTATCGTCGACGATATCTTAATAAATAAATATTGCTGTTTTAAAAAAGCCAATTATTTAAATTTCGTTAATTTTAAATTTATTTATAAATTTATTAAGGGCGGCTTAATTATTAGCCTTATAAAATATTCGTTAATTTAATAACAGTTATAACGATTATTATAATTAGGCGGTATTATGCAAAAATTAATGGAAGTTTTTTTTAATAATTTTTGCTTTATTTGTTATGGTGCATATAGGCTGTATGTATATAGAGGTGCTTAAAGGTTGTATGTACATTTCCAAAGAAGGGCTAGCGCCTTTTAGCGGCTAGCCTTTTTGCCTATATACCTTCGAATTTTTCTTTTTTGTATTTACTTTTCTTTTCTTTTTTTTTTAGCTTTAGATTTTATAATATTAATTGGGAATTTGTTTTATTAATTCCTATAAAGCCCATTAGTTCGTAACATAATTTAAAGCTCGCTTTATCGCTTGGAAAGGCATAAATATCCCATTAAATTGGAACGAAGAAAAAACATAAAGAATTAATTAATCGATTTAATTCCGAACCCCGAATACCGAAGATTCTTAATTCCTATTACGAAATAGCCCGAACCCCCGAAAAAAAGGCCGCCTTTTAAGAGCGTATCAAAAAAGAGATCCAGTTTAATTTCGAAAGGCACATTGCTGCTGCTTTAAAAAAAAAACCCGATATCGAATTGCGACGCCGATTCAATGTTATTTGCTATATTCGCCATAAAATTAATGCCGCATTTATAAAAATAATCGATATTAAAATTGGTAAAAAAATGGAAACCGATTTTTATAAGGAATTTAAGAAGATTTGTTTTAAAAAGGAATTGCTTAAGTTCTTTTTTTAAGCGAAGCTGAATTATGACGAAAATTAAAAGGAAAAGATTACGCATTTGATAGGTTTATACGTAATTAATCTTAATAAACCTTTTATTCTTTATCGACCCTTTTCCGTTAAAAATAAAGGAATTTGGCTTAATATGGACGGTGATTTAATTTTTTTAGCTTTTTTTTATATGTTTAAAAACAGCTTCGAAAACCTATTTATGGAATTTAAGATTATAATTTTTGCTTTATACGTAACATATTTATAACGTAACGAATTGGTTAGCGCTATTAAAATAATTACAGGCAATATTAAAGGGTTTTTTAAATGGGCCTATTATTTTGTCGAAGAATATAATAAAAAGATGGCTTAACGAAAGAAAAAAAAGCAATAAACGGAACTTAAAGCGCTAACGGGTGGTTCGGGTTTTTTCAGTTCCCCTATTAAGAAAGATATGGCCGATTTTTTCGCGGTTTTAAAGAATAAACAATAGGAAGTTAATAATTAATAAAATGAGATTAATTAACTTAAGAAATGTCTTAAAGTTATTAGCATGATTATTAACGTAATTACCGGTGGATCCGACAAAAGCGGCAAGATCGTAGTTTTTAATTTCTTTAACGATCCTAATTAAAATAAGGTATTATTCGAAAGTTGGTACGAATTAATAAAGGACCGATTAAAGGTAAATAATAATTATTTCGCCTTCGACCGTATTAAATGGGTTAAGATTAAATTTTATTTAAAGGGCAATGTTATACAAAATACTTTCCTTTATTTTAATAAGGAACATCCGGATTTTTTCCTTATTTTTAAAGCGCTAATGATTTATTTTTAAAACGAATACCATAACCCAAATAATCGAAAAAAGGACGAGGTTATTTTTGCTAAGCTTTAAATGGATAAGTTAGAAAATTTCCAGACTTTTAAGAACAAATTTATTCGATTAGCCGGTTTTATTTGCCTGGCTAAGACTTAATGGAAATATAAGTTTAAGAAACGTTTGGTTTGGCGCTTTTAGATTAGTTTTGTAATGGCCTGGATTAATAAAAATGTCGACTTTAATTAATACGTCTTATTAGCTGCGGAAAACGCTAATGCATTTCTGCAAGCTAATAATTCCCGCTTTTTAATTAAAAAGAATTTATTTGCCATTATAATTACGAAACGAAAAAGCAATAAATTAAATACCAATAATATTATAAGAACTAGCGGTAATAATCGCGCTTAAGAAAAGAACGGTATTTAACGTTTCCGCCTTTCGAAGGAAAAGATTGGAAAATCTTTCCGAAAAGGTTACTGCTTTAATTATAAACAAATTAAATATATTTCCCAAAACTGTTCCCAAAAAAATGGAACTTTAAAAAACCGTAAGGCTCGTATTGCCTTTTTTATAAAAAGATTTTATTACGAGCCCGCTTTTAAATCCAACCGGGACAAAATCCTTAAAAAATAGGAGTTCGAATCGGAAAACTAAATACCTTAGGAGAATTAGATTTCCGCTTAAGGAAAGTATTTTTTAAGAAGTTAAGCGTTAAAAAGATACTTTTTAATTTTTTGCGATTAATATTAAAGGGTAATCCTTTTTTATTTATTAATTACATAACTTTTAATGGATTATTTTTGATTGCATATTTTATTTTGGCCGATATAAAAGCTAACGGATATTTATTTATAAGCGTATAATTTATTAAACGAATGTTGAAATATTTAAAACCAAAATTACTCGTAGGATTTGACCCTTATCGAATCGAAGGATTCGATAAAAAAGCCATATAATTAATTAATGCTATATTAGCCTTAAAATTCCGCCTGGAAAGAAAATTCCTAAATCGTATATCCTTTATAATTATCGATATAAAGTGGGACATTATCGTCGGAAAGACTTGGTTTAAATTTTATAAAGTCGATATATTTATTTTTAAACGAATATTGCTTTTCCCGGATTTTTGGGGATTTAAATTTTTTTACGATATATTAATGGATTATTTAGGAAACTTATTGCTTAATACGAATCGAAAATACGAAAAGGATATCGAGCGGCGAAATAAATTAATGCAACGAAAAAATAAACGACGTAATAATAAACGACGGAGTTTTGTTTTATTTATAAGGTTCGATTCTTTCGTTACGATAATACCTAACCGAATAAGCCGAGCCTTAAAAAGGAAAGTTATAATAAAAAAAATTCCTAACGATCCTAATAATTTTAAGGAATTTTTTAAGGCGCATATAAATGTATTTACTTTTTTTATCGATAAAAAAGACGTATCCGATAATTACGGGAAATAAATCTTAAAACTTATCCAAAATCGAATTGGCGAATTGGAAATGCGCCAAAACAATTCCGATAAAATTAATAACATTAATTTCTTTATATTTAAAATTATCCTAAAGCTAGGACGGTTATTATTAAAAACGTTCCCTTATGTAATTGTTTTTTAAATGGAACGATAAATTAACGTTTATATTTAAAAAAACGATTCGTACGAAATAATGGACGATTCTCTAATTATCGCTAAGGAAAATAATTTATATCTTAAACGAAACGCATAAGGGCCATATAAGTTTAAGAGAAATTGCTTTGGTTAATACCGAATACGCTTTTTTAATTTCGTATTCGTTAATGCAATGGCCTTTTTATATTTGGCTAAAACTATTACTATTTAAAGTACATTTTTATACGAAATTAATCGTATTATTTTTAACAAAAGAACTGCTTAATCGAATCCTTTAGTCCGAAATAAAGAAGCCTTACAAAAGGCATGCGTCCGAATTATACCAAAGAAATATCATGATTATTTGGACGTTTTTAGCAAGGTAATATTAAACGAATTGATATAGAAACGCTTAAACGTAAATCATTATATCGAACTTAATGGGAAACCTAAAGAATTAAAATATAGCCCGTTATATAAAATGTCCATTAAAAAACTGGAGGTTTGTCGTAAATATATTATGAAATATTTGCAAAAAGGATTTATTAAAGCTAACTCCGTATTATGGGCCGTATCGGTATTATTCGTATTTAAGCTAAACGGGGGCTTACGTTTTTGCGTTAATTATTACAAATTAAACGCAATAACGAAAAAGAACCAATATTCCTTGTTCTTAATAAATAAGACCTTCGCAAGGATTTTTAAAACGAAGATTTTCATTAAGATCAATATTCAATAAGCCTTTTATAAAATCCGAATACGGAAAAAAGTACAAAACCTTATAACTTTCCGTATTAAATATGGGATATATAGATATAAAGTATTGCCTTTCAGATTTATCAATGGTCCTTCGATTTTTTAACGATTTATTAACGATACCTTATTCGATTATTTGGATCAATTTTATAGCGCATATATTAATGATATTTTCATTTTCTTTAAAAACAAAAAGAACTACGTTTAATACGTAAATAAGGTATTAACACGTTTGAAACAAATAAGGTTATAAGCCGATTTAAATAAATGCGAATTCCATATTACGGAAACGAAATATCTCGATTTTGTAATCGGTATTAACGGGATTTTAATGGATCCCGTAAAGATAAAGATAATTAAAAATTGGAAGATACTTATTAACCTTAAAGAAATATAATTCTTTTTGGGATTTTGTAATTTTTATCGAAGATTTATACGTGAATTTGGAAAAATAACTCGGCCACTTTAAAAGCTTATTCGCAAAAAGGAATTGTTTTATATAATAAATAAACGTATTACGGCATTCATACGTTTAAAACGTTATATAACCGAGGTACCGATATTGCGCCATTTCTTATACGATTACGAAATCCGTATTAAAATAAACGCGTTTAATGGGATAATAGCTAGGGCCATATTCTAGCGAATTATAAGAAATAACGATTGGCTTTTCGTTGCTTATTTCTTTAAAATAATGTAAAGAGCGGAATATAATTATAGTATATACGATAAAGAAATATTAGCGGTAATTCGCGTTTTATAATATTGACGCATAAAATTAATAAGCCTATAAATTTTTCGTCCTTTTATAATAATAACGAATCATTACGCATTAAAGTATTTTAGTATTAAGCAATTGCTTAATTTACGGCAAATAAGGTAAGCAGAATTATTATCGCAATATAATTTCGTTATTACTTATTAACTAAATTTAAAAAATGTTTTGGCAAACGCCTTTATAAGGAAATCGGAAAACCTAAAAACGCAGAAAGCTAAGAAAAACGCGTATTATATAATGACTTTATTTTAGCTAATGCGTAAATAAAATGGCGCAATAACGGATATTACGCCTATTATATATTTTAGCGCCTTTTTTTTAACGAACGGAAAAAAGGAATTAAGATTTATATTAATATTCGCATTAAATAAGAATATCGACCCCCCAAAATTGTTAGGAATAGCTTTAATAAATAAGGTATTTTAAATTAACGTTATAAGTAATTAATTGCAATATTACCGCGATAAAGCTAAGAATCCCGGTGCTTATATATATAATTACGAATATTCGATAAATAAACGACTTGTACTTTTTTAAGAACGATTTATTATGCTAAACGAAAATAACTTAAGAACGTTATTACTTATAAAGGTATATTCCCGATTTGTTACAGAACATTCGGAATAATATAAAACATAACAACTAATGAACCAAAAATATTAATAGCTTGGCTGGGCTTTTAATATAATCCGATTCGTAAAGAATTGCTTTTGCAAAGCTGCGAAACATTTAAAAAATAAGGCCTTAGGTTTGTTTAAATTTTTGCCAATATTATTGCGAACATGGCAGCATATCGTAATGGATTTTAAATCGATGCCTTTGGATAAAATAAAAAAAAATAATTTATTAATAATGATTTGCCGATTAAGAAAAAGATTATAAATAATGCTATATATAAAAGCAGCTATTGCGAAAAACGTCGCAATAATATATTATAAGGGCCCCTTTCGAATATATGGCGTTCCAAAATCGATTATTAGCGATAAAAGTCCTTAATTTATTTTTAATTTTACGAACGAGCTTTTTAAGATTATAGGATTTAAAATAAAATTGGCTTCGGCAAAACATTCCTAAACCGCAAAATAGGCCGAAATCATATACGAATGGAATAATTAGCGATTACGTCCTTTTATTAATTATTATTAAAATAACTAAGCAATAGCGATATCCGTAATGAATATTATGTAAGCAGCTTTATTATACGAATTAATTGGAATGGCGCCATATAAGTTGAACCGCGGATTCGATATGCCTTTACTTTTTAATTAGGAATATCGAATAACGGACTTTAAAAAAATAACGATACGGGAAAAAGCGAATCGATAAGACGTCTAAGCAATTGCCGACACTTTATATAAATATTTAAAAACCGTTCGAACGGTTATGTTTAAAGCCCAAAAACGAATGGTTATTTAGGCTAATAAACATAAACGAAAACCCGATTTCGAATACAAAAAAACCGGGCCAAAGAATTGCGTTTATATTATTAAAAAGACAAAAACGGAAATCGACCGATTTAATAATAAACTCGATTATTTCTTAATACGAAATTATTACCCGATTATTAAAATAAAAAAACATTCGTACGTTTTTGATTTTCCGGATTTATGGAAAGGCTTTAAGGTATTCCATGCTAACCGATTACGGAAGTATTCCAATAATCCATTACTAAAACAAGCCCCGGATAATTTTACGAATAAAAAGGTTAATCTTAACGAAAAGAAGAAATGGAAAGTTAAGAAAATCCTCGCTTTCCGGATACATTATGGTAAATTGCAATATCAAATATAATAGAAGGATTAAGATCCAGATCCCGAATGGTATAATGCTAAAGGGTTTAGAAATAACCCGTTAACATTAATAAAATACCATAAGAAATATTCCGATTAGTCCGGATCCCCATTATGTTTAAACGAATAACGCAAAACCGCGGAATTTAATAAATTCAAATAAACGCACGAAGATAATAATAAGCCCGCAAAAAAAACTTAATAACCGAAATACCAATTGCGGACACGCCGCGAAAAAAAAAAATAAGCACCCGGATACATAAAAAGGGTCTTAATAAAAAAATTAAGCAAGACCGAATGTATAAAACTGTTTATTGCTTAGCTTTAAATAAGGGCCTAATGGTATAGCGGCTAAGCGGTAAATCCGAGGGTATCCCTTTATTGCTTGGAAAGCATTCGGGTTCGAACTCCGGCCGAATAATTATTTTTTTTACAAAGTTTCGGGACGAGATTTTTTCCCGAGGGGGGGGTGATGTTATGGTGCATACAGGCTGTATGTATACAAAGGTACTTAAAGGTTGTATGTACATTTCCAAAGAAGGGCTAGCGCCCTTTAGCGGCTAGCCCTTTTACCTATATACCTTCGAACCTTTTTTTTTTGTATTTACTTTTTCTTTCTTTTTTCTTTAGCTTTAGATTTTATAATATTAATTGGGAATTTGTTCTATTAATCCCTATAAAGCCCATTAGCCCGTGACATTATTGCGGTCGTTTTTTTTTATCTTTTTAACGCTATTCGCGAATAAATATACGTTACGGTAATAAACGTTTTTGCCGATAATAATGTAATTCTTTTTATTAAAAAATTATTCCAAATCAGGATGGAAATATTCGAAATTATAAATTTTCTAACCGTAAATATTACGATTTAATAAGTTGCAATAATTTGCGGCTATTTTTTGCATTTTATTAAAGAAATCGCTTATTAATTTATCGACCGTAACTTTTATAATAACGATTATAATTGCGGCCAATTCGTTAATTCTTTTAAAATTTGCGTTACGTTTACGACGAATTGGGGCATTATTATTGCCATTATTATTATTATTATAATAAAAGCGTTTATTGCTTTTTAACGAAAAACCATTATTATTTTCCGAATTACCGACGCTTACGGCTTAAGTTTATCGTTATTTGGCTTAAGGTTTGCTTTAAGGTTGCTTTTGTTGCCGTAAAAGCTAAGCAAATCGTAAAAATAATCGGAAAGGTTAAATTTATTGTTAGCCTTAAAAGGCTTAATATATGAAATCGAAAGGATACATTTGTTTTTAATTTTTATTTTCTTAATCCTAAAAAAATGGGTTTTCGTTTTAAAAGGTTCGGTCCCATTAACGACGGCGTATATGCCTATTTAGGAATGAGCTATTTTTGTTTTTAATATTTTCGTACGATTGGATAAAGTTTTTTCGAACGGATAAATCGCTTTTTATAAATCCTTAATCCATAATTAAATCGGTATGAATAAAGGATAAATGGATTGCTTTACGGGTTTTACGGGCTTTACGACGGGTTTTTAATATTTTTATGGCTCTATTTATTATTTCGTCGTCGTCTGAATATTAAAACTTAACGTTTTCGCTATTATTTAATTATTTTTCGTTTAATTATTTGACGTTTAATTGTTTTTCGTTTTTTAAGAATAAGATTAAAAGATTTATAGTTATAAATGTATATAATGTTTAATTAAGGGAAATTAAAAGTAATGCAATGGATATCGGTTTTTTTTATAAAGCGTATAGCGTTTAAAAGCGGAATTAAGTAGTTTTTTTCCGTTATTTAAGGTTTTTTGGAATTTAATTAACGTTAAAGACTGCTGTTTAATTTTAAGCAAAATCGAGGTCTTAATAACGTATTTAATTTTCTTGCAGTTTCTTTTAATAGCGGTTAATAAATTATACTGCAGAAAAAAACGCTTGGCGGAATCCAAAGGTATTTATGGCTTACGGGTTTTCGTTTAATACTAATCCTTAAAATCGTAGTTTTCATATAGGTTAATTTTGAGGTTATATAACGGAAATATCGTTTTGTTTTAAGAGGTTTTTAATCTTATTAATATTCCGCGTTTATTAAGAACGTATAACGTTTAATTCAGGGTATTTATTAATAAATGCAATAATTTTGCAGCAATGGGCGAGGCCTTTTTTAATATAAAATAAACGCTTTAAAACTTAAGAAAGAAATAATATTAAGTTTTAAATATTAAGTCGGCTAAAAGAGAATATATAAATAAGGTTTAATACAAGGTTTTAATAAGGTTTCGCGAATTAAGTTAAGATATAAGATTAATGCGGAAATCCTTTCTGCTTAATTTAACGCCTTAACGGCGGCGGCTTAAGGAAGGTGGTAAAAGAAAAATTATTCTTAATAAGAATAAAGTATTATATTAATTGTATTATATTAAATTGGATTATATTAATCCGGATCGACCGGAAATGTTACCATTTATAAGGCAGCGGAAACAATTAAGTGGAAATAAAAACGTAATTATATTATTTAGGCTTAAATATGCCGGTTGCGTTTAGTGGAAAGGTTTATCTAGTGTAGTGGCCTAGTTTAGTGGCTTAGCATTATGACTGCCCCTGCTCTTTCCTAATACCCAAGGTCATGCCTTGCTCTTAAGCCCAATTGGTAACTTCGAGTTTATAGTGAATCTTACCCCCCTTTTCCCCCTAGGCCCCCCAGGAGAATATAGAACAGCACGATGCGTAAGTGCTAAGGATTCATGGTTTTATAACATTACATCGGGCCCTGGACTTTATATAATGGTGCTTTTAACTGCGGAAATGACGTATCGGATGCTCATGATTTTGCTTATCACGTTCCCTTGTTGGCTCATAGGAAAGAGGGAATTAAGATGTTTTCTATAGGCGTATATAGGGAACAAAAATCAAACTATACCGAAAAAGAATACGTAAGGCCCCCCCGATTCGGAGAAGCACAAAAGCCCAAGTATTAAATGCTAGTCTTAATTATACGTTTATATATATATAAATTTTATTACATATTTATATTATGCATGCATTTATTTTTAATTCTTTGCATAATTCTTTTTATTCTCGTATTTATTATTAAGCATTATAATAACTTTAATTACGAAATTTACTTAATTGCATATATTAAACAGCTTTATTTAATATATAAACCTATTATAATTCTTATAGCGTCTTATTAAAGCATAATTATATCTTTTTAATACCATTATTCGTAACGTTATTCCATGTTTTGCTTAATTGCCCGATATATTCTTTATTTTCCGAACTTTTAATATATTAAATTAATATTTGGCTTGCTTTTTTTATTATCGTCGGAATTCTTTTTAAATTTCTTAATATTAATTTATAATTATTTAGGCGGAATTAAATTTGGAACGCCACTTTTGCGGCCTTTACGAATGCATTCGTCGCTTTTGCCATAAAATACGCAATTAGCGCATGCATTGTTATAAAAAAACTTATTCGATTAATAAAACTTAAATAATAATATGCTATCGGATTATTCGTTGGTTTTATAACGGTTATATAGCTTTTTATTTATTGCTTTAATTTTTGGATTACGTTAAATAATATATTTATTGAATTTGTTATTATTATGCATTTATTATAAAGCTTTAACGTAATTATTAAGGTGTTTTATGTAATTATTTACAATTTATATCGCATTTTTAAATTAACGGTTTATAATTATAATAAGTTCGGATTAATTTATTTTACGGCGATTAGTTTTAATAAATTCCATTAAATCGTTAATATTAATAATAAATTCTTCGTAATCGCATATAATATCTAAAGCTCGATAGCGGTTTATAATTTTGCGAATCGCAATAATTTACATATCGTTATTATTTTATGCATATCTAATTAATTTTTGCTTATTATTAATTATTATTATATATATTTACGTTTACGACTTATTAACGAGATTTTATCGAAATATTAAAATGCTTTTAAATTTTAATTCCGGACGACGAATTGTTAATAAATATTATTTTAATATTAATCCATAGTTATTATATTAATCCAAATATAATTAAATGTTATATATTAATTTATTAATTCGATTATTTTATTTAATATCGCTGGCATTATTACGTTAACGCATTGCTTTAATTTGGGTTTTATGTTTTATTATAACCTTATTAATATTAATACCAAAATATTAAAGCCATTTATAAATATATATTTATTGCCTTAATTATTTAATGGTTCCGCAATTGCGTTTTTAATATTTTATTAATCTTATACGCTTTTATTTATAACGCCTATAATAATAGGATTAATTAATATTAAATAAAGCACATAAAAATAATTATATAATTTACGACTTTCGTTACGACGTATATTAATAAACGCGTAATATTGTTTCGGTATTTGTTTTATAATAAAAGCTAATAAGCCTATATAAATCGTTATTATATTAATTATTATTGGCATAATGGAATATATTAAAGTAATTATAAAAAACGTACTTCCGGAAAACGATAACGTAATATGGCCGGTTAAATTAATTATATTGCGGTTATTAGAAATGCGTCGTAACGTTAAGTATTTAAGCATTAATTAATAATTATTTATAATAATAGAAATAATAAGAAGTAATTAACTTATTTTACGAATCGTTATTAGCTATATTAATTTCGCCTTAACTTTATGCAAACGATTGTAATTTATTGCTTTAAACGAACGATTAGCGTTGGTTCCGAGCCGGCGTTTGCTTATACGACGACATTGCTATTACGTTTAAAGGCTTTTAAAATATCAATAAAAATGGCGTTAGCGAAAAAAGTAATAAATAAATAAAAAGAAAATAATTATAACCCCCCGTAAATAACGTCCGAAATTATAATTAATTAAACGAACGCTTAACTTAAAGATTAAAAGTTATAAAGAAAATAAATAAATAAATATTACAATAAAAAGGAATTTATAAGATAAGTTACGCATAGGTATTAAAAAAAATTATAATACGTACTTAAATACGTATTTATTAAAAGAAATTGTAATATATACCTAGGTACGTATTTTAATACGATTTAAGTAATAACATATAAATATATATATATATGTATATATAAATAAGAAAAAATTAAAAAATAAAAACGAAGCTTTATATATATATATTTTTTCTAGCTATTAAAAAGATAGGTACGTATTAATATAAATAAGTTATACGTATTATTAATTACCTTAAATACGAAAAAAAAACTTTAATATCGAACCTTTTTATTATAACGTTTATTTTTAAGACATAACTTAAAATATACGGTTAAAATGCATTTAATAGCTTAAAATTTATAATAATATCAATTTCGCATATTAATATTAATAAATGGAAAAATATTCTTAAAAAAATATACGTTACGAATAAATTAAAAAAACGACGTTTTCGTTATATGTTAACCTGTTATATTAATATATTAAATGCTATATATAAACGCTTTTTTATGCTTTTTAATGGTTTATTTGCTATCGTTTACGCATAATTCTACGTAAAGTATAATAACGGTATTACCCGTTGGGCCCTTTTATGCTTTTAAGCGGCCTATTTATTAGCGCCTGCCTATAATTATACCAATAAATAATGCCGCCGCGCTTTTTTATGCTTTAAGCGGCTTACTTATTAATGCTTATATACGATTATATCCGGAATATACCAATAAATAATGCTGCCGCGCTTTTTTATGCTTTTTAACGGCTTATTCGTTAGCGCTTATATATGATTATATTCGGAATATAACAGCGATACTATTCGCTATGCTTTTTTACGTTTTTTAACCGCTTATTTATTAGCGTTTGCATATAATTATACGCGAAATATATTAATAACATTACCGCTTTAAATCTTTTATTTCTTTCATGTTTAAATGACTTATTAGGTTGCAATAAGAATAATTTAATAATGATAACGATAAAAATAATTTGGAAATAATAACAAAAGCAACCTAAAAATAATAATAAAAGCAATTTAAAAATAATAATAAAAATAACCTAGGAATAATAATAAAAGCAATTTAAAAATAATAACAAAAGTAATTTAAAAATAATAATAAAAGCAACTTAAAAATAATAACAAAAGCAATTTAAAAATAATAATAAAAAAACCTAAAGATAATAATAGGGTTATATTAATAAGCCGTAATAACAAATTAAGATTAAAATATTATTAAGGTTATAATAAATTAATTAAACATAATTAAAAAATAACGTAAAAAGCAATACCGTTTATATATTCGTACGGTATTTCTTAATTATCTGGCGGTTTAATCTTTTTAATTGTTTAATAATAGGTTTTATTCGGAATAATAATGCTAAGCTAAATTAATGCGTTTTATTAATTAAATTAAATAAATAAAGCCCTTTAAATTCCGTTAATCGAGATAATTAAATATAAGTATTAATAAAATTAATCCCTTTAGCTTTGATTCGAATTAACGTTAAGCTTAAATAAGCCTTTTATAACGTTATGCCTTAAAATTTATATTCGGTTATTATAAAAATGAATATTAAAAAATATACTTTTTTATCGAATAATTTTAATTAAGTAATATATAACTTTTCCGGAAAAATTAGAATTATACCAAAAAATAAGTTAAAAATATAAATATTCGCGTTATTAGCTAATATAACCAGGATAACCTTAAATAAATAAGTAATAATTAAAACTAAAGGAAATGGCTTATAGATTTCGCTTTATAAATCAAAAACGAATCCCTTTATAATAAATTCCGTATCATTAATTACCTTAAAACCTGGATATTTATTTATAATAACCGCAATAAATATGCCATAAATAAAGGCCAAATATGCTAAAAGCTTTAAAATTAAGTCGTTCATTATCGTAAACGCTTTATAAATAGCTTTAATAATTAATTTCTTTTTAAACGTATAATATAACAAAAAAATATATACATATTAATTATGTCTTTTAATAAATGCCAATATTATTTATAAATTTAAGGAATATCTTATAATATTAATAAGAATAATCGCTTTAATTATGGGTAAAAATCGAATCGTAATTGCGTTAATTAGCTTAGCATTTAGAATTTTTATATTTCTTATTAATTGCTATTTATTTCGAAAAGCAATAAGGATTTTACGGAATTCCTGGTTTGTAGTTCTTATTTGCTTATTAAAACATATTATATTAATAAATTTCTTTTAAAATTTATAACCAAAATATTAAAGATCCTTTTGAATATTAAAATGTTTTTCCGTTGCTTCGTAATCGGCAGCGTTTATGGATTTGCTAGGAAAAAACATAAAATCGAAACGAATTGGTACGAATTAATAAAAATCTTTAAAGAAAATAATAATAAGCATTCCGTTAAAATTAATAAAATAGCCGATAATTTATTATAAACGCTTATGTATTTAATAAAAATTTACATTACTTATTATGTTATATTTATTAATAATTAAGACGTTAATTTTTTATAAAACTTTAGCTATAAATTCCGAAATAGATTTTTCTTTTTTATTGCCGCTATTTATAATTTACAGGTTTAATATGAAATAAAATATAATACCATTAATTCCAGTTTTAGCAAATCTTAATATATTAATTAACTTAAGCTTTTATCGGAAATTCTTTCGCTTAAAAGCTATTATTAATGCTTTAATAACCCGACTTTTTCCTATGCCACTTTTTTCGCCAAAATAAAATAACAACTATAAAAATTCATTCGATAAAAAATGGCCATTAGCTTTTTATGCAAATCCGTAATTTTCGCTAATGCTTTTTTTAAATTTATCGAATTTATTTATATAATGCAGAACTATATTTAATGCTACGGCTTGCTTAAAATTAAGTTAAAGTTTTTATTATAACTTTTTATTTATATTTTTTCAAATTATGCCTTTTTTTAATAATTATTACGATAGGCTTAATTTAAATGCGGCTTTATTATTGAATTCGGCGTAATTAATTAAAGGCAATAAATATGAAATTATCGTTTATTCCTATTAGATTATCGTCGTTATTTAAATCTTTTATAAAAAATAATTAGCGTCGTTTTAAAATAAAGTTTAGGCCTTATTAAAGTAATTCCGAAATTTTATTTAGTTTTCCTATAGCTTGTTTTAATAGATTTTGTTTTAAAGCCTTTAATTTCGATCTTTAAGCTTTATTCGATTCGTTTATAATATATTACAGATTCCGTTTTATATTATTTTCTTTTAGCTTTTTATATAAATCTTAATATTTATTTAATTCCATTTAATAAGAAAATTAAGCTATAATAAATAGCTATACAAAAATGGCAAATTAAAAGATATCTCGTATGATATTTTTAAAAATGCTTATTTCACGATTTCTCGTATCCGTTAAAATATTAATTACGTTTTAAATAAAGCCTAATAAGCCTTTATAATTTAAAACCTTTTTTTGTTTTTATTAAAGCCCGTTTTTATTCGTTAATTTAACGGAATTATCGTTTTTAATTCCGATATTCCAGTTTTTACGTATATTTCATAATTAAGCGTTCTTTTTAACGTTTTTACGGAATTTATGTAACAAATTGAAATTATTATTATAATGCCGTAATTAAGACGCGCCGGGGGCGCATTTATTGGGTGCGAAAGAAGCTTTCGCTATTGCCGGAAGAAAAAAAGCGGCGACCGCCGGACAACTACGGATGGAATTAGGACTAAATAGAAAGGCCGGGCTGAAATCGCAGCGATATACCTTAATGGATTCCAATAACTAAAGAATACCAATACCTAAGGATTTAAGATGCGAAGTCGATTTTATTTCGCCGCGGACCCAAACGGAAAAAGTTGGAATATAAATACGGGCCGAAATGCGGATAAAAATAGGCGTAATTATTGCGACGTTACCGAAAGAATTGCCCGAAAGTAACGCATAAACGGGCAGCTTTTTAATAGGCTTACGTACGGCGGACCGAATTTTGTATAAAACATCGTATATACGTTCGACGTTTTAAAACGGAATTAATACAAACCGACTTATAAAAAACCTTAGCTTACCTTTTATGCGTTTTCGGTAAGGTCCGCCTAGCATTTCGTAATAAACGATTAAAACTTTCGGAATTCGGGCTTAAAACCATCGGCGAATTAAGCGAAATCAAAACGATTTCGAAAAAAAAACGGGAAGCTTATTTTATAGCAATCGGAAATGGTTTTTTTATAATGCTTATACGTAATGCATTAACGAAATTTATTAGTTATATCGGTTAAATATCGGAATATAACGACATAAAAACGAAACGACTTATAACGGTCGCAATAAAACAAAAAAGGATCTTTCGTTATGCGATACGTATAAAGCACGCATTCCACCTTTTTCGATAAAAAATCGGAATAAGTCGAAATATCGGAAACGGGCTCGTTAAAAGGGCCCGATATCGTCGCAAAATCGAAGCGATTAAGCCGTAAAAATAATAATAAAACGATAAAACGAAAAAAACGAAACGAAATCGGCCATAAAACGAACGGACAAATAAAATTAAACGGCTAAACAACATATTATCGAAATTAATAAATATCGAATTAACGTCGAAAGCAATAAAGAATTACGCAAATTCGAACCGACCTTAAACGCCCGGATTTCCGAATGCCCAAAGGCAATCCGAATTCGTATATAACATAAAAAATAAAAAAAATAATTGCAGTAAATTAAAAAATAATAAAAAATCGATTCGAGCCTTTATTTTTAAAAGTCGAATCGATAACGAAAAAAAATTACGTACCGGATTAATTATTATTATTAAAAAAGAAAAAAAAAAAAATTTCCGGACGAAAAAAAAGCAAGGTATTTATACCTTAAAGGCGGTATATAATTTGTTCTGCCGGTTAAGTCGTCGTCGCGTCGACGCCGGCCGGAACAAGTGGTTTACTTATACCCGGAGCGATGTATCGGGCATACGAGCTATTCCGTACCGCCTTTTTCCTTTTCCCTATAACCTATCTTCGCTTATTCAGCATATTAACATTATACCTAATAATACGTACGCCGTATATTTATGACGCAAAGCCGAACCGGCTTTACGCCATAACTTTACTTTAATTTAATAAATGGCTTTAGGCCTTTTTATAGCAAGGAACGAACAAAAACCGTTTTAAATACCTTTTATATATAACCAAAAAAGCGACTTCGATGCGAACCAGTAGGTTTTTCTCCTCGATTTCGGTTTAAGGTTTCCTATTATGTTAAAACTAAACGTATACCGGCATGGCCCTTTGGGCCGTTAACCGCGTAATATCATATATATAATGCCGTAATTTTTTAGGCATAATATATCGGAATTTCTGCTATAATTTAAGAAATATTTCGGTTTCATTATTAATAAAATGTTACTAAAAAACGAATAAAACGAACCGAATTACTGGATTATAAGCAAATGCTATATTATTATTATTTATTTATAATAAAAACGACCTAATAAACATAAAAACCTTTACGTAATTTTAATATAAAATCCGTTAATAATAAGAATTCGTATGCAAAAGTCCTTTAAATTTAATATATCTTTATATTAACCATTTATTTTTATTCGGCTTTTTAATAATTTTTATCATAAAAGCATAATTATAAAAGCACAAGTTACGAAATTAAAGGCTACGTTTTTGATACGCCTAAAAAATGGTAAATTCTACTTTATATTTTAAACTAAATAAAACCGAATCCTAATTAACCGATTTTTTTTCTTCGTTAGCATTTTTAACGGCAAGCTTTTATAAATAACGCCATAATCGACGAATTAATTAATATATGGTTATAATATGCAGCCAACGCTAATTTTTTTCCGAATAATAATAAGTCTTATAATTTAATAAATAATTGCAAACGTTAATAAAAAATAATTTTCAATTTAAAAATATTTTATTAATAATACGTATTATAAAGCTTATAGCAATTATATTCGGATTATTTTAATTAATAAAGTTTGGAATTTTTATTAACGTATTTAAATGGGTTATAAATATAATTAATCGTTAGTATATAAAAAACTTTAATTTAATAGCATAATTCGTAATATAATATAATAAAGCAAAGGTTTTGGTTTTCGTATAAATTAATAAAAAGTTATAATTATGCTTTAATGCAGTAATAATAAACGGATTTTAACGAAAGCAGCTTTTATTTAAGCGCTTAATATAAAAAATGCCATTATTATTAATATAAATTCGTTTTTTTCGGTCTTACGGCCAGCCAAATCGATATCGTCGTTTATGGTTTCCTTTTTTATTATTTTTAAATGCGGCATATTTAAAATATATTTAATTATATATATAACATTATGCTATAATAATAATTATTTATGCCTCGTTTTTTTATTTTGCTTTTAGCCGGTTAAAATCGTATTCGAGCTTTAAATTCGATTCGAATCGTATATAATTAATCCTTCGAATAACTGATATATAAGCGTCGTAATTTTCGTAAAAATGCTTATTAACCCAGGAAATAAAGCGTATAATTTTATTAAGATTTTTGCTGTTATATAAATTATTTAATAAATTTTTAGTATTTATGTTTTTTTCGATCCATAAAATGCCGTAAAAATGAAAGGCTTTTCGTTTATTAATTTCGATTGCGCCAAAATAATAATTTATGGGTTTAAATGTTCCATTCTTAGTTTTAGTTCGAACTAGTTTTTCGAAAAATTCTTATATATACGTATAAAATTATTATATAAAAAATATAAAATCCTAATTAATTTCCTTAAAAATCCGGCGGCCTTTTATAAATAATTCTTTTTTAATACGTTCTTATTGTTGCTTAAAATACTTAAATCCGCGGAACCGACGGCCGAACTTAATTCGAATTAAAAAAAATAAATCGTTCGGATTAATTATAAACCAAATTAAAGGAATTTTATATCGTATAATTATGGACTTAATTTTATTTCTTTATTGTACCTTTATTTTATTTAATAGTAATTATTAGCGGCCGAATATTGCTATTTCTTATAAAAGCTTTGCTATTCGAAAATTGCTAATAGGCTTATATTATTTTAACTCTTAATTAATTTCTGGCAATTCTTTGCGTATAATCGTTTTATAAATGCGCCGTAATCGTAAAAAAACAAACTTAAACGCCCGGGCCTTATTAATTCTAAAATTATTATTTCGAATAATTTTATTAAATACCAGAAATAAAAAAACTAAATAAGTTTTAATATAAGCTTTATGTTATCGTAATTTTATTAAGGCCCAATTATATCATATTAATTAAATATATATAATAAATTATAAAAATCTTATTTACTTTTATAAATTAAATGGTTTTTTTTTAGGCTTTAAGCTTTCTTTTTTAATTGCTATTAATAAAAATAAAACCTCCAGTTTTATACGGTAAAATCTTAATAAACGTAAATGCAAAATAATTTAAATCACGGACGCTTAAAAAGTGATTCCCAAAACGAATCCGTACATATAAACGACCTTCGGTAATTTTTTTTTCCGTTATATTATCTTAATATTTATTCCTTTATAAAAACTTAAGGGCAATAAATTCCTATATAAACTGGGCCTTTTCCGCATTATTGGCGCGGATTTAATTTAATAAAAAGAATCCGAAAAAGGTAATTATAAATAAAATGCTTAATTCTTTTTTTATAAGGTTTAAGTAATCGGTAAATAAATTAAAAAACGTTAAAAATATAAAACGCGATAAAAATGTATTATTTATTTTTAATTAATCCATAATTTTCGGGATTTTTCATAATATAATGCAAATTATTAACCGATATATAAAAACGAACCAATAATTGCTTTAGTTTTTTTTAATATTTACGTCCAATTTTTTTTTTATAACTTTTCATTAAGTTTATTCCTTTAGTTTGCATTTTCGTTTTTATCCGAATCATCTTTAAAATTACTTACATTTTTATTAAATATAAAAGGCATAAATTTGTTTTTTGGAACATAAGTTAATCGTTAAATACTTTTTTATTTTATATTAG
Organism: Diatrype stigma; assembly: GCA_022225965.2. Lineage (NCBI taxonomy): Eukaryota > Fungi > Ascomycota > Sordariomycetes > Xylariales > Diatrypaceae > Diatrype > Diatrype stigma. The sequence goes on from JAKJXP020000056.1 coordinate 109,015, forward strand.
GCATTAAGATAATATTTTTTATTATGCTAGGCGGAAATATTTTATTCGCTTTATGTTATATATTTTAAAAAGCATTATTTGTTATAATTTAACGATATAAATAATTATATATTCGCAACTAAATTAATGCTTTTATTATAACCGATTTGCGTAATTTTAAAAATGGCAGCAGGTTTTGTTTTTTTAAACGATTAAAGTTATATTAAATAATATGAATCTTGCGTAATACGTTTTTTAAGGGCCGTAGTAAAACTTTAGCAATTTCGTAAATGTTATTAATAAATATCGTTAAATAATTAATAATCTTATAATATGTAAAGCTAAAAAGATAATTAGTTTTTAAATTAAGAAATAATTTGGTTATGTATTTAAAGGCAATCCTAAAAATAAAAAAACGCTTTTTAAAAAAACGAAAAACTTTAATTTCTTTTAGCCAATAATGCTTATAAGGAATATATAATATGGTTAAACGTATTTCTTGGAAAACACGTTTTTTATTAACCTAATAATAATAATCTTAATAAATCTGTATCTTAACGTTTTTATTAAATGGAAAACATTTCTTGCAATTAAGGCGATATAAGTGCTTATTAAAAACAAAAAAATAAGGAATTTGTAATTTATTAAGCAAGCGTTATGAAAAATTTTTGCAAAAGGATATATAATAAAGATTAAACTTAAAGCATCGTATTAAACATAAGCGGCATTATTTTAAGAAAAGCATAAATTTTATTCGAATTTATTTCTAAAAGTTCTAAATTAATTTGGCTTTGTACCGTTTAAAAATAGGATTTAAAAACGAACGAGCTTTAAAGGCTAATTTATTGGCATAAAATTCGGAATTAGCTGCCGTTAATAAAGCTTTAACGGATTTCGAAGCATTATTTTCGAATACGAACGAAAGCAATAAAATTAATGCCCTTAATAAAGTTTCGGAACTATCCGAATCCAATTAAAAAAAAGCTTACGTAAAACCGGAAGCACTATAAAAAGAATTCTAAAACTGGGATTAAATAAAAGGTAAAATTAAGCAAGAAATATTAGTGTTAAAGATTAAATACTAAAATTGCGTAATAAGAAATGTAAAATTAAAGGCTAAATGCTAAGATTATATTATAGGAAGTATTAAAACCGGAATGTTTTTATGTAATTATCGAATAAGCAAAGCATAAAAATAAAAATTGCTTAATAAATCTTATCGAATAAAAGATCTCGATAATAATTTTATTAATCGATTTTATTTTATAGCATTAAAGTTAATAAAAAACATAATAAATTGCAATAAATTATAAAAAAATATAATAAATATAAAACAATTTCTTTTTTAATAAAAAACGAAACCAAATAAATAATTTATAAAATGATAACAGATTAAATTAAAAGGATTTAATTTATTTATTATATGCATTCGTTTTTTTGTTTATATTTATATTACATTATGGTATATCTTTAAATGCATTTTTGTAATTATATGCGTTATTTATATATAAAGCTATCTATTAATTGCTTATTTTAAATCGAAGCATTTAAAAATAACGAAACACTTAAAAATAATAATGCATTATAAATTTCCATAATTATCCGGGCTTATAATAATATTTATTATATATAATTAAAACGTATATTATCGATTTATGTATAAATCCAGTTTTACTTCGTAATAATATATATTTAAAAATCGCATTACGTATATTTTAGTTAGTTTTAAATCTGGTTATATATTATATAATAAGTTATAATAATACGTATATATACAGTAAGAAATAAAAAAGCATGGCTATAATTAAAACCGAAATATCGAAGCGATAAAAATATAAAGCTTTAATATTATTAAAAAAATTAATATGGTGTAATAAAAGCCGAAAAAAAGGAAATAAAAAAGAATACGTATATAATTCATTATACGAATTAAAATAATATAAAAATACCTTTTAATTACAGTTTAAATCATTATAACGAATACTTTATTATTATCGTTATTACTGTTTATATTTCCTTTTATTTTTGTTATTATTTCGATACGACATTTTATTTCTTTATATTGCATTAATTTATTCCGTATTATTTTTAAAACCATTATTATTATTCGGATTTTTTGCGTTATTGGTTATATTAGTTTTGCATTATTAATTGCATTATAAAAATTATTTAATTAATTTTGTTAAATTTCTTTATATTTATTATATTATTTATTATATTACGTTATCGGCCTTTTCTTAGTAATTCTTTTATTATGGCCATTCTTTTTATTCCTTTCCGGATACGTCCTTTAAAAGCCGACTTCGGATTAAACGTTATTATATTAATTATTATTCAAGGCATCGAATTCTTTATCCGAAACGTTTAATTCCTTAATTTCGGCAATTTGGCTATAATCTTAATTATAGGAACTCTTTTTCCTAATAATTTATTCGATTAGCCGGCATTAATAAATTATTTTTATAAGTTAGAAATAATAATTAACGCTATATAATTCGAAATGGGAACAAATTAAAATGAATATTTGCGTAATTTAATTCTGTAAATTTAAGGCTTTTATTTTCCTTAGGTTATTTATATATGCAATCCTTTTAAAAAGAATGGCTATTATATTATTATGCAATGCCACCTAAAAAAAATAATCCGATAAATATAATTTATATATCAGCATTATTATAAACATAATATTAATGCTTTTTAATTAGGCTTTTTATTTCATCTCTTATATTTTCGGACGTTCCCTTTATTAAAGCACTTATTTCTTGCAATTTGTTTGATATAATACGATTATATTTCAATTGCCGTAAGTTCCGTTTAAAGGATACCATTAAGCCCTTATTAAATAAAAGGATATTTATTAAGTTAAGGTTTTTCTTTAATAAGTCGGAAAAGGCTTCGGGCGTTTTTATAAACAAAAGAAGTTATATATTCTTTATTTTCGTTTTCGTTATTAATTTTTAGCGCAAAAAATATTTCTTTTGCATAAATAATAATAAAAACCTTAAATTAAAGAATGGCCAAGAATTATATAAATTAGGCATAATTTTCGGTTAGCTTAAAAACGAATTTATTAAATTTGCGGAATTTAAACCTTTAGGTACTTTAATATACGTTCCGATTTATTTCGTATTTGTTAATATTTTTTTAATTCCTATTAATTTATTTAAACCGGCTATTACGTATAACCGTTAAAACGTTGCCTTTTCGTTATCTTATGGTTATGCTGCTAAAACTTAGCGCAAATTACGTATAGCCGCATTTTCCATTAATAAATAAGCTTATTCGAATCCTAGCGAATTATAAATAACGTTTTCCGCGCTTATTTTTTTTAAGCTTACCAATATTCCTAATATATAGGATGTTTTATTTAATTAAGCTTTTTTAATCATTAAAATAACATCGCCTAATAAGCAATTGCAAATTCCGAACGACAATAATAATATACCATTAAGCTTACGAAAATAAAGCTCGGCTAAAGCTACGGGCTCGGATAATACCGAGCAAGATTTATTTATTAAGCGTTTAAATAATAAGGAATAAATTAATAAATCTTACGAGCATTCTTTTTTTTTACGTTTTAAGCTAATTTATTAAACGGTAAAAAAATTATTTCCATTTTTAAAAACAAGCTGGTTAAAAAAGATATAAAAAAATAACGGCGCTAAATAATTTTATTAATATAAAATTAATATAATAAATATAAAAACAAATTAAAATAATATACATAAGGTTTGGATTTTTTTTAACATTTCAAGTGCTTTTTTTATAAAGGAAAGCATTTCTTTTAGTAATATATTAATAAATAATCGTTATATTCCTATCGGTGCTATAAAATTAAACCCGTAAACCTTAATATTCTTTCGAAATAAAAATATAATATTAAATTTAAGGCTTGCTTTTATTATGCCTTTTAATTATATTTTAAAATAAGGCGAATATTCCGAAATAAGTTCTATTATGGCTTTATTTATATTAATCGTTTAAATAAATATAAAAAGAAAATACTTACGAAATGCTTAATAAAACGAATACTTTAAATCATTGCCATTATAATAGCAATTAATATAAACTCCTTATAAAAAATCAAATCCTGAAATAATATAATTTATATGTATATAGCGATTTTAAGGTTTTTTTCTTATAATACATTATATACATCGAAAATTAACTATTTATTTTATGCCTAATACTTAAATTAAAGCAACCTTAATATTATTCTTTCGACGCAGGCTAAAAGATCGTCGCTATATTGGAATACGTAAATTATTTTTTAATTCGTTACGAATAAGCAAATAAAGCAAATGGCTTAAATATAATTCCTTAAATCAATCAAATTAATAACGATTAATATTTATATATTTTAAATATATAACTTTTCATGCATAAATATAATTAATAAAAAATAATGAAGTTTAAAAAATTGGCTATAACGACAAAGAAATTAATAATATAAATATACGAAATTAAAAGAATACATAAATTAATAAAAATGGCAATGCATTTATTTAAATATCAATCACATTACATAAAGCTTTTTAAGCATAAGTAATAAATAAATTACGCGTAATAACATAATTAAAAAAAAAGTATTAAATTTTAGCTTTTAAGTATAAAAAAAATGTTTATTATTAAGAACTTTAAATTTAAAATAAATATAAAACTTAATTATAATATATAAATAACGATATTTTAAAACAAAATAATAAGGTAAAAGTAATAAAAAAAATACCTTAATTTATTATATATAAAAAAAATTTTTTATAAGTTCATGCATATATCGAATATATTATTATAAGGAAAATGTAATTATTAAAACATTTTATCTTATTATATACATATATGTATTATAAAATCATATATAAGTTAAAAGCATATATTGCTTAAATATATAATAATTATTCCAATATTAATAAAAAATTATATAAAGGCATATTATTATGTATAATATAAAGTAAAAAATATATATTATAAACTTATATTTTCATTACGAATTTATTTTAAAACCATAAATGCCATTATTACTTTTTATTTTTTATGGAAATAATATTACTATATATTTAATTTATTTAATTCCTTTTTAACGTTATTTAAAAATCGCATAAGATTTTTTGATAATCGTTATTTAAAATTACGATATATAAACTTTATAATGCGACTTAATAAACGTAACTGGATTAAAAAAAAAGCGAATAAAGCCGCCGTAATAAAAACATTCTTAGTCTTTATTATAAAAAACGCAATTAGCATATGCATTTTTATAAAATCCATAAACCGACCGATAAAAATAAAATAATTACATGCCAGCAATTTGTATTATGGTTTTATAATAATTATAAAATTCGTCGTACTTACAATTAATTATTTCATTTCGTTAAATTAAATATGCATCCAACTTATTATTATCGATATAAAAGTCGTTATTTCATAAAAAAACAGTTATAACATATAATACGTCTTATATTTATTAACGATATATTCTGCATTTATTTTCGTAATTAAAATAATACCAAAAGGTTTTAAAATATAAAGGAACATATTATAATAAGGATTTATTAAACTATAATTTTGAAATATTGGGTTATAATTTTAAAATATCCGGCGGCATAATTAAAAATAAAACAAGATTAATAATCGGAAAAGAATATTTTATCGTATTATTATTATAATCTTATAAATATTAAGTTAATAATTAATTATTTAAAACTATAAATATATATACGTACGTCCGTAAATGGCATAAAAAGGCTTATTAAAATATTAAAATGCTTTTGCATTTTAACTGGTAAAAATAAATTACTTATGAATATTATATTAATATTAATTTATAAGTATTATATTAATTAAAACATAATTAATTAAAATATAATTAAAAATATAATGAAATATTTTATCCAATAATATTGACATTACCATTTTCTTATATTTTTTAAATATGGATAATATAACTTTATATAATTATGTTTAAATATTATTAAATTACCTGAAATATTAAATATAAAATATTTATTAAGCTAATTATTTAATCGTTTAACGATAATAATTCCAATATCTTAATGGCTTAATAATATTTTATAAATAATTATTACGATAATAATATTAATTAATATTAAATGAAGCATATAAAAATAATTATGCAATTTATAATTTTAATAACGACGGAAATTAATTAATATATGATGCTATTAAAATATTTATTTAACGATAAAATGTAATAAAGCTATATAAATCGTTATTATATTAGATATTATTAATATAATAAAGCATAATAAAGGGATTTTACAAAACGTATCCGTAAATAACGGTATTATAATATAAGCGATTAAATAAATCCAATTAATAATATTAAAAATGCGTTATAATATCAAATAATAAAATAAAAATTAATAAGGCTTAATAATAATAGCAATAATAAAAAATAATTAATTAACTTTAAAAATCGTAATTAAATATAAAATTTATACATTAATTTATTTAAATAATCGTAATTAAATGCTTTAAATAAAAAATTAACGTTTGCTTCGAATTAACATTCGCTTATGTAATAATATTACGTTTAAATATAAAGAGCTTTAGAATATTAAAAAAACCAGCAAAAAATACTTGTATAATAAAAAATTAAAATAATGCTAAATCGCGAATATTTAATCGCAAATATGTAATCGTAAAAATTCGGTCGCAAATATTCGGTCGTAATAAAAAGGCAACTAAAAGAAATAAAAAATTAAAAAATTAAAAACAGCGAAAAATTATAATAACAATAACATATAACAAAAATAATAAAAATTAAAAATAATAGCAATAATAATAAATAAAAATAACAAAAACAGCAATAAATATTAATAACAAAAAGGCAATAATAAAAAAGCGGCAATAAAAAAAAACCACAATAACAAAAATATGGCTGGAATAACGGAAATTATAACGGAAGCAGTAAAAAATATAATTATAACAACAAAAACCCGAAGCCCATAAATAACAGCAATAGCCAAAAATAATGGCGGCAATAATAAAAATTACGGCATTAATACGTAAAATTAAAGCTAGCAATTGGCAGCAATAAAAAAAACCATAAGAAATAATAAATATGGGCTAATAATTAGCTATTTTAAGCATAAAGCGAATTGGTAGCCAATTATTTTAAAAGGGCATAACCCGCTATTTTAAAAGAATACGGGCCGTTATGTGCATATTAAGTTACTTTCCTATTTGGGACAGGCAATTCCATTTAATTCCCATAAAAAAAAAAAGCGACACAATAACCCTTCGTTTTATTACGGTATAAGCAAGCTTATAACCTACGTTAATACTTAGGCAAATTAATATCAACAATGTTAGCTCTTAATGTAAGGCATATCGGTCTTCGAGCCGCACAGTATGAAAAGGATGCATGGCAAGCTCTAAAGCAACTCAACTATCAGCTTCTAGTTGCAGCTATTCAAAGTAATAGGGGTTAGTTTCACAACACCCCTGCCCCTAACTGAAGAGGAAGACCTGAATAAGGCAGACATACTTTCTAATATCTGAGTACAGCATACAAAGAGTACAGCATACAAAGAACGGCTCAACTGTACCTGTCAGCATATCTTTCTCATTATGAATGACGTGGGTTTTCGCCAAAGGGAATTATTTGTGTAATCCTTTCATGTTTTACTTGAAAGAATGAAAGCCTAATCGTCCCAGAAGATTATTTAAGAAACAACAACCAACAATGATGTTTGATGAACATCAAAGCATAGTATGGCACCACAATAATGGATTTCAGCAATGCATCCTAGGGTAAAACTTGATTTAAAATATGAACCGAGCTGCACCTAATAAAGAAGAATAAGGTGAATTGCACCTTTACCAACCTCAGGAGATGACTCATTTACCTGTTGCCTTAGCATTGCCTAGCAGCTGGACTTTCTTGCCAAAGAATCCCCGATCCAAGTATATAAACTGGTTTTCATATTTAACATACGATCGATACTAGCACCAAATGAGAACCACAGAGTTTATTCCGACAACTCAACTTTAAGGACTGGCCCACTGCTACCTTAGTATCAAACCCCCTTTTCCCATTCGAGATTATACTGGCACATGCTATCACTCAAACATGGCCGACATCGTAGCGGGCCTAATAGAAATGGTAGGCAGTATCAACAGTATCATCAACTGGTGCAAGGAGTACTACAAGAGCGTCCGCAATGCAGCAACATCTATGACCAAAATCATAGTCTTGCTGGGTTCTTGGAAGCCTCAACTTGAGCTCCTAGAAGATCTCATTGCACCAGATAACCAGAAGGCCCAATCCATGAGAATGGCACTAGCTAGTGACAGCACATTGCAGCAAACACGACGCTGTCTCCAAGACCTCAGGAAACTCGTGACGCCAGAGCCGGGAACTTCCTCCCCTAACCACCCTGTGCGTCGGGTGTATGAAAAGCTGACATGGCCTATCCTGAAGGAAGACAAGGTGAACGAGCTCTTACGAGAACTAGAGACTCATAAGAGCTCCATCAATATGCTCCTGTGCACGGAAACTGCGTAAGAGGCACCATATCTTGTCGTCTCTCCACCCGCTGACTATATATAGTTGGAACATGAGTGGACTTCAAGAGGAGGTTAAGCAATGCGGAGCGAAGTTGTCCGGTAAGTCAATGTGGCATATCGTTAACACGCGTAGCCTAACATGCTGATGCTGGCTAAACAGATCAGGAGACACGAACAATCCTGAATTGGCTCCGGCCCGACAAGATCGATTGCCACGAAATACACCTTGAGAAGCAAGAGATGATAGAGGACGAGACTTGCGACTGGATGATCCGATCTGAAATCTGGAGTGCGTGGACAGAAGGGGGCTCTGCATCGGAATACGGCCACCGCCGTTTCCTCTGGATCCACGGGATCCCGGGTGCTGGCAAGACGATCCTCGCCTCATTTCTGATTGACACCACTGCCTTGAGGTGCCAATCGAAAGGATACTCGTATTACTACTGCTCACACCAGCGAGGGCAGGACGAGACGCGGTCTTTTTTGCAATGGGTGCTCAAAGACTTGTGCACTCAATCCAACCACTTCGTCCCCACGGAACTCCATCATACGTATGACCAATATAGACACAATGTCCTCGGCGTCTCGATCGACATCCTGTTGAAGTGTCTCCTGGCCGTCACAAAGCAATTTAGACGCCAAGTATTCATTATTGTCGATGCCGTGGATGAGAGTTCGAAGCCACGAAACCATTTCCTCAGAGTCTTGACGACTATTGGCACGGATCCCGCCTTTCGGCATGTTTCCCTTCTTATGACCAGCCGAGATGAGTTGGAGATCCGAGCCGCGCTTGAAGCTTTGCCCCCTCTCGGGAACACATCCACATTCCTTGAGACAGGCGTCATACTCACGCCTCAAGTTTCGCCTTTGCGCCCGGCCGCACGGTATAGTATACGCCAGCCGCCACCAGGTCCATCGACTTATGTCTCAAGCCCACAGGGGACTCCATCGCGTGGCCCAACTCCAGGCTTTGGATCACCGAGTCGTCCACAGACACCTATACGTAGCCCAAGCGCTATGAGCCCGTATTGGACAGCTCAAGCCTCGAGTGATTCGACCATAGCACGGCAACTGGAAATGCAATATTCGAGCCCACAGCGTCCGGGTAAGCGCGGCCCTGAGGAGTCTGCATCTGAAGAGCCACATACGCCATCCCAACGTGGCGGTCGGCGTATAGCAATTCCAACTCGTCCACACCGTGGGGAAATACTCGTTCCGGAGATTCACAAGGCTAATCAGGCTTACACGGAGCTGTCCATGGACAATCACTTTGTACTGAAAGCTATCCGCACCTATGTCCATCACAAACTGGGGCGAATCGATCAGTTCAGATACCTACGACCTGAGTTTCTCGAGAAGATTGAGACCCAGCTAGCAAGGGATGCCAGAGGGATGTAAGTGCACGCCTTGTCTTTCCCTTCCCGTCTTTTATGAAAGCGAAACGTGAAATATATTTACCAAACCAAGGGGATAGCGAAGCGGGCTAACTGATTTCGCGAAATACTCACTATAGGTTTCGATGGGTCGCTTGCCAGATCGACATGATGAACAAGCTCGAGCTGAGCGACGAGGCATCGATCGAAAACCTGCTGGAGAACCTGCCCAAGACGGTCTTCGACACGTACGAGCGGCTGATCGCCCACAACATCCCGGACGCGGGCGGCCACAACCAGAACAACCGGACGTTCGCGCGCACGGCGCTGGCGCTGATCTGCAGCAACACGGCGGCGATCCCCAGCGCCGACGTGCTGGTGGAGGCGTCCCTGTTCAACGTGCAGCGCGGGCTGGCGCACGGCTACAACGTGCACCAGCTAGAGAAGATCCTCGGGTGCCTCGTCAAGGTGACGCGGCTTAACCGCCGGCCGCAGTCGCACTTCAAGCGCGACGACGAGGGCGCCGTGCGCTTTCGCGTAGCACCCGCACACTATACCGTCAAAGAGTACCTGTACGCCAAAGAGACGGCCGAGGGCCCCGCCAAGGACTTCGCGCTTTCGACCAGCACGACGCAGGTGCTGGAGCTGCAAGTCGTCTTCAACGGGCTGCTGGAGTTCGAACCGCAGACCAGCAGGAACTTGCCGCCAACGCGCTACGAGGAGTACTGCTTCCGGATGACGGACCGGGCGCTGCGGCAGCGGCGCGCCCTCATCGCGCGCGAGCCGGCCATCACAGTCCCGGTCCTGAAGTGTCTGAAGCCCCAAGCCAAGCACTACCAAATATTCCGAAAGAACCAGACCGTCCGCAACATGTTCCCGCGCTGGGGCGAGCTGCAAGCCGTCTTCCGTGTCGACAAGGGCGCCGTCCTCCCCTCCCAAAAGGAGACTGGCATCCTCGTCAGCCTCCTCGTCCTCAAGTGGCCCGAGCTCGCCGCCATCTACCTGCGCGACCTGACGTCCGAGAGGCGCGCCGCCGTCTGGGCCGACCGCTTCACCACCACGGGGGCCGAGGCCGAGGCCGGCGGCGGCAGCGGGGGTCGCGGTCGCGGCGGCGGTCAGCCGGCACCCCCCGGCGCGGTGGGCACGACGACCCTCCTGCGGCTCTGTGTGTCGCTGCGGCGGATCGAGTTCCTCGAGCAGCTGATCGAAGTCGGCGGGGCGGACTTCGCGCACGAGACGGGCATCCTGTACGCGGCGCTGCGAGAGCCGTACGCGCCGGCCGGGGATGGCCCCTCGGCGGCGGCGGCGGCCGCTGCCCCGGCGGGCCAGGGCCAGGGCAGGGGGATGGCGCGGCAGCAGAAGGACGACGGGGCGATCACGGGCCAGCTGCTGAAGATGGTGCTGCAGCGGGGCGCGGACCCGAACCCGCGGGGCTACCAGTGCACGCCGCTGCAGGTGGCGGTGCGGCATCTCGAGGAGCGCTGGGTCCAGAGCCTGCTGATCGAGCACGCGGACGCCAACGCCGTGGGCGACCCGGCCGGGGCCCACCCGTTCGGCGGCGAGTGTGCGGAGGACGACGAGGACTGGTTCGAGGAGCACCCGCTGTGGATCTGCCGCGATACCACGCCGAACTGGCATGAGATGGACGACTTCGAGCTGCCCGATCAGATCCGGCACGCGAGAGTCCGGGTTGAGAACCTGCTGCTCCAGTATGGGGCTGAGGAGCCCGAGGAGGAGGAGGAGGAGGAGGACGGACAAGACGGGGCGGGTGAGGGAGGCGGAAAGGCGTCGCAACCTGATGTGATCGTGATCGACTCCTAGTCACGACGGGCAGAGTTAGAGAGGGAGTTCGTTTTGGGATCGGTTTAGGTACTCAGCTGAGTCTTGATGCTTTTCTTGTCGGACGACGAATTTGGACTCCAGATAGGGAGGATACGGATGTGACCATCCACACGATAATTAGGTAGAAGGTCTACCTCCATACATAGTCGCTCAGTTGGGATACGTGATACGGACGAGAATCAACACCCGCGACCACAGCTGGTTGCATGAGCTCAGATTAGAGAAAGGGCTTAACCCTGGATTCTATCACGGGGTATCAACGAGCGAACAGAATAGACTGGTCTTCCATTAAGCATACCTCGTGCTCTGAGATTATCTCCTCGGTTGTAGCTTGGAGATATCTGGTGCTCTAATGCGTATTAGCGACCACCGCGAACTCGTGAGCCTTGTCTGTTCCATCCTATACGAAAGGTCTAGCTCTGTACAAATGATACTATCTTGCGTGGTATTGCTTTATTCCTTGCTACACCATGTGCCAGGAGGTATCTTATGTGGTTAGGTAGATCGTACAACTCGCAGCTAAGTCCAGAGAGGTTCTCTGTGCTAAATCTATGACAATACAAAGTTTCATGTACAAGTACGGGTACTTATAGGAGAGTGAATATGCCTGCTAGAGTAACTAGAAGCCTGCTGACACGTGACCCCCCGGGGGCCCAACCGTAGAGCCATAGGTGACCAAAGTAGAGTACAAGCAGCTGAGTACAAGCCGCAATCCCCTGAGCCGCTTCTCCGCTATATAGCCACGATGTCAGGCACCTCTTCCAACCCTGGCTTCCGGACAACATTCAATCCGCAAAAAACCCTGCAGCTTCCTTCTACAACATTGTCCTTTGTGCGAACGCCTTTCCAGATCGAACGCCTTTCCAGATCGAACGTCTTTCCAGATCGAACGCCTTTCCAGATCAACCATCAAGACAGCCAGCCAGCCAGCCAACTAAACCAACAACCAACCCCCATTTTCTCCGTAAGTGTACCCTGCTTCACTTTCTTCGCAAGTATCCCCGTTCTCTTCTGAAAAGACATGCTCTACATTGGTAGGGTGAACACTGAGACATCTCTTCACTACGGCGTGCAGTCTCTTTCTCTAGACGATACGCACGGCTTCCTTCAAGTAACCATCCACGTTTTCACGCTTCCTTTACGTGCTTTTTGGCAACAAGAACACTCTTGGCACTGGCCTTGTCACTGACTCGTTCTATCATTCACACGGTATAGGAAGAAAACAATGGCAGCGAACCGCGTGTGTGGCGATTGTGGCAAGCAGTTCGTGAGAAGTGATGGCTTTAGCCGCCACTTGCGCGAACATCACATTGGTATCCAGTGCCGCTGGGGCGCAGGCTGCCAGTGGATGGTGCCTCTTGTCCTCCTTGATGTAAACGGGGCCCACGACATCGAGATGCGGGATCACTGGGCCTGGCACAACGCAGATGAGCGGGCACGCCGCCATGCCCTTGGTGTCCCGGCAGAGGAGCAGCAGCAGCGGTTTCGCTGCTACAGCTTCCATTGTGGTAGCACTCCTTGTGCTCATCCGACTGAGGAGCAGTTGCTGCGGCACTTTAGAGCTGTGCAGAAAAGGGTCAATACTGCTGCTGCTGCTCATGCCGGCCCGGGCGCCACCGGACCTGCGGGAGCTCCCGGACCGGCACCGGCACTACCGGCACCAGCACCAGCACCAGCTCCACCTGCCCCCGGCCCGGCGTTTGCCCCCGGCCCGGCACCGGCACCGGCACCGGCACCGGCACCGGCACCACCGGCACCACCACTAGCACCAGCACCAGCACCAGCACCAGGCCCGGCGTTTGCCCCCGGACCGGCGTTTGCCCCCGGACCAGCGTTTGCCCCCGGACCGGCGTTTGCCCCCGGACCGGCGTTTGCCCCCGGACCGGCGTTTGCCCCCGGACCAGCGTTTGCCCCCGGACCAGCGTTTGCCCCCGGACCGGCGTTTGCCCCCGGACCAGCGTTTGCCCCCGGACCGGCGTTTGCCCCCGGACCAGCGTTTGCCCCCGGACCAGCACCGGCACCAGCACCAGCTCCCGCCCCAGCTCCCGCCCCAGCTGCCGGGGATGTTGCGGGTGGGGTTGACGTACTATTGGGTCACGGCGGACTACCGTTCAATGTGGCCATTCCAGTTGTGGCCCCACCTGTCCTCAACCCTGCGCACCTCGACCCGGCGCTCGGAATCCCGGCGGCCGAGCTGCATCAGCTGCAGGAGGAGTACGATCAGCAGTACAACGAGTACTTGCGGTACCACCGGCGGCGGCGGCACCAACAGCGGCTGCTGCTGCGGCGGATCCAGCAGCAGCAGCAGCAGCAGCAGCAGCAGCAGTTAGACGAGGAGGAGGAGGAGGATGAGGACCCTTATCCGGAGCTGCCCCTGTTACCATGATAAAAGGCAGAATCCGATTAGTCGTTGACCTGGTCTTTATTCGGAAGACCAGGACGGTCGACTAACAAGTGAAGACGGCGACTAATCGGATTCTGTCCATTGTGCGCACGGACCTCACGCTATTTGGTGGGGTCTTGCGGTGGTGCGTGCACAATGTACATACATGTATGTGCTATACTGTACCTAAGTACCCTGGAGCTCCTTGCTATTGCTCTTGCTATTGCTGGTTATCGACTGCCATCCCACCACCACCATCGTCATCATCATCGTCATCTCATCATCGTCAACCACCACCTTCCACCACAGCAGCTGGCCTTCGATCATGGTCTTCCTGGTTTGTGGTCCACCTACTTGATCTATATGCGACCGGTCGTGTCGCATTCTTTCCTTCATAATGTCACTAATTCAAGTAGAGGAGTAAGTCTAAACCCAGTTTCCTGTCACTCCCCTCAACAACCCCTTACTGACCCCCATGGCAACGCTACAGTTTGGTCTCGTATCAATTGCGGACGAGCTACCTCAGCGAAATCGCCGATGGTGTAGGAGATCGCCTCATTACCATAAACGACAGCTTTCTTAGCACCGCCCCTTTCAAAGCTGCTGGTTGGCGCCCTAATCCTATTCATATCAAACGAACCCATTCCCCACCGATACCTACTGCCATCGCCTCGGAGTATTTTCAGGCCGCACCGCGCGCCGTTGGGTTGACCCTTGAAGATGAGGCCGATGAGGGAGGAATGTTGACCGGGGGAGGAGGAGACACCCTTGGACCGGGCAGTGCCGTGAAGCGCCGCAGAGAAAGGCGACGTGAACAGCTGGAGGAGGACGATAGCAGCGATTTGAGCGATGAGAGCGACGACGAGTCCGACCAAAGGGCCGCCCAGCAGATAAAGTTTGCGAAGATGCCCGTCAGGAACCGCGCCGGCTCCTCGCCCAATCGATTGAGACAAGCAGGCGTTATGTCGTCCCCACGCGCTGCTCCGGGGGCTAGACGCGGATCACAGTCGGCCCTGGAAACCGTCAAGGAACGAGCTCGACGAGATACGGTCACTAGTAGCGAGGTTTCATCCGAGAACGAGTTTGATGCGTCCGGTTTCCATAGGCAAAGAGAGGCGGCACGGTCTGGAGCGAGAGCGGCGAAGCCACAGGTCAGGATACTGGAAGAGCCATCCCAGGGCATCGACCGGAAACGCGGTGAGCTTCTCGCTGAGGAGGAAGACGACTCTGATATGTCCGATTCTTCATCACGGTTCGCGGAAAGTGTTGATTCTGCCTCGATTCTGGACACTGGTGACAACCCACTCGTCGGAGCTGTCGGAGCTTCCCCATGGAAAGGACAGCAAGTTGTTGGCACTGTTCCAAAACAACTACTTCGACAGTCAACAATTCGAAAGCCTCAGCCCCTGTCGCAGCCACAGGTTCTGCAAGCACTACCGCCTCCGCGTCCCATGAGCACCATCAGGCCTTTAAGTACACTTCAACCTCGAAGCTTGCTATCAGATGCGTTGAGGGTCAAGAAAACCAAACCATCCATGCCATTCGAGAAGTTTGCGTCACTATCAGGCCAAGGCGACCCAGACCCCTTATGCCTACGCATTTATACCCCCTTTTCCGAGGACTCTGAGAAGCCCTTTGAGGTTCTCATACGGCGTCACCTCCAAGATGCTGAAGGCATCCTTAGGCCAGTTACCGTGGCAGAGCTGCTTGGTCTTAGCTTATGGACGTATTGCGAGGAGAAGCGGGAGCCGCCTATCCCTGCGGACAAGATGAGTGTGAACTGGTGGACGTTGAGGATGGTCGAAGACGGTGAAGTTGACGATGATTTTCCTCCCCTGGAGCGGAAGAAGCCTTTAAATTCATTTACCACGTTTAATAACCGAGTTGTGCGGTCACGGTCAGCCTCCAAGGCTCATGACGATTTCGCATTGGTAGAGGCATCTCAAGCTGAATACGCGGAGAACCAGAGTCAGACACCCGAATATGATCAGGATACAGTCGAAGAGACACCTGAAGTACCGACCCCTACAGACACGCCTGAGCCAGAGGCTCACACGCCCCCATCGTCGAAGCCGCACCAGAACCCTATTACTACGACAACCTACCGTCCGAAGTTTCCTCTCGCCCCTCTCGCTGATAAACCAGCGGCGCCCCCCGTTCCAGCTCCCGCTGCTAGCCGGGGGCAGCAGAAGCTCCTACGGGTCCACATTCTCTCCTCCGACGTAGCTGCCGGACAGATGGTCACGCTCGACGTCACGACGGACATGTATCTCGCTGAGGTGCTCGACCTGGTCTGCCAGAAGCGGCAGCTTGACAAGAACAGCCACGTCCTCAAGCTCCCGGCCTCGGGCGCCGTCGTCTACGTCGACCGGACTGTGTCGTCGATCGGCAACGTGTCGGACCTCGAGCTGCACCGGCGCCGCTTCGCGACGGACGGCCCCCTCACCATCACCGGCTCGCCCAGCGGCTCGTCGCCCAAGATGCACGTGTGGGGCAGCGAAGGCGCCCAGCTGCAGCAGAAGAGCAAGAAGTCGGGTCGGGTCGGCGCGGGGGTCGTAGGCATGGGCGGCATGAGCGGCATGATGATGATATCGTCGGCGTCGACGCCGCACCCGCTGGCGCGCGAGGTCATGATGGGCGGCGGCGGCCAGGACGGCGGCGACGTGAACGGTGGCAATGATAAGCGCTACGTCGTCTGGCGCCGGCAGCAGCTCCGCTTCGTCGGCATGAACGAGCGCATCCTCGCCATCGAGGGCGAGTACGTCTGCATCATGCCCTCGTCGGGCGGCAAGCCCACGCGCGAGGGCGGCATCGGCGGCGGCGGCAAGACCACGACTGTTCACTTCAGTAATGTTGTCGGGTGCAGCGTGTCTAGGCGGCACCCTATGAATTTCAAGGTACGTTGGTTTCGTCCCCCTTGAGGGGTATGAATGTTCTAACTAACTAACGCGTCTTCATATAGCTCATCGTTTACAAGACGAGCGAGACCAAGAGGTACGACTTCGAGGCCAAGAACACCCAAGAAGCGGCTGAAATCGTTCGCGAGATAAAGAAAGGCGTCTCCCCGTACAACAAGGACATTTACGAGTCTCCGCGCTAGGATCGCGGTATCAGTGAAGCTGTTTATGGCAGCTATGGTGGTAACAGCAGTCAAAAATCTGGCTGGCGTCGCCCTCGTGGTTGGTGGGATCCACAACGCTGGAGGTGGCGGTGATCATTACCATTGATGATGATGATGATAATGACGATGATGGTGGTCGTGGCAGTGCTAGTGGTAGCAGAGGATCCTGATATAGCCCATGATGGAATCCCGAACTGCGAACCACGAGCCACGAGCCACGAACCATAACAAAAGATGATGGCAATACTTGCTTTGCTTACAATCACACGACCCATAGGGTAGGATAGGGTATCTAGGTACTACCCATATACGTAGATGATAGGATGGTTGGTTGGTTCTACGTCAATGAAATGAATAGGCCGTGCCATGCGAGCAACGGCCTTTGAAATTCCCATATGATATCCGCGTCTCTCACCCTATTCTTGAACGCAGCTGTATCGCTGATGTCTGAACAGCTTGTCTTCGATTCGTAACTTGCATGGTAATGGTAAAGGTCCTAGGCAACCATCTATACCCAGCTCCAATATACCCTCTTAGATCTCTAAGCCTTGGGTTCAACATTCATCTACTAAGGAGCTGCTAGTTTTAGACCAACCGAAGACCACCCCCTACGCATTGCTGTTCTTGCTTCCTGCTATTTCCCCTGTCTCCTCGCCGGCCCGACAAGGGGGACTGGCCTCGTTCTCCGCGTACACCAAAAGATCGCCGCGGCTAGCATGGCGAAGATTAGATGAAGGGCACTAACAACAATTACACCATTGATTAGTCGCCCAACCTAATTGTGCGCGCATGGCGTGGAAAGGAATCACCGCACTGCATCCCCCCCTATCTTACCTATTCGCGATGGCCAGGACCCAGCTCGCCGTCACCATCCCGCACTGCGACAGCTCGCTGCCGTACTTGACGCATTCCGGCAGCCGGCCCCTCCCCAGCGCGGGGACGTAGTCGGCCTGGTACGCGGCCAGGACGGCCCACGCGACGACGCACGCCGTATGCCACGGCAGCGGGTACTTCCGCGCAAATGACCTCGCGCGCCCGGCTTCCCCCCTGAGAAACGCATACGCGCCCATAAGCGTCCCGTGAACTATGATGCCCAGAGAGGGCTGGGGCTCATCCTGCGTCAGTTGTGCTGCTGTGCTGTCTTGTTTGTATTCTGTATGCCCATGCCCATCAAAAGCCACATTTTGCGAAGAGGATTTGAGAGATGAACGCAACGGCGACGGGGCACTCACTAGCGCGATTTCGGCGCGTTGGATACGATAGCCGGCAGCTGGGAACGTGATGTAGGTGCGCTGGATGACCGGCCGATCGTCCTCGCTGTGGGCGCCGCTGTAGGCCATGACGGAGACGATGAGCGTGCCTACGTCGAGCAGGAACATGCCGATGTACAGCGCCACGGTGCTCTGCACCAGACGCAGCGGGAACCCGCGACTTTGGAGACCGCGGTCCGGCATTGTGATTGTATATATTGACGATGCACGACTATGCATGCATGCTTGAGATTTGTTTCTATGAGAACCCTCGTTATGCGATCCCCTCTTTCAAGCTGCGAACTTGACCCCCAGACCCTTGGGTCTTTAGACATCCGCAACGTTCAGCTCATCAACATAGATAAGCCTGGCGAGGTATCCGCTTTCAGCCTCTGTGCCTGCGGTCTCGTGAGGTCTCAGGACTTGTCCTCAGCCACTGCCAAGCCAGTAGTTGGCATGCAGCCAAGGAGCCAGCCATACTGCAGGTGGCATGTAGGTGGTTCACCATCACGGCAGCCAATCGTACTGCCCAAGTTGAAGAAGATTGGCTGGTATGCGTGGTGGACTGTAACTACTTGCATTCTCATGCAGGGTGGTATCATTTGATATGTTTCATGAGTTGTAAAGTTTAGTCTTTTTTTATTTTTCCCCTTATGTGAGTCATCCAATAGTGATTAACCGGAGAATGCAGAGCAGAGCAGGAATCAAGCCAAGGAAGAAGAAAGAAAAAAAGAAAAAGAAAAGGTGCATTTAGACATTGGACATTTCTTCCAGTAATACGCAGTAACGCAGACTCCAGATGGACCTTATGGCTTAGATATACCCCCCACCCCTTTCCCCCTAACCCCTTTCCCCCTAACCCCTTTCCCCCTAACCCCTTTCCCCCTAACCCCTTTCCCCCTAACCCCTTTCCCCCTTCCCATATCCCGATATAGCCATAGCCCGACTATCAATGAAAAAAGAGTGCATATCATTCCCCTACAGCATAAAGTGACTTCATGTGCTATTACTATTGCTGGGGTGTTCCTCAGGAGAATCAACCAATCGGCATCTTTACATCGAGAAACTAAGAAAACCTAATCGGAGGTGGTGGAAACCCCACCGCATGCCATGCGATCCAGCAGGCGATGCTTACTGTACAGTACACTGTCTATTTACTATGTGGTAGCTCACATGTGACAGGTCTTGATTGTGGAAGAAAGCTGGACCTTAAGGTCCGATCTAGGACTGCACACATGCCGTTCTGGTCATCGCCCTATGGATCTACACTCTGGAAAGCATCTAGCATCGACACCCCTGCAGAATACCCATAGTCGCTCCGGTAGTTGGTAGTTGTGGCATCCCACTTTGGAGCCTACTTCCAGGACCATCTTCTAGATCTGCAGAGTGAGGTCAATGATATGCATGGTCAAACCTTCTTTACCTTGTCCGCATTTCCATCTCTCCGCAACCGAATTCTATAGATAAAGTAGGTAGGACCTACACCGTTGGAGGCGCCTGTCACCCTGAACTGGAGGCCGCCCGTCGCATGCTACATAGCAAAGCCATGATGACACTCCCCCAACTCTCATTGTATTGTTGGAAACCGCCTACTTGGATCAATGGATCCGTTGATTGAAACATACCAAAGCACATTCGAACCGCAAGACACGATGGAGCTACCGGACGTCTTATCCGATACCTCTCCCGGCGTTAGTCCTGGTTATAGTATCGCCGATGATGATCTGCATGCCTCTTACCCTTCGTCTATAACATCCGTAAGCCCTTCTTCTCACTTCGTCCTCCCGGAGTTCCCGAGGTTTTTTCTACGTCCAAGGTCTATCCAAGGCCGATTTTGGCGACTGACAGATGTTCTCGGGAACAGTGGAGTGACGACGCCAATACGAATATCGACCCGAAAGAGCTTGATCTCTTCGACAGTTACTTCCAGCTGCAGGGAGGACACGCGGGCTACCATGAAGGTGAAGAGCAGAGCGCCGATCTGCCCCCCGGTAGCCTGAGCGATCTCCAGCCCCGGAGGAAACGGCGCCTAGTCGAGACGTCGTCTGGGCTTACAGACGACGGCGGCGGCGACCAAGAGCAAGCACGGCAGCAGGCGGCAGCGGCAGCTGCAGAGCGCCGACGCCAGCGCAACCGCATCGCGGCCTCGAAGTGCCGCAGGAAGTCCAAGGAGCAGAAGGAGATGATGCGCGAGCGGGAGAGGAAGCTGGAGCAGCAGCACCAGGTTCTCAAGTCGTCCGTCGAGAGCCTCCGGGCCGAGGTCCTGGACCTCCGGGAGGAGCTGCTCCGACACGCCGACTGCGACTACGAGCCGATCAAGGACCACATCGCCAAGTCGATCCGCGCCGTCATGGGGGGGACACACCACCCCGTCGAAGACGCCGAGGTCCCCGCTGAGTGACTTGAGGGTCGCTGTTACTACTATCTACCCTACCCACTTAGCATGCTATGCATTTGGACCTTGCCGAGGAATCCTTGGCGGGATCTTGGGAGGTAACTAATCAATCCATTGGTGTTCGGAATCATCGGACTAGCTGGAGTTTTGATTTTCCTAAAAGGGGGGAAGCAGGGGCGGGGGGTTCTCAGATTTCTTAATGGTTAATCTCTAATCACGATGTTACGACTTAGTTAATTGTTCGATGGTCTGGAGTAGTTCGGCAATCAGGTCGTGTACTATGTATCGAAACCGAGACTCAACTCATATGTACTGTGAATATTTTCTATCTGCATAGGCTCGCGAAAGGATGTTGACTGAAATCAAAGAGTACTATGGATCGATAAATGTTCAGAGACTATAGCAATGATGATATTTCAAAAGCGCGAGACTTAATGCTATATCAAACTTTAGAGAACACAAGTATGTGGTGATATCAAGTGCACTTATTATACGCCAACATAGCTAATATACGACCTGGCGACCGCAGTGAACATAAGCTATTCCAGCCCCAGTACCTATGCCCCTACTACCCCGGGACCCGGGAACACTTTAGCGAGGCCTAGCGAACCGAATTACCTACGCAACCGTACAGACGCCAACCACCAATCAAACGGGCTCGCGAGCACGGAGGCACACCCATAGCTGTCATTGGCTGAGCTGGTACTAATGGGCCAGCATTGGCTGTCAATCACTACCCGAGAGCCACAAGCTTGCATGTTGCAATTGATATTCTCGAGCGTTCTTCAGGAGAGAGAACCAGAGACCCATCGTATACTACATGTAGTGATGTAGTTAGTAACTACCTAGCGGAGGAACCCCCCCTGTAGGAAACTCTGTCTGCTATTATGTTAGGATATGAACCTAGTGTTGGCCCCAAGTACTTAGTGCTGTACTGTTTTATACAAAAGTACATTACCTTTACTAGGGTTTTCATATTTCAACATGATTTCCGATATACCAGCCTTATTGGCTAGAACATCTTGATATATCTAACATGGACATAACTTTATAACATCCTAGCCGATATATTAGACCCACTTATTAGGTTATTCTGACCAATTAAAAATAATGATACGACTAGGGATTCATAAAAAAAAAAAAAAGAAATCCCATATATACTTAGAATTATATACATATTGTAATGTTATTAAGTACCTAGGTATATTACAGATATTACAATATTACGGTTAGGTCACGAATTGAACTTAAGGTCTACGGTTTCACTAGAATTTACGATCTACAGCTTTAGCCATTATACCACGCTACCACATGTACATTATATGGGGCGATTTTTATCTACATACATATAGCCAATTGTACAACCCGAAGTCCGCCCGAGGCCGACCCACATATAATGGTACGTACTTAATTTCTGCAGCTGCAACAGAATTGCCTGACTGCAACAGAATTATCTAGCTATAACAGAATTATCTGGCTTAACCGACCGATTTCTGATTAGCTGCTTTCTAGCAGATATGACTGATACTATGGAGTGCCATACAATTTGACTGCCATTTACCTAATTATAACCAATTGCATTGGACGAAGATAGCAACAATCATGTTCAAATAAAGCCAGAGTGTTGATTTGGGGTGCTTCTGTCCGAATTGAACTGCCTAGCAGCTATAGTTTTCTACAGGGGGGGTCCCCCGGCTAGGTAACTGCATAAACTAGTACCGCTACCTAACTAATGGAGTGGAGGTGCCGGCACTGCCGACTCTGGGGGTCTTTAGGTAGGTACCTAGGTGTTATACAGTACAACTCCGCACATGGCTCATCTCTTGACGAAAGTTACCCACCATGGGTATGTATGTATGTATGTGAATTTTTATATATCTGAGTTTTGCCAAGAAAGTGGTACATGGCTCATTGGCCAATCAGCATTTGAATTCGAGGCTTCTTTCGACCCTTTCAGGCATAACGTAGCACGCTACGTATATAGCTTACCTAGAAACCCTAGGCACTGGTGATGGATTTGCTCTTCAGAGAACATCGGGCGTTACCAACTTCTCAACTTACTATATACTATATAAGTGACTTAAATCATGGAAATTCGATCTGACTGGTAACTCAACCCGTGCCTAGACTCCCGTTTCAGAGGTGACCTGGAATTGGGGATGTGGCCACTCAGGGGATTGGTATTGAGCCCCTGACAAAGTCCGATGTTGTTCGGTACATTTCCGAACCCGAGAAGATACCGGGATGAATCTTGAGTTATATCCGTCGCTCGGCTTCCCCGAACTCGTCAGGCAGACGGATTCTTGGCCTGCTTCCCCTCGCCTTGACATCTGCATGTTGAGCGCAGCTATGATGGGCGGACCGCACGTCGTCAGTGATCACGACCCAATGGGGTCTAAGGAGACGCAGTTCAGTGTCAACCAATATGGGACATGCCCTGCTGCTTCAGTTTTTGGTGCCTTTCCTCCTAGAAACGGGGTCGGCGTATCTCGGGTCGAAGCCCCGTGCAGTAGTAGTGATTACTCGTCCCAGCTTACCACCGTATCAATCTACTCTGTACCGTCCTCGTCGACCTGTATTTATCTCGAGATAGACGTGAATGCCCATAAACTCACCCCTAGCCGCTTTGTACAGGAAGGGGATGAAGCACACCCTGTGCGCAGCCACGGCTAAGAAGCGACGCCAGCCTGGAGTGCTACGAACCCATCGGTGTTGCCGGTCGGGGGAGCGAGGGTAACTGACGAGAAGGAACTCGTCGACAGTCTCGGGGGTCACCAGGATGGAGCTCCAGAGCAAGTGTATCTAAGTCAATCAAGGCTCTTTGGTCTACAACGCTCAACTCAAGGATCCAATGGAGGTTACAATAGCACTTGCTTGGTAAGGCCTGAGTCGAGGAGCATTTCCGTCTGGAGTCGAACTTAGTCGGGTACCAGTCCCTCGGGGAAGGGGTGATAAGGACATTTCTTCAGGCTTGAAAGAGAAAGTTTTGGATATAGCATTCAACCGTATCGGCGTAGGTATCCTTGACGGTGGCCATAATCGAGTTGAATTTCCCTGTAGTTTCGTGGGCTTTCTTGATCGTATTTACAAGGCCGGTTGGCTCGACCTTGACCCCTATTCCAGGATAAGAACATATCTGTACTATGGTAGTCGAGGGAGTAAACGAACTCTAATATATACACTGTGCGCCAAGCCGCTAGATGTCGGTCAACGTATTATGTAAGTCACGCTCCCCTATTCAGCGGAAAATAGGGGTCGGTTACACTTTTATAAAGTAGGGATATAAACTTTTCCCCCTGGCAACCGCACTTCGAAGTATTAATGTAGGTACAAGCACAACAACCACAACAATTTTCGTACTCTTACATGAAATCCCTTACTCTGGGGATAGGGGATGTGCAAACCATGCCCCCCATCCCTAACAGTCGAGTATGGTAAGGCATCTTTGGATGCAGCTGTTAGTGGTATATTCTTCCGATTTTTTTCCTCTCTTCTTTTTTCTCTCGTCCTCCTTCATACTCCCTTGGTCATGATTTATGTTGACACCTGAGAATACACTCCCTGAGGATGTAGGCGTAGTTCGTAGAGCATTCTTGTATGGCGGGGGCCTTATCCGGGCCGGATCTGTGTTACACCCGTCTGGTGGATGCCTACACGAGACAATGCTTCGGTCCAAACCAACACTTCCACACTTGGCGGTGTGTAAAAGGCTCCTTGGACAAACATATTCAAATTGCTGTCAATGGCGTTTATTGGTACATGTTGATATGGGGGGATATGTCACCAGTCTTGATCTTGATACCGCGAGTTGATTATTCAATCTTAATACACGAAGCAATTGTTTCAATTAAACTTGACGGGACGTAGAACTTCCCTAGGCGACATGAGATACGCGAGTACCTACAGCTTCAATGCTTCAGAAATATGAAACACCGTGTTTCTATGCGAGACGGATAGTAGCATTGATCACAGTGCAACAATATCACAACAGCCGCCGCCAACTGGGAAGATATGTGCTGTGGATGTAGGGAGGATGGTAGGATGGACAGCAGCAAACACAGCGTCGGCTATGGTTGTACCATTCTGATGACACCTACACGGCTAACAACAGTAGTGAGTGGCCGGGATGCGAATAGGTACTTAGGTATGCAGTCACCTGCAATGATAAATGCTTGTGTGACAACGTACCTGATCTACCCGGCATTTTCAATTTGTTTGAAGGAACCACCAAGGACTGATCTGATCTTCCACCGCACTCCAGGTTATCACTGATAGGTCGGTTCATATTAGGTCGGTTCATGTTAGGCCGGGCAGGTGTCAGTGTCAGGAACAGGTAATTACATACTGCTCAGAAAGAGATTCCGCACCTTCCTCCACCAAACAGGAAAACACACAGCACCCAACTTCCAACTTCCAACTTCCAACTTCCAACTTCCAAGGGACTGGACTTACTTACCTACCTACTACCTAGGTAGGCACACACATACCTGCATCCGTGGTTCCAGGTTGTATGTACGTACCGTACCGTGCCTCCTAATCAGTCCTAATCATCACCTGGGCAAGCACTCGTAGCAACGAATCACACATACCCGGACAGACGCGAATTTTTCCGCACTCGCACACATAAATCCCTTTCCCGCCATTATTTACCTGCCTTACCGACATACCCAAACACGTCTTCTTCTTCACAACAAACATTCCTTCCTTCGTCAACCATCCCTAGGTCTTCATCAATATTGAACCCTGCATCCAGGTTTGGTTTATCAAGAAATCACTACCCAGCATCTTTCGCCCAATAGACTTCCAGTTTTCATCACGCAATATCATCAAGATGCAGATCCTCGAGGTTTTCGTGGCGCTCCTTTCCCTGGGCGCCGTCGGCATGGTAAGTCATTTCCCCATCTCCCATCATACCTTGCC
This sequence comes from Diatrype stigma, assembly GCA_022225965.2. Classification (NCBI taxonomy): domain Eukaryota; kingdom Fungi; phylum Ascomycota; class Sordariomycetes; order Xylariales; family Diatrypaceae; genus Diatrype; species Diatrype stigma. Next base: position 134,810 of record JAKJXP020000056.1, read on the forward strand.
TTTACCGGTATCTATGGTCGACATCATTGGCTATGTATCCCCTTTTCTTCTCTTCCATGTCGGTGGTTTCTTTATTGATTGTCTCCACCTCCATGTTGTTCCAGAACGTCGTCGTTGTTGTTACTATCGATGCCGCAGAGCTAACTTCTATTCCTTGCAGACCGACATGCTTGCGGCTGCCCAGTACACCAGTGGTGCTGAGACTCACTGCTCCTGCGCCACCGTGACGGAGACGGCCTATCCTTCTGAGACTCCCGCCGTGCCTACCGCGCCTACTGGTGCTGGTGTGCTCACTGAGACCACTCCTACCGGTTTTGTCACGGCCAACACGCCCGCTACTAGTGGCGAGACTTCGGTTCCCACCATCGGCAGCAGCACTCTGACCGTTCCGGTCTCTAGTGAGACGGTTGAGGTTTCCAGCACCACCCCCACTGGTACTGAGGCCACCGCGACTGGTACTGACACCACTGCAACTGGTACCGGCACCACTGGTACTGGTACTGTCACCACTACCACGGTTCCCACCGAGTCTGGTACTTCGGGCTCTGTCACCGGTACTGAGACTGTGACCTCCGCCACTGGTAGCAGCTCTTTGTCTGTCACTTCTACTGCGACCGTGTCTGGCTTCAGCACCTCCACCGAGCCCTCTGCCAGCGAGGCCCCGCCTACTGACACTTCTACGGCACTCGCTTCTCTTCCCACCGGCGCAGTCAACATGGGTGTTCTCCTGGGTGGAGCTGCTCTTGTCGCCATGGCCAACCACCTCTAAGCAGTCGTGATGACCCTTCTCTCCTACTCGACAGAGACGGGTTTACGCCGTATCCTCAATCGATCGTTTCATAGACGCAACAAACTTTTCGCTTATGGACGGGAAGACGGACATAAGGATGCCTATGATGGTTCGTACACATGATTGTATTCGAGGCGGGGGATCATTTGTTGCATATGGACGATGAAAATGTTCATTGTCCTTGTCATCTCGTGCATAGGGCTTATGGATGCATCGACTGAGGGTTCCTCATAGGACGGGAACATGATACTCGAGATGTAGCCATGTAATTAATGAACTTGCTGATTGGTTGATACCAAAAACGCCTTGATATTTCGTACCATTTCTATTGTTAACCCACCTGGCCCTGTAGGGTCGACGTGAAGCACATGCCCTATTGTTATTTGTTACAAATTGCCGGGTATATTGACTTTATGGTGCATGACTTTCTTCCGGGCTCGGATCATGCTCCTAATCCCAATGCAAAAGAAGTGTACGTGAAGTAGTTATGATGTACCTACCACTAACAATCTCCATCAACATCGCCGTTGTCGTGACAAGCCATCGGCTGGTGAAATCAGATTTTCCAGTTGTTCTTACCTCCCCCTCCTCCCCCTGGGTGTCATTGCGCAAGCTTCCTAGATTCCATAATCTCGAAAGCCTTCTGTGTATAACGTTATTCTTCGCTAAATAATGCTAGAATAGGAAAATGTGTAGCCAGAGGACTTGAAACGACCCCGCCCAGATGCCACAAACGATCCCGAGGTCCATGCAACCCGACTGATGTTAGGGGTAATCATTAGCCAACCGGGCCGAACTGTCTGTCTGTTTAGCCGCTTTCTGTGGTTCTGTGGCTAAGTTTCTAAAAGATAAAGAGTGTGATTAACTAACAGGGAAGGCAGTCATCCGCTCGTCTGCCGAATACCACTGCTTGCTTGCTTGTTCTAGTAGTAGTACACGTGGCAATTATCCCTGGAATCCACCTAGTCTAGACCTCATGGTTCACGAGGACTATCCTAGGTTTAGGTAGATTTGGTGACACATGGATAGATGTGGCTGAACGAAGCCAAGGCTTGCCAAGGTGGCAGGTCGACCATATAGTAGAGAGTCATCTTCAGTTCGACTTACCCCTTGGGACAGTCTGTCGTTCTTCAAGTCTTCGGGGAGCTTTCTTAGCATATGCGTACTCTCTATCGCAGGATTGTATCCCAGTGTCTAATCGCGCCCATCGTATCCTCGGCGTGTCTCTTACGTGATGGTTCGGTTAAGGGGTTCAATAGCTCCCAGGTTCGTCTTTGTCCCCCTTTCTGAACGCCCAGAGCCCGATACTGTATAATACTTCCATGCTCGTATATCACTATATTCCATTTCTCTATTTCCAAAATAACCGTTGTTTTAATAGTCCAGGAGTCGAATCCTTCGGTGCCAAACAAGAAGCTATAACAGCGTAACTACTTTCTCTTCTGTAAATCGAGGCTCTAGTGTATCATGGAACCAGCCATCCCTTTCCTATACACTGGGAATGGCTAGTTTAGCCAACCCGATCCGTTCATATTCTTCCTGTTCATCTGAAGTTCTCCTGAGCACCAGGAAATAGGTACAATGTGGGGATCTGCTGACTATTGTTCACCGTGTTGTATAGGTACAGCAGCCACACTGGGGCCAGCTTACAAGATGCACTACCCTCCGAGTCACCATTGAAAACAAACATTGACTCGTCATATCCAAAGTCCTGGTGGAATTCAAGGCTGGCATTCCCGATGTTCAAGCCGTGGTCTTTCGTAAACACACAGCGACGCCCCGTGTGCATCGACGTATTATCGTGCAGCTTAGTCGTTTCAAGCATGTATTGGATTTTCCCGCGGCTTCCTATGCGACAGCCTCGACTTTATTCCGCAATTTGATCTGTGAAAGGCTGGTCCTCAAGCGGATGTATCCAGCGACGACCTCGCCCATGATGTTGCGACCGGGGGGTTTCAGCACGCGATTGGCATCAATGATCCTTTGTCGGAGAGCCCTCATGGAGTCTGTTTGGGCCACGGATACAATGACCTTACCCCCAAATTCTACCCCGGAGTCAGCGTCTACACTGGCCCAGGACCAAGACGGTGCACGCCAACTGGGACGGACGTGGACCCCTGCATCGGCGTGAGTTCGCACCTTGACATACCAGGGTAAATCCTCGACGAGAGTCCTCCCACATTCCTGCAATATATCTTCTCCCTTTTAGAGCCTGGAAGTCGTTGGCACATGCCGAAAGTGCTGGGAGCATATCGCTGGGCTTTGTTATCCGGAGCATGGAGTAAGCCGAGACTACATCAGATGATCATGCCAAGTGGTACTCGACGGGATAGCATTCGCTCTTGATAGACCCAAGCACGTGTCAATAGTGGAAGCTGCTCGACTATGTCCCCGGGCGTGCTTTCACGTGCCGCGATAACCAGTTCTATATTCTCGTCAATCTTTACTGGCATACATATATCACTCTTTGGCTTTAGGGGGCAGCAACCATGTCAGAAGTCGGGAGATGATACGGCAGCAATGGTCAGAAACCCATTCTGGTAGATTTCAGCCATTTTGCTGGATTCGATCTGCCAATCTTCTTCGGAGTTCTGTATAATGCGAATCGAATCGATCCAGAGAGTTTAGGTCTACTAAGGCGCGAGCTATCCGAATTGCTTGCTGGAATGTCCGTGGCACCGACTCCCATTGACCGAGTTCGTACGAGCTGGGTATGTAGAACCGAAAAATGGAAACGAAGAGGAATCCGATACATGAGGATGAGGCGGTATCTTGATGGAAATAGGACGGACTTGACGTGAGCAACCGTCATTAGATGGCTCCTGATAGGGTACCCTGAACGCTGAATGCATCTGTGCCGCTTCGATGCATATAGTTCAATCCACTGAATGCATAGCTAGGTGTGATATACTGCAAGCCCCCTTATATCCGGCCCTAAACCACCTCAGGGAACTCGTCTTGAATTAGGTAGGGCTGTACATTGCGAGTAAAAGCAGGAGATAGACTCGGTTGATAAGTACCATCAGCCAACTCTATCCCGTATTGTCTGGAGCCGAGTGGCCAACTTTCAGATCAAGGCTGCTCTGCCTGTCTGCTTACACCATGGGCAACATCTTCAGTCAATTCTTTTTCGTTCCGACCGCGCCTCTTACGGAGAAGAACTGCCCCGACCAAAGAGGACGAGTAGGTGGCGTCGCTTTCTCTCTCCCCCTTGCCCTCCTCCTGCGTGCCATAGCTGCATAGCTCTGACTCATGCACTTTGTGTGATATAGGTCTTCCTCGTGACGGGTGGCTATGCCGGCGTGGGCTTCGAGCTATGCAAAATCCTCTACGCCCACAATGCGACCGTCTGGATCGCAGGCCGCTCCGAGCCCAAAGCCCAGAAAGCCTTAGACAACATCAAAGCGGCATGTCCCAAGAGCGAAGGCCGCCTCAACTTTCTCTATCTTGACCTCTCCGACCTCGCCACCGTCAAGCCCGCCGTCCAATCGTTCGTGGCGCAAGAACAGCGCCTCGACGTCCTCGTAAACAATGCCGGAGTACGTGTCTCTCTGACTCTCCTCTAGCTGCCCCCCCTGGGCAAGAACATTATTCTTTCCTACAAAGGCGAAGTTCGTTCGCCCATCTAACCAACTTAACCTAACCTTACCCCGTGAAACCCTCAGGTCATGTACCCACCCAAGGGCAGCACCGACGCGCAGGGCAACGACCTGCAGATCGGCACCAACTGTCTGGGGCCCTACCTGCTGTACCAGCTGCTGCTCCCGCTGCTCGCGAAGACGGCCGCCGCGGCCCCGACGGCCAGCGTGCGCGTCGCGTGGGCAGCGTCCATCGCCGTGCAAGTCGCCGCGCCGCAGCCCCACGGGATGCTCGTGGTGGGCGAGGGCGACGACGTCGGCCGTCCCCAGGACCGAGGCGTGGCGGACAACTACGGCCAGTCGAAGGTCGGCAACGTGTTCTTCGCGCGGGAGTTCGCCAAGGCGACGACGGCGCATACCGGCGTCGTGCACGCGGCTTTCAACCCGGGCAATCTGCGCACGGAGCTGCAGCGGCATTGGACCGGGCTGGACCATTGGATCACGGTGAGTTGAGTTTCAGGGGTGGATTTTCTCATTGTTGCTTCCTACATATAGTACCACGTCTTCAAACCCGCTATGACTGCACAACCTATGTAGGTACCTACTTACTGACAGTTACCCACCGCGGGGTGCTTGCAGGACAAAATCTTGTTTCCGCCCGTTTATGGGGCGTACACGGAGCTCTTTGCGGCCGTTTCCCCGGAGCTGACGCCCGATAAGAGTGGGGCTTACATCTACCCCTGGGGCAGGCTTGGCAGTCTTCCCGCAGGGATCGAGAACTCGCTGAAGACGGGATCGGAGGGTGGATCGGGGGTTGCGGCCAAGTTCCTGAGCTGGTGTGCCAAACAGACAGAGGAGTTTGCATAGATATATGGTCCGTCTGGTTTCTTTGTAAACAAGGTGATCGTGATCCCCGGTGTTCTCTTGGGGCGCTCAATGCCAATCTTCGCCCATGCCATAATGCCTCTTTATGGACAATGTATTAATAGACTTCTGTACTACATCGATTGATCGAGAACCCCCTAAAAACTGCTTACTATACATGTACGTGCTTGGAAGCGTCCTGATTCCTGATGGGCATGCGCAACTGCCTCCAGATAGCAATCAGGCGTCAAGCCTTCTCTTCAAAACAATCTCTTGCTCGAAATCCGGAAGCAGCTCGGTATCATACTTCACATTCGGCGGCCGCCCCGTCTGGCCGCGAGGAAACGACAAGTCATAATCGAGCAGCATGTTTGCCACAATCAGCTTGGTCAGAGCGGCCGCGTACCACCGCCCGGGGCAAGTGAACCGACCATTGCCCCAGGAGAGATTGCCCGGCTCAATGCCCGTGTAGTCCTGTTGCGTGTTCGTCGAGGCCATCGTGTCCTCCATTTCTGGACGGTAGAAGCGGAAGCCGTCGAAGCGCTGAGGGTCTTCGTAGAATGACGAGTCGCGCGACATAGCTCCGCTGGGGATAGCGATCGTGGCTCCACGTGGCAGGACGGTCTTGCCGTCCGACAACTCGATCGGCGACATGACCTTGCGATCGAACCCCACTTGATGGATGGACGGACGGCCGGTCAACGAATGGGACCCAACTAGACCGGGGAGAAAGCAGCACGTTACGCTACTTACAAAACGTGGATTGATTCACGCGCTGGGATTCCTTCAGGAAGCTGTCCAGCCGACGAAGCTTCTTGAGGGTCGAGAATTGCCATTCTCCGTTGTCTTGAGCCAGCGCTGCTCGCGCTTCGGACCGCAGGGGTTCAATGTATTCCGGCATGGCGCAGAGATCGAATACCGCGTGTGTTATCGCCATGGACGATGTGTGAAGCTGAAGAAGATGTCGCGTGATCGGTCAGCCAATAGAATTGGATTATCCTTGTCCGATGGTGTCTCATGTCAGTCTTACCGCGGCCGCCGTCAAGAGCAGAAGTCTGGCGGTTAGTCTGTCCGGGTCTGTATCCTTCCCGCTCTCAACGAGCAGCTTCATCACGCTGGGTTCCTCTTCGGCCGCAACATGAGCCTGTTCCGATGGGGGAAACAGAAGGTCGCGCACCGCAGCCCGCTGGCGAAAGATCCGGTTGCGTTGCGGGATCAGGGGCGCGACGAAGCGACGGAGGGGAGCCGGGCATGCCAGCAGGAGGAACTTGGTGACTTCCACATCCATGGGCAAGGCCGTCACCGCACCCGTCCAAATCGGGTTGTAGCAGTATGCCTTTCCGACAAAGACGAGGGACGAAATGCGATGGATGAAAGAGAACAGGAGCTCGTAAGCTACGCAGACTACTGGGTCTGATGTTCGATCCAGGGAGTCAGTCAGTTAGTCGACGCCCTGTTGATACACACGAGATACATTGTATTGTGCAAACCCACTCTCAGCTGTACTCTGGCCAAGGCGTTCGGCCATAGCCGCATGAAGCTCTTCAGTCATTCGCGGAAGGAACGTCGCTGTTGGGTTAGCTTTGAGGACAACCCTCCCCCATTCTTTTTGATGATCTTACGTATGTTTCTGGTGAGAGGTCCCCTGCAAATATCGGAGGTCAGATGGTCTCGCAGGAGAAGGTCCACGCCATTGTACCGGCCCATCACGCTGTCCACCAAGGCCGCTGACGAGCTCAGCTTGGACTCGGGGAGCATGTTGAGCTCCTTCAGGTATTTGGGGGCAATCACGACAGTATCGCCCATCAGTGTTTGGATGACATAATTCGTGTCTTTGGACTTTGTTGCTCGGGAACGACATCAGTATAGAGTACCTCGCAAGCATGGGTGGTTGTTACGTTGCTCTTACTGACCTGTTCATATCTCCGCATCACGTCTCCGTGTCCATGCTTGTACCAGTTCCATCGAGCCCACCACATGCGAAGGAGGAAAGGTCCTGGGTTCGCACCAACCCTTAGCAACCTAGGCTTAGACTGAGAGAAGCTGTCGAGGATCGTAGTTACGATCCAAGTCGCTGCTATGACTGCAACGGTTTCGAGCAACATGCTGCGAGTTAACAGAATATTTGCAGTATGAGCTTTTCGAGGAAATCATGAAGGAAGCCCGTCTGTACCTCCAACCGAGGAAGCGCGATATGGATCGAATCTGGGCAAACCTCGTCTCCTTGCCGGTAGACGGTGAGTTGATGTAGTCTAACTGTGCCACACGCCTACTGTCTACATTGACCCACTTCATGTTAGTATAAACCCTACTCGAGTTAGTACACGTAGATAGCCCCTGAACCCCTTATGATAAGTTATAGTGGAGCTAACCCCTGTTGCATTTGCTACTGCTTACATAGCCAATCCTTGGACTACATAGGATCGAGCTTCTTTCGATAGTATGTGATAGGCTTTGTAGCTCCTACCTCTGCCTATGTATCTACAAGGCGCGGAACTGATTGGACAGAAGCGGACTTTTCTCTTGTATTGATGACGAGAGATCAAGTCAGTAGCCTTGGGGCACTTGGAGACAAGAGAGCGAAACATTACTGAGTCCACTCGCTTCAAACACACTCGTACGCTTCTCGAGTTCCATAACGGAAGTCATGTCGATGCAAGCAAGGACGGCCTCTTCACGCATATTCGAATCATTTTTAGTCAAGTTGGCGTAAGGTTGCCTCCTATACAAAGGCAATACCTCTCAACTAAGGCGATCTGTGACAGGACAATGAAAAGTTGTCCGTACATAAACAAAGCCAATTGTTTGTAACAGGATCGGTCAGCGGCTAGAACATGTGGCTTTGTTGTTGTAACAACTCCAGCTCTATAGGTGTTTCTGGAATAATAAAGGGGCTATTGTATAACGGGTCTTTGATTTACGCCTTGCAGTAATGTTCCATAACATATGTTCTTTGAAGGTTAGAACAACATGGCCGTTTGGCCATCGGACCATGATGAGTTGGAAATGTATAAGAAGGCTCCCCTTCACCTCCTAGCAGATGCTTTCCTTCCGACTTGACACAGACACCCATACATTCATACATACCAATTTCTTATCAACTTACTGACAGTCAGGTACTTGTCACACATTCGAAACCAACAACCAACCATCACTATGTATACGAAGTTCTCCACCGCCGCAGCCGCCGTGGCCGCCCTCGCCGCCACAGCTAATGGCCACATGATCATGAAGACCCCTAAGCCTTTTGGAGGGGCCGATCTCGATAACAGCCCCCTAACATCGAGCAACTTCCCCTGCAAGGTCAAGGGCGACCCTGCCACATTCTACAAGAGGGATGGAATAGAGACCACAGTGGCTGTTGGCGATACATCAACCTTGTCTTTCACGGGCTCAGCTGTCCATGGCGGAGGTAGTTGTCAACTGGCACTTACTAAAGACCTTGCGCCAAGCGCGTCGTCTTCGTGGCAGGTGATCCTGTCTCTCGAAGGAGGGTGTCCTAGCAAGTCTGGCCAAGGGGCCGACACGTACGATTTCAAGATCCCGGATGGGATCGCTCCAGGCCAATATGTCTTCTCGTGGTCGTGGATCTCTAAACTCGCCGGCCAGCCAGAATTTTACCAGAACTGCAGTCCTCTAACTATCACAGGCGGAAAATCGAAGAGAGCGGAAGCTAATGAGACGCTCGCGATCGCTAGCCGTGACGAGTTCCCTGAGCTTTTCGTCGCTAACCTCGCGGATATCAACTCCTGCAAGACGACCCCCTCGACTGACCCGGAGTTTCCCAACCCGGGGCCTAATGTGGAGAGGCTCGGCTCGACCAACAACTTCGCCAAGGTGCAAGGAGACAACTGCGTCCCAAAGGGCGCTACCTCGGGCTCGGGCTCTAGTTCGGGTAGCGGAAGCCCCGATGGCTCTGGCAGTGGCTCGGCTCCCCCGGCTGCGAGCAGCAGTGCTGCTCCCGCTCCCGCTCCCAGCTCGTCAGCACCCGCAGCTGCGCCCCCGGCGTCCTCGGGATTCGCTACGAGCGTCGTACCGGCGACATCCAGCGTTGCCGCCCCTTCGAGCTCGCCGGCCCCGGCCGCCAGTTCCAGCTCTGCAGCCGCCGTCGTCCCGTCGAGCACATCTAGCGCTGCGGGAGCTGCGCCCACGACCGGATCCGGATCGTCCTCGGGCGCTCCTGCGGGAGGTCTGTCGGGCATGTGCGACAGCGAAGGCATGTTCAACTGCGTGGGTGGCACGTCGTACCAGCAATGCGCGGCGGGAGCTTGGACTAAGCTGATGCAGATGCCCGCGGGCACCAAGTGCGCGCTCGGGCAAACCATGACCCTCTGGGCTTAGAGGAGGAAAAACGATCGCTGTTATTAGGGATTGATTTAGGATAGAACTCCTGAAATGATATATCATTATTTGGAATACTTGCCTTAGCGATAATACTACTCATTACTGACATGAACCTTTGTGTTGATCTTTTGTATGTACCGGACTGCCCTGCTGGATGTGTCGCTGAAGAGTTTATAGTAGTATATATGATATTCTTTTCATAGACCGGAATATCACATATGAAAGAAGAGAGTGAGCTGTACTACCTCGTATTCTCGTGATGCATCACAGTAACACTTATACGTGGCAGAGCCACAAAAATTAGATTGCTTTTTTCTTTAGTCATGATGTGGTGAGCTATCCGGCCGTGATGAAACAATGAGGCTTTATTTACTGGCTCGTAACTCTTGTTCCGCTATTACACGACAGTCAATATGATTGTAAGCATTCTCGCTTGCTTTCTGTCCTTAGGTGACGTCGGTCTTGTTTTCTCCTGCTTCGAGATATATATAGCATGGTCCCACCGGGAGTAACAGTCATCAGTGTGCTCATTCTAATATATCACTGCAAATGATACCCTCCCGTAGTCGAATCAATGTATCGTTGGAATGGTTGCTAAACATAAATCGTTCGATATCTGCGTAGTCATCAATATCGCTCGTCCACAATATGGAAACACTACCTGATGACTGGCCCAACCGGACGCGGCACCTCCTATCGTACTATCAGGAGAGAACCAGTCAGTTCACCCGCTGGGCTATACATAACGCTCGGCTAAGAGGCTGCCCTGAGGACATTCTGACCCCTGGTCCTACCCCCGCGCACCCGCTTTTGCTCAAAAACTACGAGCCTCTTGCACAATGGATCACCGCTTGTGATAACCCCCCTATCGTTGTACCTCTTGTTCAGCTGGCAGCGCTGAACTCCGCAATACGCACGAGACGCGAGTATTCGGCAATTCTCATCGAAAGTAGGAACCGCTTGGTTGGTACAGAAACTACAGGCAGCAACAGGGACAACCTTTCCGACTCCAGGCACGCGTTTTTTACAAAGTTGCTCGAAAGCGTTCTGGAAACACTCCTGCCGCGCCTCGAATCAGAACCGGATCTTGAGCCCAATTATCTCCATCGCGAGGAGCTGATGGCTCTGTTTGCAAGATGGCGACCTCAACAGCCCGCTGAAGACCCCGACCCTCAGCACACAACAGCCTGATGAACGGTGTTAGTTTCTTAGCTATCTTTGTTGTATCTTTTCTCTTCATCCTTTTATAGATATATGTTCTATAGATTAATGAGTTGGATATCATGATTTAAGTCTTGACTAGTACATATATTGAGCTTAACTGGTGACGAAACTTGATTAAATTTTGATAGAGAAGTCACATGTTTTGACTCGGAACGAGAGAACATAATATGTAGATCAACTTGCATTTCCCCAATTCCTTGGTGTTTAGGTTTATTTTTTTCATTGTTTTGAAGTAGCAAAGGAAATTCAAAGGAAAAGGGGCAATGAAGTCCCCACATTAAAGGGAATTGTAGACTAGGTACGTATGTTCTTTGCCCCTGAGCCAGTCAGAGTTCCTTCCCCCAATATACGCTTTCTATCACACCCCCAGCACAAAGAGACAAAGAGACGCAGACAGGCCGCCACCCCAGCCAGCCAAAGCAAGCTTACATCATCCTGCACGCCCACTTGCTCGGGCCGCCGAAGGCACCACCCTGATCGACAGCGTCCGCGGAGCGTCGATACTCACGGTTGTTACTCCAGATCTTATGGGCGGCACCGTTCACGCCGCCGAGGGCCAACTTGGTCTTGGCCAGCGTGATCCTGTCGGTGTCGCGGGTCTCGACCACCTCGATGTCCTGCTCCTCCTCCCGGCGCTCGTGCCCGTGCTCGAGGTCGCCGCCGTCGACGGCCGCCTTCGCCTTGCCCGCGTGCGCCGCGCCGCCCGCGCCGAGGTCGAGGCCGCCCTTGGCCCCGTTGATCTTGTTGTGGTTCGGGTCCTTGCCGAGGCGGCCGGCCGCCGCCGCGTGCTCGGCGATCTCGGAGATGGTGGAGCGGGCCTGCACGGCCGCCTCCAGCTCCTCGATCGACTGGAAGGCCTCGGGCCGGGGCAGCGCAGCTGCGGAGGCCGTCGAGGCGAGGATGAGTCCTGCTGTGGTAGCTGTAGTGAAACGCATTTTGGTTTTGGTTGATGGTTGTTGATAAAAAGGATTTGTTAATAGAGAGTAGGTAAAATTGTTTAAAGTTTTTGAAAAAGAAAGCTTAGAGAAGGTTATTGTAAATGACAGTGGTTGCTTGTGTTTTTGTTTTTTGTTTTGTATGTGTGGTCTGGAGTTAACATGCCTGGGAAGCATCGAACAGGTATATATATATACTCACCGCGTGTTTTATTGTTGTTCTCACTCCCTTTGTTAACGCTCGGTCAGTCAGCATGACTCAACAACGCGAGGCTTTCGCCAATTCTATTCAAAGCCCGAGGTTGTGATACTTGGGGCTATTTTTAGCATTTTCCACAATGAAATCATTGTATTTTGCTTGTTTTCGTTGTCGTGGCAGGCCATTGTCGAAGTCAATCAGTATTTCAAAGCACAGGTCTAGAATAGGGGCTAGTGTCGCCTGGACGGTCATTGCCGCCCCAAAAGCCCGCCTGCATTCTTTGACTCAAGGTTCATCAATGGAAACGTCAGTACTGGCGATAGCCACCAAGACAAGACAGTAGTGACTTCCCATGTTGCAATTGGGTGATCTGCTCAGGGGCTAAGACCGCATTCCGATTCCCGAATCATTTCATGTATCAAACGTCATGTGCTATTACCGGTATCTAATATCCTAATATGTCCAAAAGTCGTCCCAATCCTCGGTGATCATGAATCGTCATTTACTGTTCCCTTTTTTCTACCAATAATCCCACTCAGAGCGCGTATAGCTCTTTCGGTTTGCCTCCAGCACAGCTGGAGAACTTCCACCAGCTTGAGTAGTACGCGCCGGCGATGTTGGTCAGCCCCCACTTGATGGGAGCCGGGATGGGCGGCCAGTTGGCCCACAGGCCTTCCTCGACGGTGCCGTCCAGGTTCAGCAGGAAGAAGGGGACGACGTCGAGGGTGCCGGCCTTGGTGACGGTGCTCTTGCCCCAGGTCTTGAAGGTCAGGGCGGCGGCGGCGGCCTCGGGCGACCCGGGCTTCGGGGCGCTCGGGTGGTCCGCGAGCGCGGCGATAGTCCCGATCTCGGAGTGGAAGTGGTCGGCGAAGGGCTCCTGAAAGCCGGCCATGATGCGCTGCAGCTCGACGCCCGAGAAATCGGTCGGCGTCTGTAGCGACGACAGGTACGATTGGAATTCGGCGAGCCCGCCGAGGAAGGACTCGTGCTCCTTGTGCGTCTGCGCCCAGATGGTCTTGTCGCCCAGCACCTCCTCGACCTTGGTGAAGAGCGTGGCCTCCTCATCGTCGTGGTGCGTCTTGACGAATTTGTACCACGTCAGGGCGTAGCCGATGAAGGCTGCCTTGTCCGCAGGCTGCACGTGGGGAGCTTGTAGGTAGATTGAGTTGTAGCCCCGCAGGATGGCATTGTGCAGCAAAGCCATATGTGTTGCCCCCGTTGTGAATATGTCCGTCTGATTCGTGTTAATATGGTAAAGTAGGGGGTGGTCTATTGATCACTGGGATGATATTTGCTCACCTTCTTGGTCTCATACTGGGGTGTCGTGAGAAGCTTGATGGGCGAATCAGCCCATGGCTTCCCCTCGGCCGGGCTTTCGGACGCCATGAAGAATGGTGATCGAATGATGAACAAGCCGATGAATACAGGTATAACGATCAGTAGTGATCGGATAATGCTTCCCGACATAACTTCGCTGACGGGTTAATGCTTCGTCGTTGGCTGCTTTATGATGACCTGGGGACACGGCAGACTGATGGCTAATGAGACAGACGGTCGTTGAAACACGACGATATTATTCAGCAATGCTGCTCGTACGATTTAACATAAGGTATGACGAGGGAAGCTCACGGGGCGCCGGGGGCTAGCTGACCAAATGGAAGCACTTCATTGGATACCGCCAGCTATACACCCCTGGCCCGGTGGCCCCTCCCGGGAGTCTAGGCTGCCAGGCTGCACCTAAACACCCCTGACACCCCTACTAGGTAATAATTGAACTGGACTAGGGCCTTTGAACCACAGCTCATTGGCTGACTATAGTTACCATCTGCATTCCGTGATTGTTCGTACGATACAGAACTGACGGAGTACCAATATTACGGAGTCACTCCCCGACTTGTCGGTTTCGGAAACGGTGGTTACCTAATCACCTAAAACATGTACAGCACAAGCACAAATGGGCATTAGAGAACCGTGAATACTTGCAATAACAGTCGATGGTTGACCTTCGCCAGGATCCCATAGTGCGATCTAAACATGTCGATGCCTATGCCAAGCCTCGATTATTTGGGTCGTGTGCGGTGGCATAATCCGCTGGTGTTAGGCAGCTATTGGACATTGTATATTAGATCGTCCATCTTCTCGACGTTCTAATGGTTCATGCTCTTGGTTCTACCATGTTAGATTTGCTATTAGACCGGCTGGCACTGCGACGACCCGAAAAGGAACTATGGAATCGACCGTTCTGACAGGGCCGGCGCCCGCATCCGCTTCGGCTAGAATCATCGATTTCAGCAAGACGGATGTCGACGAGTACGCCGACTATTTTGCCATGGTCATCGACAACGTCCTTACACCTGAAGAATGCACCGAGCTGATCTCCCTCGTCCGGCCTGCTGAGGGTGCCCCCTGGCCTGCAGCTACCGTGACAGCATATAATGGTGACCAGATCCAGTCGCCAGACACGCGGCACTGCGGTCGCATTATCTATAAATCCAGGACCATAGGCGACCGGCTTCTGGCTCGCATCCTACCTCATCTTCCCCCACACGTGGTCACCCTGGATAACGCGCCCGACATCACGGGCCAAATGCCCATCATTCGCAAGGAAAAGTGGAGAGTATCTCGCTTTAACGAAGACTTGAAGTTCTTGCAATATGAACCCGGCGACTTCTTCCGCCCTCACTGTGACGCCCACTGCACTGACAAGGACACCGGGGAAACGAGCTACCTAACTGCACACTTCTACTTGAACGGCGGTAACGGTAAAGAGAACCACATCGAGGGAGGGGCTACCCGTTTTGCGGTGGACTTCGACGACCCTAGCGAAGGAAAGTTGGACGTGGATCCAAAGGCCGGCAGCGTCCTGATCTTCCAGCAGAGGGACATGTATCACGAGGGGGCTGATGTCACCAAGGGAACCAAGTATACGATGAGGGCGGATGTCATGTACAAGAAAGTCTGAAAATCATAAAATTCATGTAAGAACTAGTCATGTAAGGAAGCATTGCTCACTCGAGGCTGGAATCAGCGAGCCGCGAAGATCGCGTCATCACGTTACTGGAAATCAAAATATCGCGACTGCATTCGGCGGGCTTGCAACGCCACCCGGAATCTACCGGTATCACTGTCAACTTGTGCTTTTCAAACCGCGGCGAGGGGAACTTACCTTCAACGGGACACTCGACACGAAGAATGACCAACGGCCTAACCGCCGACACTCCTGCGCAAGCCTCTCAAGGTCAAAGAGCTCACCAATGGGTAACCCCCAGCCACCAAGACACCACTGGTGGATATTGACATCCGGGTGGTTAAAGGGGCCTTCCACCGGTCCTCGCTCGAAAACAGGGGAGTCGCTCGCGACCGCCGCGAACTGCTTCTCCCAGAGCCACCGCAACGAATCCTGCGTGGCTTCCAATCCCAAGAAGTTCGAATCGACCTTAACGAATAAGTCATGGTGCTCTAGCGACGGAAGCTCCGCATAGGCTTTCGTGAAGCCGACTCGGAGGAAAAGGATGTCGCCTGCCCGGAGCTCGATGTTGCTTTCCTCCACGATGCGCTGGAGATGCTTGAGTTCTACCGGGGCGGAACGGAACGGGTTCGTGTCGATCCCGTTCCTAGCAGCCCAGTCGGCCCAGTCAAGCAGGACACCACGGCCGACGATGCCACCATTCTGAGCCCAAACTGGCAGATTACATTAGTCATTATCTATCGGAGACCTTCATACCCGAGTCGGCATGCATACTGTTGATGCCCATATGGTCGCCCACTTTGAAATCTTCTTGGGTTCGACCATTGTAGAAGGTATGGTAATTTTGGTAACCTTCGTCTGTCTTAGCATATATAATTACAAGCCAGGGAAAGACAGATTTTATGGGTGGTAGACGCAACCAAAGTGTCTCAGGCCATCCCACTGGCTGCCACCCTGCGTATTGAACTCGACAGCATCGTCGTTCTCCGCTCTCGGGGACTTGTCTATGATCTGGTGCCGGAACGTCTGGCGGTTATAGCCCGGGACCTTCGGCTTGTCTAGGTCCCAATCCAAGGAGACGCGGGTGCCGACCTGGATCTCGCCGGCCGCCGCCTTCACCACTTCCGGGGTGAGGAGGTTGAGGCGGCCGAGCTGGTCGTCATCTCCAAATAAACCCCACGCATTTCCCGGTGGCCCGTCTTTCCGAAGGGGGAGCGCTTCGAAAGGTGGGATTTCTGGCATTGTCTTACTTTGTAATTTCAAGGCTTATGTTGAATACAATGTACAATTCGCAATGTACTGAGACTACTCCTTTCTACTATGTAGGTTGGTAAGTTGGGTGCTGATGCAATTATCACACTTACAAGATATCGAGTCTATCTCTAGCCGACACTTATACACTCAAGCTACAGTTCGACCACCCGAACTTCATGCTCAAGTGCGGGGAAGATTGCCCATTTTATCCACGAGTGGTATGCTCATGTGAACTATGTAGACGCATACCCGGGGCACAACGACATGCCAAGTTCGGCATCCGACATTGATGAATCCTACACAGCCTTGACAGCCTGGACGGTCTTGCCTATAGGCATAGTTCCAGGTTACAAGCAGCACTATGCAGCAAGTACATAGTAACTACGTCACACGAGTGGAGTAAGTTATAGTACCTGGGTATGACTGGTCCATGCCTGGAGTTGGCGTCTTGGGGAGGGCGAGACCATGCAAGTAATTAGCACTAGACTATATACAGATTAGTGCCGTATATGACGGATCGGTGGGCTCAAGACGCTTCAAGACTTTCCACTTCGCGTCTGACGTTGGGGAAAGACGGAAGTTTGAACTGATTGTTAGCTCCACTTACCCTTACTTAGTGCTCCAGCCTTGTTTGCTGCAACGACTTTTTTATTTTTTGTCCGTTACTGCTAGACCCTGTACAACCGGTAGACAAGCGGATAGACGAATAGACGGATGTTTGAACATGCTGCCATGAAATATGAATTAATTTTCAACTACCGGTGTAATCACATTCCCAGACGCCCCCAGCCGCCGAGATGGCAACTATAGAGGAAGAACAGAAGCCGATCGACACAAATGCGACCGAGCCCAATGACTCAGATTCAAGCTCTGACGATGGCATTTCTAGCGACGAGGAAGCCGAAGCCGAAGCCGAAACCTCAGCGCCAGTCGAATGGCTCGCAACTGGTCGAGAGAGACGCTCCACCGCCGGAAACCGTTTGAAGTCGATGATCGCTGCCGAAGAGCCAGATGACGAGCTCGAGCTGCTTTTTGCCGAGGACGAAGACGATGCCGGGTTCACCGACGTGGGAGATGATGGCTCCGACGTGCAAATGGATTCATCTTCTGATGAAGAGGATGCCCAAGAGAATGGAGACGACCTTGAGGGGGAGAAAGAGCTGGAGAAGCAGGCCAGGGAGAGGAGACAAGCGGCAAGGAAGCGAAAGGCCCAGGAAGCGATACCGATGAAATTCCGGAAAAAAGTCAAAATCAACACCACAGCTGCGGCTGACACTGGACCCTCGACCCCAGTAGCGTCGGAACCAAGACCTAAGAAGAAATCGGAGAGGACAAGCTGGCTCCCTTCCCCGGCCGACATGCCCACCCGAGCATCGAAGAGAGGAACCACCATGCTCAGCAAGGAGCAGCTCCACAGGCAGATGATCGAACGAGAGGTCAAGCGTCTCAAGCAGGTCGAAGCGATGGAGCGAAAGGCGAAGAAGATGGAGGCTCTCAAGAAGCCGCCTATGACGCAAGCCGAACGGCTCAAAGAGGCCGAAATCATCGAGAAGAAGAATGCTAAGAGCTTGAACCGCTGGGAGGAAGCCGAGAAGCAACGGGAAGAGGAGCGCCGAGCCAAGTTGGCCGCCCTCAACAACCGGACACTGGATGGCCCTGTAGTCACTTTTTGGAGTGGCGTTGGCGAGTGGATCGACGGCAAGCTGCGGCATGTTGGTAAAGTCGTGACGATCGAGGATAAGCCCGTCAAGAAGAAGCGCGCTTCCAACGCTGCCCACGAACAAACGGCCGAGACTTCGAATAATGACAAAGATTCTAAACCCAAGGATACTTCCCAGGAAGAGACCAGTGTTGCGTCCACACAGGCACCACTAGCTCCAGCTACGACAAAGTCAGCAACGGAGGCATCATCACCAAATGTCGATGAGCCTGCAAAGGAACCTCAAATGCCAGATGCAATGATTGGGAAGCCCCCTGAGTTGCCGAAAGCAGACACGGAGAAGCCCCTGGAAAAGACGGTTACTTCCCACATTGAACCCCAAGCAGCCACCGAGAAGACAACAAAACAACAGACAGAATCACTTCTCAAGACAGTATCTCCGCCTGTTGCGGAGGTAACAGCCCGCCTACCTCCTCCACCATTAGCAAAACCTCCTGACAACAAGTCACATGAATTAAAGCCCCCGAGTATTAGACCACCACTGGCATCGAATATGTATACAACTAGTATGTTCGCACCGCCTCAACAAACAGGACTGATGAAACCTCCCGAGATGAAGCCGCCTACGTTTCTAGCTCCACCAGCTGGTGTTGCTACAGGTGGACTGTCTATGCCCATGATAGGATATCATTCAACGCCAAGTAAATCATCAAATGTTCTAGCACCCCCTAGTGCAGCACAACGTCAGTCGCCGCTGTCGATGCCGCAAACCAGCAGTCACCCCCCTCCGGCAAAAGCACCGGCACCGGCACCGGCACCCGTATCGGCATCCGTATCGGCACCCGTACCCGTACCCGTGGCCCCACCCGCACCAGCATCAGTATCTACGCCCACAGCTGCGCAGCCGTCGCCACAGCCCACGACTTATTCGATACAGAAGTCGTCGGTTCAAAAGCGGCGGCAATCGACAACACCGTTAAGCAATCAAAAACCAGCACATACAAATGCAGCAAAACAACCCATACACACGCCACCTCCTCCATCCCCTCCAGCTGATGGCAAAGCAACACGAAACTGCATCATTCTGCAGAACTTTGACGAAGACGCCATCAAAGAGAAAGCTATCCAGAATCGCATATTGTTCGACAAGGAGATGAACAAACTAGCTAGTAGGTCTCAATCTCTCACTTCCCTTCCCCTGTCCTGTTCACCTTTCCTCAACATTGGACAAATACTTGGGCATATGCATGCTTGAGAGAAAGTCAGTCTAATCAAGAACTCCAGAACCTTCGCCAGCGCCAAGATGCGTGATCACAAATCATCCGGCACGGTACAGAGATCCAAAGACCGGGCTTCCGTACTATAACAGCTATGCCTACCAGGAGATTCGGAAGCTGCAGCGTGGCAATTATAAGTGGAGTCGTCTAGTCGGTGCATGGGTTGGCAACGGCTCGGAGGCGGCCAGCGGGGTTCCCGCTCGGTTCCTGGATCCAACAGCTCCAGGACCGCCAAAACCTGAATTAGATCCTACCGAGGCAGACGATGGCGGGAATGGGGAGCCTTCGGAATCCAAGCCAGCTGAATTATCCACACCGGCACTTACATCAACACCAACACCGGCACCAATGTCGGCGCCGGTCCCAGCGCCGATCTCGGACGAGCTGAATGAATCGAAAGCGATATTTACACCCTCGGTACTAAAGTCTACAGAAACTCCCCCATTGCCATCTACACCAGGTATTGCAGCACCTCACCCAATAGCGCCCCTAGACACAACCCCTAATATTGTCACGGATGGGAAAGATCATACATTAGCAACTACAACATCACCTTCTTCTAATGCAGATCCAAGTCCGGTAGCCTCGGCGGAGGTAACGACTGGGATGGTTACAGCAACGTTGACGGCTCCTAGCCCATCGCAGAGTACGGGCCCAACAACGACGGGAACAGGGAAAGTTTCGTGAGGGTATCGTTTTGTACAATCGGATGTATATCTAGAAGTACCATTAAATGCAACCAAAACTCCAAGCGATGATCTCCCAACCCAAGACATTTGAATAAATGATATCCACCAGTTGCTCTGCCTCGTCTAGTGCTTCCTCTTCGACGACTTCTTGTCCTTAAACATGGGGAAGACGACCTTGTTAGACTTCTTTCGCTTCATGATACGGTTCTTGCTCGCGCGCTTGCTCAGTACGGCTGCGGGTTTTGCCGCGTCGACGTCCATCGCTGCTACAAACCGAATATTAGGACCTTTTGACCTCAGAGTGGGGGGCCGGGACGTTCTTACTCTCATCGCCCTCCTTCGCCGTCGATGCGCCAGCCGCTTCTTCGTCCTCCTCCTCCGCATCGTCGACGACCTTCATCTCGCTGCTCGCCTCGGGCTGCTCGGGCTTGGGCTGCGACGCCAGCTCGACCAGCTTGGCGGACAGGCGCTCGTTGCGCGCCGCCTCGACCGGCCCGAAGACGTTGCGCTTCAGGCGCTGGTTGTTCGCCTTGCGCACGCTGGATCGGGAGCTCTTCGCCATGGTTGGTGGGTGGTCGATGGGGATTGGTGTGTGTATGGGTTTGTTCTCGGTGGTTCTGTGATATACCTGTGAGCTCAACGCTTGAAAAATGCAGGTGTGCCCAGGCTGGAGGTGGGTTGCTAGGGAAAGGTAATGCCTGGTACTCTGCCCTCAGAGTATCTGCTACGGGTATTAAGGGGGATGAAGTCTGGGCCTAGGTTGAAATACATATGGTTATGTGTGTGCTGTGCATCGCAAAACCATATGTTTGGGATTGGGATGGAATTCGAACCATTCACATACCTGGAAAGACAAAGAAAGTACTTGATATTTTCCCTTGCGCAAAGTTAAACTCGAACTCAATCCCTGAATCTGGTCTGGTGTGTGTTGCAGAGAAAAAAAGCGTAGATGATGATGATAAGGGATCGGCCTCCCGATAAGATAAGCAGTTGGTTAGTTATCGCTCCCTAACTACGAAGTAGGTCTTCTACATAAGTCAGTGGGTGCAGGTGCTGAGTTAGTGGGGTTCATTAGCGCGGCAGGCGCGGTTCAGCCTACGGAGCATCAATCCGGCGCATTTGGTCAGGTCGGGCGGGTGTTGCCGATTTCCTTGTAGGAATGTACGTACGGTAGGTATGTACCTATGTACCCATGTATGTACTCTAAGAGACTAGGACTGATAGGGTCCGTGCTTGCTCTTTTGTGCTATTGCGGACTGAGCTAACCGCAAGTGACGACAACCTTTGAGATGTTCAACGATCTTCATGCTACTTAATTCGTACTTGCGATAATCACCATCTCTACCTCAGATATCTTTTGGTCATTTGTTGGTCTTAACAGTGCTGTCCGGCCGCTTTCAGCTTATCGGATACTGCCAAGCTCAATCTTTTCTCTTTTCTTCCACTCCTCGGCGACCTGACATTTGTGCTGCCTGTTATCTGCCCTGCGCGCCTTACGTACATACTTCGACTACCTCAATATTTCCACAATCCTGTGTCGCAGGTCGCTGCGTGTTACCCTAACAGCCTAGTTGGAGGCTCGTTTTCCCAAAGATTCTTCGCTCAATTGCAGCCAGCGGAAAGGTGCCCTACCAATACATCGCCATTGTGGACAGGAGACGAGGCAACACACGCACCGGGCGAGCCTTCCCTATGAGGCGCCCTGAGGTGGTGAACGCCCGCACCTGCCTCCGACGGTAGAAGATGGTCAGCAGCCACTACCGGCCGATATAACAGTTACCTGTACGTAGCAGTTACTAGAAGCAGTCATGACCTCGAACAACGAGATCCGAGCGCTCGAGCGGATTCTATCGACTTTGCTCAATAAACAACTTCAGAACATCTGCGCGACGAATGGTCTGCGCACAGGTGGTGTCAAGGCTGAGCTGCAGACTCGCATCAAGGATGGTATGTTCTTGCATCATCCATCTCTACCTGCTATATCTATCCTCCCATGTTTTAGCATCTTTCGGGTCCCCGATCCCCAACTCCCCAACTCCCCAACTCTTCAGGTCCCCAGATTCTAGATCCCAGATCCCTACAAACTTCGAATGTCCCGGTTCCCGATCTGCAACTTCCAACTCTCTTTTCGAGGACGATGATCACGAGCGTCTAAGACCACATAAGCACCCTATCCCACCCACCATCCGCTTGACTCGATCCAATAAAATATTGTCTGTTCGTCCCAAGTCACTCAAGGGTTTGAGTTGAAGAAAAAAGAGCTACCGCAAACCTGCACGAACACGGCCTCCTCCTCATGGGACCTCCCTTAACACTCAAACCGTCATACAATCCTTTGCAATTCGAACTTTGATATCTGCCTACTCGTTAGCCAAGTAGTTACTAACTCGGTCCACCCACAGCCCTCATCGAGAACTATCATTCCGACCCCGCAAGTTTCCAACACATGCGGAGCTCAATAGAGAACATCCGGTCCCGCGGCGGTGCGTACGCCTCGAACGCGAACGCGACAAATCATACCATGGGGTCGTCCGCGTCGCATTCCCACAGCAACGGCTACGGCAGCAGCCAAGCGAGCAAGGGCGCACTTCCGTATTCTGGTGGTCCTTCACATACGCAATCTGCCGGCTACTCTCCAAGTAGTTACAACAACAGCTATGGCAGCGGGAATGCTGCTGCTGGTGGTTATAGAGGATCCGCCCAGGCATCGACTGACCTCAGATTCAAGGAAAGCCCATTCTACAAGATAGAAACCAGAATTGGTGATGTGCGAACATGTGAAGGTAAGGAAATACCCACCTTTCGTCCGGGCTATTCAGGCATGTAACCGGCTCGTGATCCAATGTCCCTACGCGCGTGACGCTGACTTGGGGTTATTATAGTCATGAGCCAGCACCGTAACTCAGCCAATATCCCGTTGAAGGTGAACGATCATACGTCGCTTCTCCGGTGCTTACATGATAAATCCTTGAGGATCATGGTGTTCTGCGCGGCCGACATGCAAGGCGACCAGGATATCGCCTTTCCTCACCAATGCGAGATCAAAGTGAATGGCGACGAGATCAAGGCAAACCTCCGGGGACTCAAAGGCAAGCCCGGATCAACGCGCCCCGTCGACATCACCGATAACTTGCGCCTAAGAGCAACCTATGTGAACAACATCGAGTTTACCTACGCGCTGACATCAAAGGTGAAGAAGCCAAACCCCCGAGGCCAAGTGAGCATCATTGTCGTATCCAAGTGGATATGCCCCTTGCTTAAGTTTCGATTCTGACCTTCAGCTGCAGAAATTCTACCTGGCGTTTTACTTATGCAAAACACTCCCTGTCGATGAACTAGTCGCCAAGATCGGGCTTAAGAAGATCCCCAAGGCTTCTGTCATTCAAGAACGTAAGTTTGGTAGTCTTGAGCTTCCGTAGAGGTTCCATACTAAACTCTGATATTAGTTTCGAAAGCTGCAAATGATCCAGATATCGTTGCGACGTCCCAGGTCCTGTCTCTTAAGTGTCCGCTTAGCTATACGAGATTGAGAACACCGTGTCGATCGACCCTTTGTAGTCATATACAATGCTTCGATGCGAGTTCTTATCTACAACTGCAGGAACAGGGACCCCAGTGGATCTGTCCCATATGCAACAAGCCTGCTCCGTTTGCAAACCTAGCTGTCGACGAGTACGTTCGAAATATTTTGGAGAACACATCAGCTTCCCAGGAGCAGGTAACGATTGAGCCGAACGGCCAGTGGAGAACCCAGGGAGCTGAACCTGAACGTAAGAGGTCGCGGTATTCAAGCAATAGCGCCAGAGTGGATGACGACGATGACATATCGATCGTATCGGATACTCGTCTCTTCAATGGCACCATGCTCATACCAAAGGTAGAGAGCAATTCTCACGGGACTTCCAGTTACCCATTCAACCCTGCAACACCGAACGGCCGCTCCACTGCTACGGCTTCCAGGGAGCCATCGAGCGTCCCAAGATCAGGAGGCACCAAGAGACCGGCCGAGGTCATCGATCTAACCCTCAGTAGTGATGAGGACGATGAGCCGATTGTCCGTCCCGCGAAACGCCAGAACTATGGCCAGGGGCTCAATGATGGCAATGTCCGGTTTCCACCTTACGGTTATTAGCCGAGTTGGGACTGGACCAAGAGCTTTGGATCTTTACAAAGGGCTGATGTCTACCTAAACATGCGGCCAAGTTGATAAGGATTGATTAGATAGCATCCAGAATCTCGAGACACCGGGATTCTAGCACATTTTGCACGAGGCAATAGGGATCCTTGAAGTCACTCGTCTATAACGGGGAGATAGTTGGAAGCCGCGCTGTACAATTGGCTATTCATCCGATCCACCTTTACGGATCTTTATACAGAGACCACAAAATACGCCCTCTCAGGTCGCAGTTGCGATATTTGCATGGCGAAAAGGGAAGGGGCTTTGGCTGGTAGTTCTCTAGGCGTTGATGGATAAATACCTCTTTGATTTTTGCGAGGATAAAGGACAAGGGCTACTGGAATAGCAGCTGTAGCTTGGTAGACGTTTGATATACTACACGCGAGCAACGCAGCGCCTACGAGGCGTCGGAGGATGGCATGACTGAGCTTACTATGTCGGTACATAGGTAGATCGAGAGCACGAATCGGGGTATCAGCTCTCAAATATGCACCCATCTTCTGCAAAATACGTGTCCTTCTATTACGAAGTAGAACTTGATGATCAACGATACGAGATGCGTATTAGGGATATATGAATAAATGGGCATATGCCGGGGCATTGGTCGAGTGGGTGGGTAATGGAAGTACGTACTGTACCTCCCTAGGTAAGCATGTAAATGATGTAAAGTTATACATACAATACCCTAATTGCTCGGTACATCGCTCACTCAACCAAACCCCTGCGAACAAAAGCTCCCAAAGCTTCAGCCCTGTCCGATCAATACCTAAGCTCCCATCTCTCAGCCTCGACATCTTTCTTACTTCACCCTATGCAGTATCTAGCACGCACTGATCTCATACCCCGCGATCACGTACAGCGACCCAGCAGTAGCAGCTAAGTAGCAGCAGCGACGCTACCTCATACCAACTAGAAACCCTGCGCCCGTGCACGCGCAACCTCGGCTTATAAAGCCAGCTAGCTTTCACTCGGGCTGCTGCCGTGTTGCCGGAAGCAACGCATCGAGGTCGAGACCGACCCGATCGATCGATCACGATACTTTCCCCAAGGTTACAGGAAGCTAGACAGAAAACGACCGGCAGACGGGGGGGAAGACAGAAAAAACAGACAGGATGTCCTTCGACCAGCCCCTCCCGCCCTTCAACGCCAGCGACCCGACCGCCACCTTCCTCAGCTCCTCCTGCCTCGACTTCCTGATGATCGAGCTCGTGCCCATGGCGTACCGGGTGACCAACGAGCTCGAGGAGGGTGCGGTAGCAGGGGCAGCATCGGCATCAGCGGCGACAAAAGCCAACAACAGCAACAGCAACAACGGTAGTGGTGAAGATGTTGGCGGCGGACGGACATCCAGCACGACCACGCGCGGTGGCGGCGGGGGCGGCAACGCGCGCAACAGCAGCGCCAGCGCCACGGCCACCGTCAGCACCAGCCGGCTGCTGGACGAGGACGAGGAGCGCGACGCGGTGTTCTTCCGGCTGGAGGCGCTGGGGTACCGCGTGGGCCTGGGCCTGGTCGAGCGGTTCTCCCGCGACCGGCCCCGGTTCCACGACGCGCTCGACGCCATCAAGTTCGTCTGCAAGGACCTGTGGATGCTCGTCTTCCGCAAGCAGGTCGACAACCTCAAGACCAACCACCGCGGCGTCTACGTCCTCACCGACAACTCCTTCCGCCCCCTCGCCCGCATGAGCGCCGACGCCGGCGGCCAGGCCGTCGCGCGCGCGCAGCCTGTATGTTGTGTTCATTTTTTTTTTTTTCTGTTCCTCTTCCTCTTCTTCTTCCTCTGGTCTTTCTCTCCTCCTCCGTGAGGGGCGTATATTTCTCCTTATATGTGTGTGGGTGATGTGTCTGTGTGTGCTAATGCGGCTTGTTCAATCAGTTCCTCTGGTTCCCCTGCGGCATCCTGCGCGGCGCACTCGCCGCCATGGGCATCAACGCCACGGTGCAAGGCGAGAGCAACGAGTTGCCCAGCGCCGTGTTCCAGATCAAGACGATCCCTTCCAAGCAGTGAGGGGATGCCTGTCTTATCTATACAAAGTCGAGCCTCCTGCTCTGCCCACCCACCCGGTGGGTTGGCCCGGCTGCTAGCTACTATTACTAGTAATGCTACACCGTTGGCTGCTCCCTCGTGGTCAAAATTCTGTTCTTGTAGATAGGTTACATATAAGGCGTACGGTACAGAGGGTTGTCTGATTCACATTGCACGCATGCATGGCGAAATGGCTGGCTGATCAGTCGGTTGGCTCAATCGACTGGCAGGGGTTATATGTTATCTTGGTATTGGGCATGGCTACTAGATAGAGCATCTAGATCATTTAGGTACATGGCGTTGGGGAGGGAACAGGGAGACGTAAATTTGTCTGCGTCTAATATCTACAATGATGTTACTTACCTCATGGCTCAACATTTCCCAGTTCCTGCCTTGTTCCCTGTTACTTCGACTGCATAGCCAGAGCTCTTCCCACAAGGACCCAGGGCCTGGCCTGGCTACGTGTTCCACTTCTGCGCCCGGATCGGTATTGCCTTTAACTTCCTCGACATACCTCCCCCTTGAAGCCTCCTCGACCCTGCTAATTAAGCTGGGATAATGGGAAGAAATTGATTGGATCGGACGGTCACGGTCACCCTTTACAACCTATGGACAGACATAAATCATCAGTTCCCAGATCTTTCATCATAATTCATTGCCTGTCTGTCTGAACATCCATCGGTTTTTGGTATTCTTCTCTATACCCCATACCATTTCCTGGCTGGCTAGATGGCTTCCGTTGCTCAACGCAAACATGCAATACCGACAGCAACGATTGCGAGCCAAAATGCAAAGGAATGTCATAACGCCATAAACACGTCACGCGGGACAAACGACCAAGGGGGAGATTTACTTCTGCGGGGGGTTGTGGACAAAGCTGATGCCCTTCTCGATATTGCCCTTGAGGCCTGAGATGGCGGCTTCCAGGAGAGTCTTCTCCTTGTCGGTGATGCCCGTTAGCGGGTTTTGGGCCTTCTCAACACCGTTGGGCTATGACATGGTTAGCAGGATATCCGGATTATCGCAGTGCAGGGGAGGGGGGTGTGCTTACGCCAAGCTCAACGGGTACGGAGAAGAAATCGACACCAGTAGCCTTAGCAACCTCTGCACCGCCCGGTACGCCAGGCAGGTAAACGAAACTAGGCTCGACGAGGCCCTTCTCACCGGCGACAGCCTTCAGCACCTTCTCGGCAAACCTATAGAAGATGCGTTAGTTTCTCGTGGCTAATGTAAAGGAGGGACTTGTATGGCAACTTACCGGAAACCAGCATAGGCCATAGAGAGGGTAGCAGATCCTGCGCCATCCTTGGCCTTGACGACCTCATCACCACCGAACTGGACACGGTTGACAAGAGCATCGTACTTGTCATCGGGGATTGTTACGCCGTCGACCTTGCTGAAGAGGGGCAGGATAGTCTCGCCGGAGTGGCCACCGACAACGGGAACAGTCAGCTCAGAGCCAGTCTTCTTGCCAGCGATCTCGGCAACGAAGGTCTCGGCACGGACGATGTCGAGGGTGGTGACACCAAAGAGCTTCTGGGCGTCGAAAACGCCCTTGGCCTTGAGGACCTCGGCGGCAATAGGAACAGTCGAGTTGACGGGGTTAGAGATGACGAGGATGAACGCCTTGGGGGCCACCTCAGCGGCAATCTCGATCAGGCCCTTCACGATACCCGCGTTGATGTTGAAAAGATCGTCACGGGTCATACCGGGCTTGCCTTTAAAATCGTGTAAGCTCATTTGCCGTCACCGGATTGAAAGTGCATGTGACATACGAGGAATTCCGGCCGGGATGACAATAATGTCGGCATCCTTGAATGCTGCCTTGCCGCCCTCCTCCTTGGGCAGATAGCCGGTGACTTTCTACGCGCAATGTCAGCCTTTACTATTTCCGGCGGGCCTTTCTAAGATGCTTGCAGGTTTCTTACAGCAGTCGTGGAGATGTGGGAAAGGTCCGTTGCGACACCCGGCGTGTTCACAACATCGTAGAGGGCAAGCTCGTCAATGTAGGGAGAAAGCTTGAGGAGAAGGGAGAGAGGCTGCCGGTTTGTACGTGTTAGCTCCTGAGATCTGAACGAATCCAGCACTGGACTTGGTTAGGATTAGAGACGAACCTGGCCAATACCGCCAGAGGCGCCAGCAACAACTAGAGGTCGTCAGCACATCTTGATGTATACTATAGTTTCGAGTGGGTGTTGTTGCGCTTCTTACCAGCCTTAACCATGATTGCGATGCGGGGTGGGGTAGTCTGAGTTGCGTTATTCGTTCCTGTGAAGAAGGCGGGGATTGCTACGAGATGGGTGAGGTCAGTCAGCTGGCGATGAAGGAAGGTTGATAGGACGCAGAACGTGTCAGCAGGAAGGAATAGACTCACGGGGATAGTTTATTGGAATATGTTGTGAGACGGGGAATTGGGTTGTTCGTAGCAGGTATGGGAGAGTCTAGAAAGGTAGGAAGGTATGAGGTAGGTAGGTATGTAAGTAGGTATTTTATTTAGTAAAGTCCGGTTGTCTGCCGGAGGATGGCGGGGCACCCCTAACTATATCCCCACGGTGGCACCTCCTTCCCTTGCCTTCCCCCCTACCCTCGTCACCCCGACACCCCCCAACCGTCCTAGCCTACCACCTTGACGGCATTACGCCAGTCCTAGGCCAGTTTGCGCTAGATCACACCGGGAAATATTCCCCTCGACGTAACTGGGGCGGCTTCGCTCTCGACCTAGTGTCAGTCTGATTGTTAAGGTTAAACCAGGCGGGGGAGGTCTTCTTCTTCCATCCTAGAGGAATCCTGCGTTAGGTAGTAAGTACCTTAGGTGTTCAAACGGGTTCAGCAGCCCGATGTCTAACACTTCCTAAACCCCCCCACTATCTAGCTTCCACCCTTTCTTCGGAATTGTTTCGATGCAGTGTGGACTTGGAATCCCGGCTACGCTCCTCTATGCTCTGTGTCAGCTATATGGGCGGGCATTCACCTATCCGTAACCTACGCATGTGCTTACCCCATCGGCTTATCCCTTCCATATTCACAGGCGCAGATACACGCCCACGTACAGTTACAGATAGGAGACTCGGTAGACGGGAGGTTTCGGTCAACTTATCAGGAGCATTGCGCCAAGGTAATAATGTTACCGGGCACCTAGGCTAAGCCGCTCGGGTGAACCTGCCCCCCTTGTGGTTTACGCTATCTTCACATCCGTAGGCACGTGGCGCATAGTAGACGTAGATATCTGTCTGGCCCAAAGATTGATCGCAGCAAATGCCAGACAGAATATAACTCACACAAGCCGACGACCGACGGCCAATGATATCTTCGCATCATAACATCAGGCTACAAATAGATTTCACAATCTAACGTTAATATGCCGCATCATATCCGGGAAATACGTCTTGTGAAAGCCGAGGCTTATTGTTTACGTGCTTTCTTCGGCATCGGGCAAGATCGGCCCAAGGTAGACGATCAGCTGGGGATACTTCCACCAACTTCGATAATACGGCAAAAAGGCAAATGGACCTAGGAAGCAGTCTAGCTGCTCGGGATGTAATCTGATAAATTGAGGCTGTGACGAGATTTATGTTGTCGTAGCACTATATGACGCAGCAGGGGAAAAAGAATGCAAAGATTCCAGTACGGCGGTGGACAAGACCAAACGCGAAGGCAAGTGGCTGGGACCCAGGACGAGGTATTTTGAATTATTGGTTCAATTCCTAACTCCATTCTGCTGGATTCATCTGACTAGGTACCAACTGAAGCCAAGCGTGCCGTATTTTCCGGCCGTCATAGCTTCATAATCACGGGTTTGTTCACAGCTTCCATCACAACATCGATCCTTCGTCGACAAGGGTGGTTTACGACGACGCCTCGGCAGCCTTCTTGGCCTTGGAGCCCCGGAGCTTGTGCTCGGGCGCGGGCTTGGGCTCCTTCTGGGAATGCCGGATTTCAGAGACACGGGCAACGGCAGCCTCTCGGAGGTCGGGTCGGTAGCCGGACTTGGCGACTTGGTTGGCGACGGCCTTGTAGGTGCTACGAAACCAATAATTTCAGCGATGCTATTCTTGACCTGCCATAGGTGCAGTATGACATGGGAATGAACAGGACTCACTGTCGCGCGGACTTGCCACCGTGGTAGGTAACCTCGGCAGTAGCCTTGGCGGGCTGCTGAAGAGAACCCTCCTTCTTGCTGAGGACCTTGACGCCGCCCTTCTCAGCGGGGACAACACCGATAGCCTATTCAATTTATTCATGTCAATTCCAGGACTCGATGATCGCGTGTGCTCGTAAGTCTGTAGTCCTGTAGGTGTTCCTCATCATACCTTGGGGTTGACGAAACCGGCGTGCTACAGATATCCAACCATGTTAGCCTCAGCACTATATTCCAGGAAACTGGCTCCCAAGTCTGCCTCATTTCTGGTCTCGTACCTTGCGCGAGTTCAGGTTCTTCAGGTTGAAGGTGTCGCGGGAGAACTGGACACCACCGGCCTGCTTCCTCTTGACGAGGAAGGAGTTGTTGTTTCCTGCATTGCCACATGATTCGTCAATTCATATATTCTTCGCTCCAGGCCCAATTCCCCATATTACGGTATCCCTCCCGCTCCCCTTCCTAAACCACAGGGAAAAATTGGTGGGAAAACAGCTCTCGTCGGGAACTCACGGGCGATCTCCCAGACCAGGTCGGCCGAAGCGAGGGGGCTGATAGTGGCAGACATCTTGCTCGGTGATGTGTAGGTTGTCGTGTCGTGTCGTGGAAAAGGGAAGTCTCGAGAGGGTATCAAATGCTTGGAGTTGATGATGCGTTGCGACGATTTGGGCCTTCTTTGCTAGCAGCACCTGCACAAAGTGTGTGAATCGCTTAAATGACTTGATTGGGCTTAGCTCATATCCGTACTCAGATGATCCTTCCAAGATTAGTGGAAAAGACCTCTGCTGGGCTACTAAGTGGGGTCCTCTGCAGCACAGATTATCTAAGCAGTTAGTCTAAGTAGGTACTACGTCTAGCCCCTTCCCCTTTTGCCTATTGCCAGCTAAAGCCAAATCATACTTCAATATTTACATGATCTACTTAGAATCTTCTACGGCTATTTATATCGGGCTGCAGAGCTTTATGACTTTCAGATAGCCATGCTAGTGTCGCCTCTTCGAACCCTACCCCAATCTGAAATTCATTGTATCGCCTTTCATAACAGGCCATGGCCCATGGGGACTGAGCAATCACTCCCCCGTATCCTCAAGAATAAGACATGAAGCGGCGTTTGCGAAACGCGATCGACCATTAAACGTCACGGTATACGATACAAATCTATACCATAGGGACTCGCCTTACTCCAGGCTTCAAGCTCCTTTCTCCTTTTCTAATAATAATCCGGCATGTAGCCGTAAGTAACATAAGCACAGCCAGAGGTCTTTGACCAAAAAGGAACACATACTTAAGTATACAAGAAGTCGGAAACGACCCACGGAGACCTATGGGCCGTTTCAAACTCAAACGGGACCAGGTTCAGAGCGACGAATTCCATTGTTGCTACAATCAAGAGTTATAAGGCTGAGATCTAGGCAGCGACGTATGCATTTACGAGTAGGTAGGTAGGCCGGTAGGCCGGTGACACCGGCTGTGACACTTTGCTCTGAAACGAACGGAACCGGTTGCAAAACATTGTTACGCTCCTCCCATTCCTTAGGTTCAGAAACTCGGACAGTTTAGTAAACTGCGGCGCCTTCTTGGTTCCGCCTTACATATGCCGCAGCCACTTTGAAGGGGTTAATCCTCCTTGTGTATCCTGAATATTTGAGCAATGTATTTCAGGAGTCATGCATTTTCGTTATATTCTCATGTCACCCCGTGATGAAAACATGCATATATGCCTTGCCTCGTTTCTAAGTCCGCTTCCTACTTCGTGATACTGATACGCCATCTAGCCACTGTCAAAACCACGAAATACATTGAGCCTTTTGAACGAGGCATCACCATCTGTGTTGAACAACATGAACAGTCAAAGCATGTCGTGACAATGGCTTCTACAACATCTATTCTCACATCTTCATTCGTATTGACCACGACTTTTACACCCCCGCCAGAGTGTTCAAGTTCAACACTTTCTAGCTGCCAAGGCACCGCTGATTGCACTGCTGAAGCTTTTCCGGATACAGTTTACATAAGCCATAGGCACAGTTTAGGATGCTTCCCTGATACAGTGTCTGTAGATGAGAGAGATTCATATGCTCAGCGGACGTATTCCCCTGGGCTAATATGTCCACTCGGTATGACGACCGCGGCCAGTGCGATCTCACCTGATGGTGTTTGGTGTTGCCCTACGTGCGTTTTCAGTCCATAACTATACTATAAGTGGCTAACGTGATGGAACAGCGGGCTGACATGGGCCAAAACACCTCCTTACTGCTCGGCGACAATGACCGAAGGAATCTTGACAACAACGTATGGCGGGGGGATCGGGGAAACAGTTGGTCAAAGTATTTTCAACTTTGGACCTAATCAGACGGGCGAAATTAGCACTGATGTATATACGAGGCCTCCCAACGCAACACGGAGTGCATACATAAGTGTGACACTTCCATTGAGCGATTTGACAGTTGAAGTATTTGCATCGGCAGTTTTCCTCGTTGGTCAGACATGGTCAAGCAGCACTACTCTAGTCCCGAATACGTCAACATCTGTATCGACTACGGGCGGAGAAAGGCAGCGCACCTGGATTGGCGTCAGTATCAGTGGTACTTTAGGGCTTGCTATACTACTTGGACTTGGCATCCTTGGTCTCAGGCGCTACCGCAAGAACCGCCGGAGCAACGCAACGATGATGGACGATGGGCAACCACGAAACTGGCTGTCAGAAGGAGAGCATAACGAGTACGGTGTTGAGAAGCCCGAGCTAGAGGGAAGTCACGGTACACTTTTCATGGGAAGGAAACCAGAGCTGGATGCAAACGCGACGCGCGCAGAGCTTGAGGGGCATGCGGTTGCGGAACTCGATGCGATCACGAGCGTGGAACTTCCAGGTAGTCACGAAGAAACAGGCCAGACGGCATTCGGTGCAGTAGTATCGGAACTCGAGGGGACGTCCCGTGTGATCAAAGGAAAAGGTTCAATCGTGGTGGATAGTTGAGCGCCGGAAACCCTCCTTTTATCCATAATGCTGATGATGGTGGTGATAGCGATGCAGTGAGGTATAGCGCTGTTTATCTGTCAGTGTATTAACAGGCTTCAGGTTTTGCCATACTGGTTGCGTGTAGTGATTATATCATGTAAAGAAACCAAGCGACAGCGGATGAAACATGGAAAATAATTATGTATACTTCTGATATTAAAGGGGAGTAGAAAAGGATCAAACATCACTTGGACCTGTTGGATAGATGACAAAGACTATGACCTCAAAATCGGGATTCTCTGTATGGCATAGTTCCATCAAGACTCGATTGGGTAAGATCAATCTACCGTAATTACCTAATTCCCATACCAGCTGCGGAAGCAGCGAACGGGCGCAGCCGCAAGCAATTAACGGGCCTCCACTGCTGCTTCGTCATCTGGAACGCACAGGCCACTCCATACTCAGCCCCAGACGGGCCCAGACTCCCCCGGACTGGTGAAGGTGTCGTCAGTCCATTTGTCCTCCTCCACCTCCATCGACTCACTCTTTCACTTCATAAATCCGCATGTCTCGTTTCGGGATTCCACCAGCCCACCTACTTCGTAGACCTATACTTTGCCAACGGCCCTCGATGGCCCGATATACAACACCTCATCAGTTGTGACTTGCACATCTGCAACTTTCCTCTCTCTTTTCGGTTCCTCTTTTCCCTTTCTCTTCTCTATTGTCGAGCCTATACCCGCTTCTTCCGCACGCCACTATAATAACCCCCCAATTATAACATCGTCTCTCAAGCTTCTAGATTCGAGGGCATCCCTTCTGGTTCAAAACTCACTTTCGCCTTCTCTCTCTCTTATCTCCTGTTCTTATACCCATTACAACAAACGAGCGCATTCAGCCTCCACTAAAACCACTCAGTTCTTCTATCTGTCTCCTTATCTAGCTATATATCCACCTACGAGAAGAACCCCACAGCCAACCGAACAACCCGAAAACCACCCGTCCAAAACCACCACCGGGAAGATAACCCACCCAATATCACCGAAAATGGACTA
Organism: Diatrype stigma; assembly: GCA_022225965.2. Classification (NCBI taxonomy): domain Eukaryota; kingdom Fungi; phylum Ascomycota; class Sordariomycetes; order Xylariales; family Diatrypaceae; genus Diatrype; species Diatrype stigma. The sequence continues at coordinate 168,944 of JAKJXP020000056.1, forward strand.
CCTAATCTACTACGTCACCCTCGCCGTCCTCATCGTCGGCACGGTCCTCTACGCGACGCGGCAGCGCTGGCTCCCCCTGCTCCCCGAGCTCCCTTTCCTGCCCGACAGCACGCGCGAGTACCTGTACTCGCGCCTGCCCGCCTCCTCCAGCTTCGCGGCCGACATGGAGGCCGGCCTCTCGAGCGCGACCTTCGACCTGGCGGGCAACGTGGAGGGCGGCGACGGCCGCGCCGGGCTCGACGCCACCGCCAAGGCCGAGATCCTGAAGATCATGAAGAAGCGCCGCCTCCGCTTCGACGACGCCCGCCGCGCCTACATGGAGCAGCGCTTCAGCGCCAACGGCATCGGCCCCGACGGCCGCCCCCGCGACCCCAAGTTCGTCAGCTTCTCGTGATCGTCGTGAGGAGGTTGCATTTCCGGTCCTCAGGGCGGAGCGAGGTTGAAGCTGGGTCGAATGGACGGGAGTGAGCGAGCGAGCAAGCGAGCAAAAGGGCGAACACAGCGCTGGCGGTGCCGGCGCCGCCGGAAGTTGCGCGATTCTGAGATTAAGACCGAGGCCGAAGCCGAAGCCGAAGCCCAGGCTGTGTATAGGGATATAGTGTAGTGACAGAGGGGCGTTTGGAGGGGAGGCAGGCAAGGGAGGAAGGCGTGTAGGAAGATACCATAACGGAGAGGATTGGGCGAGGGTCGATTCTGTGTTTATATGGATAAGGAGGGGGGAAAGGTACATTGTGATGGCGACTGCGATAGTCACTGCGGATATGGACCGCAGACCATCGTCGGAGGATGGTTTACTCTGTCGACACGAACACATCACCTTCTGCATTTTGTTTCCTTTCCTTGAGTATTGCAGGCCATGGCGTTGTAATGGCTGGGACTACTACCACTACTACTGTTGGAATTATCATCGTTGGTTCCATGTATTTTCGGAGATAGGGGCCGTGGGTTACCTACTATTTCCAAGGCGTTACGGGCTCAGTAGAAAGGCGGGCAAGCGTATTAGCGAGGGTGGGGGACTTGGCTGTTGTTCCAGGAGCACTCCTTTAACCTGATGCCCAAAGCTGGGTACCGGAGGGAATTCCTGGGACTTCGGTTATGTGATGGGCAATTAGATGATGGGGCTATGCAGCATCGAACTTCCCCAGATAGCCGTTATATTGGTTCAATCATACAGGTCCGCAGCAGAAATGCCCACTATCACGCCAATTTCGATGAATATTACCACCTTCTCTACATCTTGTGACGTATGCCCATCATAAAAGCGAGTGGAACTATATTTAAGGACTTGTATATCCTTAGTTGTTCCTCGGTCCCTACGTAGTTTGCTTATGATGGATAGTCAGCACCGAACTTGGATTTATTGGCAACCTCCAAAACTTTGCTGAATCGGCGTCTCGCGACACCCTACTACCTACCTAGGTACCTACATTCAAACGTACTAGGTCCAAGTGTTTCTCGAGTTGAACTATTGCCAGCAGCTAAAAGGCCCGCTCTCACCCCCTTACTCCCATCTCCATCCAGGCCGGGTGTTCCATGGGCTCGCTTGGTAAGTATTTGCAAAACCGAAGAAAAATATCAACAACAACAACAGCAACAGGGTATCAGGAAACGACTGCGAGAATCGCTATAGCCGTAGAACCCTAACCAGTAGGTTTGACTGCGTTCTGCCTTGGGGCAACCCAATCTGTGTCACAGCACATCATGGCTTTTTTGGTACGCGCTCGCGATAGCAGTGTAGGCACCAGGTCGGCATGTGTACAGCAGCCTCGGCATGAAAGGGGTTTGTGACTTGAAGCTCCCTCCCTCGCTACCTTATGCAGTTGGTAAATGGGGGCACCTGGGCCAAAAGTCGCGCATACCAACACGGCTGAAGCTATCCAATCAAAGTCAAAGGCTGATCAACTTGCAGACGTGGTATAGGTTGAGTTATTAGATTTTATTCATTTTCATTATGTATTTCAGGGACTTCTCGGCCCCTCCCCTATGTTCCTAAGAGGACAGGGACGGGGAAAGCTGTTTTTGCCCTTTCCCTCCCAACTCATCATCCAGAGGCGCTTCCCTCCCTTCGTGACGACGTTTGGGGTTGTCATGACTCGCCCCCCCTCGTCCCGAAAACAAAGACAGTATTAAGTATAGTTTGAGTTGTGGCCCCCGTACGAACGCCGCCGCCTGATCTGCTCTAGCCCAGGAGGCCAAAAAACATTTTTCGATGCTATATACAATTGTTCCTGACAGCGGCACGTGGCACTGCAAGGATCTAAATAATATGGCCCCCTCTACTAAGAGTGGGTTCCTAGAGAATACTGAATCGCTAGCCCCGCGCAAAAACGCGTCGCGGTTTTGCGAGTGGCAATCCGCAGGTAACAGTTTGTACCTGACGGGGCACCATGGACGCATGCGAATCGCGGAAAAAGAGAACGGGCTTATTTGTTCTTCTTGCTGACGGCGGAGGAGTCGTACATCCGGTCGTCCTCGCCCTCGACCTGCTGGACCATCTCCGTGACGCCCTTGAGCTGGTTCTGCCACTCGTCCTTGCTCATCTTCTCCTCCTTCTGGAAGAGGGCCTCGTTGGGCTTGCGGTAGCTGTTGCCGAGGCGGTCCCAGAGAGTGGTGTACTGGCCGTAGTTGTAGTTGAAGTACAGGTGGTGCATGGTGTGGCAGGCGGCGCCGTTGATGGCCGGGCTGTTGGCCAGGTACTCGCCGTCGTGGATGAGGATGGTCCAGAAGTTGACGAAGACGAAGAGAGCGACCGACGCGTACTTGTTGAGCGGGAACAGCATGGGGAAGACGTGGTACGGGATGGACTGCATCCAGCCGTCGACCGGGTGGAAGGCGTGCGAGGCGAAAGGGGTCGGCACGATCCACTTGTGGTGAGGCTTGTGCAGGTGCTTGTAGACGAGCGGGTGGTGCAGCCCCCGGTGGATGAGGTAGATGCAGGCGTCGGTGAAGAGGATGAAGAAGGGGAACTGCAGGATGTCGTACCACAGGCCCGGCCCGTCGGCGCTGTTGTCGTAGAGCTTCGTGTAGCCGTTCACCTCGAGCAGCCAGAACGGCGTCGTGAGGGCCGACATGCCCGGCATGGCCGAGTTCGCCTGCTTGATCTCGAGCCACATCTGGTTCTTGAGGAACCGGGGGTGCTCCGTGGCCCTCTTGTCGAAAATCAACATCCACGACAGCGACGCGAACAGGAAGTACAGCAAGAATCCGAAAATCCTAAGCATAGGGAGGCGGGCAGTTAGCAATTGGGCGCCACTCGCAGAGGCGATGGGAGGCTTCTCCTCCTATCTCTTTACACACATACCATGTTATCAAGAATAAAGTAATGGTCTGGCGGTATATGTTATCTCTGTTCCAGGCGCTCATGTAGGCGGCCTGGGCAGGCTCGATACGGAAGAAAGACGAGGCCGGCTTGTACTGCCATGACGAAGTGATAGTTGTATTGGCGGCATCTAAGTAGTCGTAAGGGGCGGCCGGGTTCGCGGGATGAGCCCAGGCGTATATATAGTCGGATATGAAACTATCGGTGATCTCAAGAACGACGTCCATGGTGGGCGATGTCGGCTATGCTGCGCTGTGCTGTGCTGTGCAGTGTTGTGTTCGATAGTGAGTGTGTTGTGAAGCTTCGGAAGCTTGAAGCTTGAAGCTAGAGGCTCGAGGGTGATAGTGGTGGTGATAACAAGAGCAGAGCAGAGAAGAAGGCGAGCCGATAAATATAAAGAGCGTGGATTGCCGGGACTATATCTAGCCCTAGTATTAGTATGGGAAGGTCGCCTCGAACAGGAGCAGGCGCGGAACTGGAAGCAGCCAGGGTCGGTATTTTCGGTATGGAAATTTTGAGGACAAGACGCTCATGTTCCACTACGAGGTAATTTCGCAGAACCCATTAGCGCGAACAATTCGAAGCGGGATTGGATTTGCATGTATCCCGATGTAGCGGGTCCCCACAACCTGGGCTAGTGGCCGAGTGGCAGCCGCTGTTCTCTCCTGTTTTGCAGCCGTTCCTTCGCGGGTTCTGCGTGTATAAGGAGTCAAGGGGGGCCAAGGTACCAGCGCGGTACTTCCGCCACGCTCCTGTCGAGACCCAAAAGACCAAATAGGGAGAACCCTGAAACTGTTGAACATCCGACATATGTACGATAAGATAGTGAACCCCAACTCGAAAAGAAATTGGCATTGGCAGAAAACACATTCGTTTATTTGTTTATCGAACCATGCCTAACTGCATCTATAGCAATCTCTGGTTGCATCGGCCCATGATCGGACGTCATTGAGGAACGAACATGCAAGCCAGGCGGATCATTTGACGATGGCTGTGCAGTGCCCAAGTGCCAGAGCATCCAGTCGCCAGAGCATTGCCCGGATGGCCACGAATACATAAGCACGGACACCGCGAACTCTCTTCCCAGGCTCACGCTGCAGGTGGTGGTAGTTGAGGTAGTCTAGGTACTCGCTTTCAATCCTCCGCCCGCCTTCTCGCGCGTATGTATGTAGTAGCGATACTATGTATGTAGTGATACGTGTGTCAAAGCCTCCATTCGCAGTTACCTACCTACACCACCTAGACCTACCTACACGTTGCGACGCTAGGTATACATACTACCTGTGGTGCAGATCTACAAGTCAGGTACAGCATCTACCAGCATCTAGTGGCACGAAAATCTAGGTACTAGTTCGAAAAAGGGGGTTCGATGTTCGTTCGATCCGACTCATTGGCCAATCCACTTTCTGCCGCCAGTGCCTGGGCAGTGGGCAGCGCGGCGTGCAGCGTGAGCGTGGCAGCCCCGGCCTCTCGGTCTTGCGCTGCGTTCAAGGTTGCGTTGTAACTTGTAACTTGTTAGGTACTACCGTACTGGAAGGACGGGCGGGCAGGAGCGGGCTGCTACCTACCTAGGTAGGTACGCTGGTCTGGTGCTGGTCTCAGTGATTTCTGGAAAAGTGGCCACTGAGAGAATGAGATGCCTGATATGCGGCCGCGTGAAGCTCCCTGATTCGCTCGAATTCCAACATGACACCACCTGGGAGGTCGACTTCCCGAAGTTCCTTCTCCACAAAAGATCATGCATTTCTGCAATTCCGCATTAGCCCGCTGCACGCTGCACGCCGCACATTAGGTACCTAGGTACGTACATACCTAGATGTGCCACCTCCAATGTATGGACCGCAGAGGTAGCATGCACCGTATGTCCTGTCGCACGCACCGTAGCTGGCACCGTAGCCCACTATATCGCGGAAGGGCGGTTAGTGATTCGTGCGCGGGCGCACTGCACCGCCGTTTGCCTCTGATCTGATCTGATAACGCAGCCCATGTTTAGGCTTCTTGGCCCTGCCTCCAGGCCCTCCACCCCACTCCCTCGTATTCGTATTCTCTCGATGCCTGTCATCAGTCAGCCCTCCGCTTGTTATCCTGACATCTGACATCGCATCCGCCCGATCAACGGAGACCGATCGTTCGCCGCGCATGATCGGAAATAAGGATCTGTATTCTCGGGTTGTAGCGTACCCCAGGTGGGATTTAGTTTGTCCTGGGTTACGTCAATCGCTTCTTTTCTAGAAGACTACTTGGAAATCGGTATTCGGTTCTGTGCCCAGAGCCCTGCGTCGGCTTCCAGCGAGACTGCGAGATTGACACAATGCATTCATCATAGACTACCAAGAACTACTTCGGACTTATCACAATGGGTGGAAGAAGACTTTCTCGCTTATCTCATAACCGCTAATGACTGTGAAGGTTGTGTGGTTATGCAAAGCGCGCATACCCATCCCACCGGCGCCCTGCTGCGTGTACTTGTACCATTTCTTCTGATCTAGGGCCCAGGCGTTCGGAGTGTTTCCGTGACTCAAGAGTTAAGAGGCTACGGTTTCTCGCCGAGTCAACGGGAGACTATCCAATAGGTCCCAAAAGTGGCAATTACTGACGCCTCTGGCAACCCCCCGGCGATTCTTTAAAGCGCAAGGGGGGCCCTATCTCTTACTACGCAGTATATCCCAGGAATGCTTTCAATAACTTGATGGGGGTCAAAATAGCCTCGAGAGATATTGCATGGGCCAGCGATTGTCACGGTTGAGATATTCATGCGTCGACCAATTATGAAGCGATTCCTCTTAGCACACTCGCGGTTTCAACTTCCCCTACGTGAGTTGACGAGACTCGAGCCATTCTTGATTGATATATACAACAACAACTATCAGCCTTTTTGTGGTGGTTATAGCCCAGTACCAGGATAGTCTCACCTCACCTCAGCAAGATCTGCTTAGGAAGCGCGCAGTTCCAATGCCTCGGGGCACTGGGTGACAGCAGTGTAACAGTGTACAGACAGGGCTGCCACATCGTTCAGCATGACATAGACAATGAAGATATAATCAATCAAATGTTGGAGGAAAATATGGTCACATTGAAGTGTCTAAGTATGGACAGTACAAATCTTCTCGGCTATATACAACCTCCATCACGAAGGGAAAACTCAGTGGTTTCGTCAAAAAAAAAAACAGCCTCTACGGCGTATAACGGCCAACAAGCGCGCCCCCGCCGCTCCAACCTCCCTGGAAATCCGGGCTCGTCGCGATCATGGTCCCGTCACCCAAGCGCAATGCAGTCGAGGCATCCTTGGAGCACATGCCGAAGATCTGCAAGTTATCTGGTGTTTCCGTGATCCAGTGCAGGGTATCTATCGTGCATGCATAACACAGGTTAGCAAGCCGGATAAATCAATGGGGGAGAATAACGGGGAGGTTGCTCTGCTCGTTCTTCCGGAGAGGGACTGGATCAAATTTAAGGGGCTGAACTCACCTTGGCACTCGAAAGTGCCGCACCCCTGGTACCCCGGACCGCTGAAGAACGCCCACGAGGCGGACCCGTAGTGGTAGATGTCGGCGCCGCCCTGGATGTAGTTGGACAGGCCCATACGGCAGCGCTTGTCGCCGCCGCCGCACCAGGCGTAGTCCGGGTCGCCCCAGCCGGCGACGTCGGCCGTCCAGGGGGCCGGCACCGTCTGCTCGGCGTTGTCTCCTTGCTCGTAGTTGGTCTCAGACTGCAGCAGCGAGACGAAGACGTTGCGCGCCTGCCACAGGTTCAGCTGGTATAGCCAGTAGTGCTCCGTGCCAAGCGCGTGCAGCCACGTGCCCGCCGTCGCCTCCACCAGCGTCCCGCCCTTCGCCGCGATGCTCGACCCCCCCGAGAACCCCTCCGTGATGTGGTCAGCCACCCAGTTCCACACGTTCTCCACGTACACCGACGAGCTTTTCGCTAGGTGCAGCCCGATGAACGCCGCTTGGCACTCGTTAGATGCGTCGCCGCACGCGTCTGTCAGCGCTTCTGCACCGCGCGTGCCGCCTACCGTCTGTGGGGAAGGAAAGTTGGCTTGTCAGCATTGCTCATCGTGGCGGTACCACTGATACTCTCGGATGATATGGTCTGGGTGGTGGGTTGAAAACATTACACGACTATAAGGACCCACAGCCAGTCGATACTACAGCAAAGGGGAAGAAACGTTGATGGGACGAGTCGATTGGGTTGGAGGGCAGGGAGGGGACAAGACTTACTATCAGAGAGTTCCACAGTGCCACATCACCGGGGGCGTTGCCAGCCATGTTGAACTGGACGATGATAGCGCCGGGCAGCACATCGGAGACGGTGAAGCGCATGTCGGAGATCTGGGCGACGCCGACGTCGCCGTCGTTGCCGACCTGGACGACGGGCTTCGGGTTCGCGCTGTCCTTGAAGGCGTCACCGTTGCCCGTGATGGTAGCCCACGCTTCGCCGACGATCTGCGAGCCCACCGGCACCAGCAGCGTGTCGTCCACCCGGTACTTGCCGAACGGGAAGTACGCGATCTTGCCGTTGTCCGCCGCGTACTGCAGCACCGCGTTGAGCGCCGCCGACTCGTCCTGGCTGTTGTCGCCCAGCACCGTCTGCCCGCCGTTCTGCGCCGGGTCCTTCACGTTGACGAAGTCGGCCGCCGTCTTGTCGGCGTAGTTGGGCGCCGGCACCACGGGGAAGCTCCCGCCGGGCGCCAGGGCCGCCGGCCGCGCCGTCGTCGTCGTCGTGTCCGTATACACCGGGTTGCCGCCGACGGTGTTGCCGTGCGTGAAGGTGTCGACGTGGTCCTGGCCCTTGAGGATCGTGCCGTCCGGCACGACAACGATGTCCGACGTGGTGTCCTTGGTCAGGTTATCGATGAGGATGGACGGGTAAACGGTCGTCTTTAGCGTCACGCCCGAGTTGACCGACTTGCCATCCACCAGGCTGATGTACGGGCTGCCGCCGGTGTTCAGCACCGCGGTGCCCACCGTGTCGAAAGTGGGGGCCACGATGGCGATGGTGGCGCCTCCGTCGATCAGCATGCCGACCGTGTTTTGGTAGAAGTATATCGACTTGTAAAGGGCCTGCTGGTGCCCGTTGTGCCAGATTCCGTTCTATTCAGAGCAAAATGATCGCTTCGTCAGTGACCTCACGCGACATAGGTACAACAGCGTTCAACCAAACCGATGCCTTCAGTCAATTTATGTAACTCACCTGCCCGTGCTCAACCCTGACGTCAGCTAGCCCGAGCGTGGAGCCTCTCCCAAGCCTAATACCACTGTGTCCCTGTCCATTCACGGAGGGCGCCATCTGGATTTTGACGTTCTGGAGCTGGGCGACTTGTGCAACACCCCACCAGAGAGCGGTAAACGCGGTGCCTTGTATCGGAAGTCAGCGCAGTCTTGAAGAAGCTATATAGATTATTTCGTGTTGTAGGGTTGTTGTAGGGTTGTTGTAGGGTTGTTGTAGGGTCGTGCTCACCTCCATCGATGCTCGTCGTGTCGAGGATCAGGTTCTTCACGCCGACGGCGAATGATAATTCTCCAGAGTCCCCAGTGTCCGGATCCTGACCTGTTTCGCATTGTTAGTCAGTGGCTGCCGGGACAGATAGACTACCCAGCTAGAGGTCAGGTTTACCAGAAAGGAGTGTCGGGTCCGCGGTGGAAAACCCGGCGGCAGCTTTCAGGACGGGAGGCTTCAAGGTTTCAAGGTTGCAAGGTCAGCGTTGGTACATAGCCATCAGGGCCGTGCGTGTATGCGCTCACATCGGTGGCATCTCCCATCAGGATGGTATCGGTTTTCATGTAGATCGTCTCGCTGACTTCGTAGATGCCGGGTGGGATGTAGACAACCTGTCGTCGTTTCCATACGTTAGTCTAGTCTACTCCCACGAGGGCCACTTGTGAGGACGCCAATCAGCGCTACATACCCTCGGCTCGGAGGCTAGCCACTCGCCGGGGCGGCTCGCTCCGTTTGATGCGTCGTTGATCGCACTCTGGATTCCCGCCCCGCCGTCCTCTGGCTTGACCGAGACGAACACCGAGTAAGAATCGGAAATGTCGAGCCCCGGGGCGTAACCGCGGTAGTCTCCCGTGTGGTCCATGTTCGCATACCAATAGGTCGACGACGCTTGTCTCGGGGCATTCTTGGCGGGTCCCTCGCCGCCGCCGGGGACCGGCGAGGCGAGAACCCCGGCCAGGAAGAGGCCGGCAATGGCGGTAATTGCTGGTGAGCTAATCATAGCGTTTTCCTGCGATCTGTTACCCGCGGCAGTAACTAGTAGTAGTCGCCAGAGACACTCGATGCAGAATCTAACACCAGGGGAAAAGCCCTAGATTAGATCTGGGGGCCGCACCGCATATATATACTGGCCAGCATGCGGCCGCCATCGTGGGCCCCGTAACCTAGTAGCATCCAAATTTAGATTCCACGTTGTCGCGAGCGCCCGCAAGGCGTCTTTGGCTGAGCTCAGCTCTCAGGTTTCGAGCGATCCCTCCTGAAAGGCCCGCTGTGCCCGCGATGCCCGATTTGGGCAGGATCGTCGATCCGGGCTCCATTGCCGAGCGAGCCCGGTCGCCGGTCGACTGCCCAGAGCGGAGCCGAGAGCTGTTAACCTGCCTAACTAGGCAGCCGATCGATATGTGGTCAGCACCTAGTGAGCTAATGAACACTAGTTTCGTTAGTTACTGAGAGGCTAGAATCAGCCTCAGAATCCCACTGGGTTTGTTGTCGGTTTGCTGATTCATGCGCTACGACTATATCGTCTTGTTCAGGGGTCGAAGTTGTTGTCATGACGCCATGTCGTCGGGCTGCAGTACCTTTCTGAAGTTATATCTTCTCGCGAGGTGGTGCCTGCGATGTTACGTGAAGGCTGTTGTCGTCAACTTCGAGGGTTGCGTGATACGATGTGTAAGCCATAACGTTACAGCGAACACATGGATTTGCCAGTTATCGTATTATTTGCGATAGACTCCAAGGCATTCCACAAACGGGGAATACCGTCGGGGATAATAAGGTTGCTCACCACGAGAACGCTATATTGTCTTTACCGTCCCAACTACCGCTCCTACCTTCCTTAAAAAGAAATGCTCATCACGATAGTTTCACGGAGGTCTTACTGAGCGTCCCCCTATCTTGGTCAGCTTCTATAGTCATCAACACACCGATGAACGACGAGAACTTCGGCAGTCCGACTCGTGCCTGTAAGGGCGTGATGGGGATGACGAAAAGGCAGAGGGCCCCTTGCTGTGTGCCGTGCATTGCTCTAGGCTCCAGCTTCGTGTGTATTGTATCCACAAACCTAGAAATTATATCCGTAGCATCCGAATGTCTATCAGACAGACCGGGCTTTCTTTTGAATATATATATACTTTGTTCAGGAAAGGGCAGTGAGGATCGTGGTGCGCAAGCCAGCATGTCTTTCATATGCCACTATCGCAGTTGGTAGTTATACGGGTTATCGGAGCTGCGACTGACGCAGCTTAGTCAACGGAATTCCCCCAATAATCGGGTATATATAAGTCAGGAGCAAATCCTCGAAAGATGAGAAATCAGACTTTAGTTGGCATGGTGGCTATAAGTCCATGGCCTCGTTATATTCGTGCTCTATCGAGTAAGCCATCCTCCTCCTGCCTCCAGATGTCCCGTTGGAGTATTCAACCAAGGTAAACAGAGTATTGTGAGTGATACAAAAGTGGGTATAGACGTGTCTTATTGGTAGTAGTCCCACATCCCTTACCTATCATTCTTGATAGTCACGTTGGTTCTTCAGCTACCATATAGTCATTACTAGATGGTATATGTTACCGCTTTACATTGTATCTACCACGTTGATTATCCATGGCTCAACATCAACCAACTACTTCGCCGTTCAGGCTGTTGTATGTCATAGCTAATGCCCATTATACGGATATATCGTGGTCTGTTCAGCCTCGCAACATAGGCTTCGCAAACTATTCTGATATACTCCAGATTTAAAGCTTCGAGGACTCTTGTTCCCCCTTGTATTATTCAGGGCTATCTGTTATCATAAAACCGCATAAATCACCTCGATGACCTGACGAGACGCTACTATCAGAAACTCAGCGCTATGTGAGAGCATACGCTACCATCTCCTTCGACATCTGGGTAGGTTTCAGCCGTTGATACCAGTATCCATCTTATCGATGAGGGACACATGAGGATCTACGTGGCAGATGCTTCGCAAGTGCCTGAACACCGCCTATGGCCTCCACTATCCCTAGATCATGTACAGACCTAGCCCCCCGCCCCCTTCGACTTTGGATATCACAAGAAGCTAAGCAAGACTGATTTCTTAGATAGTGAAAGTGAAATCGAACTACTACTAGTAATGCTCAAGCTAAGGCTTCGAGACCTCCCTGTCTCGTACCAATTAAACGTCGTTCTGGGTTGCTAATGAATAAGTAACCGGTTAGGAGACCAGGAACCAAGCAGCTATGACCGGCATATAGCAAAGCATTGTGAGAAAGAAGCATTTAGAACATATATAAAGCCAAGGCAAAACATAGGTAGCATTTAAAGGAGTACTATGTTTCCTCTTAAAGGGCATGGCGAATGCTTCTCCCTATTCCAATCTCCAGGATAGACTTACGACCGACTCTATGAGCCATTGATTACCTAATTTGTATTTTGAGATTATTAGATTCTTAATGATGCAGCAATACCGACATAAAGTCAATGTGACCCACGTAGGCTTCACTAGCTATTGGTGTGTCCCATCATCAAACCTAAATAGCATTTGAAGTCATGTGCACAGTTGGAAATACCCAAGTGCCCAAAGGTCCAACACATGTTTTCTGAGGCGACGGAGTGTAGGTGTACTTGACCTATGTCTAGTAACCCGAAGGCCAGAAAGCGGCTTGACTTCATAGATGTTACCTAGTAATTATTGGCATAACGACTTGTTCAAATACAGTTTGCAGTCCACCTCTTCTCATTATGTCACTTGTACTTTTTGAATATATAGTTGTGTGAATAAAGTACGACTAATTATTAAACCGCCGCATAAGTTAAGCAATAATCGAAGTTATCTAAAGATAACCGGCCACTCATTAAGGGAGCTGGATATTGAAACATTACATATCTATACATTTGTCCTAGGTACTACGTAGTAGTGAAAAGGTCATATTGACGTGTTCGGATAGTCCCGGGAGCGGGCAACCTCTAACCACTCATGTCAACCCCCCGCATGAACTCGGCTGATGAACCGGCTTTCGGGGAAGCAGATCTCGTCTGTCGACATGTTTCAATGTTCTTTTTGCCTCTTCCAAGGAAGCGTATAGTGGCATACAGACGAGTACAGCGGACAGGATCCTTCACATGGGAAATACATAAATAGGAAAGCATTACTTCCACTTGCTGCCATCATGAATGGTACCCGGGTACTTCGGACGGTGATGTCAAAGCGTCCTCGCGTGCTAAGCCCACCGCCCACATGCAGGCTAACTATTATATAGGTACGTACCTAAATATTCATGTGGATACCATATAGCCACATGTAGGCCCACGTCATTTGGCGGGCTAGGCCAAATTTGGGCTGGCTCGGCCGAGCTTAGCGGCTGCTCGAGTTTTTTCCAACCCCCGGGGGGTTCTCACAGGAGTTAATCAAGCTCCGAAACAGCGGCTAGATCCGAGCTAGGGAAACCCCCTTCCAAGGGCCAAGACTTAAGAGCTTAAAACATGAACGGAAAGGAGGGGAGCCAGACGCTTGCTTAAGTGCCTTCCTATCTACATAGGGCATTGCCTACTATTTACAATGCATGCCTGGTGATGGGGGATCACCACCCGATGAACAGAGAAAAGAGAAAGATGAAGAAGAAAGGTGCAACAAACCCCTTGTCTTGCCTCGGAAGTCGTACAGCAGCATCGGCTTATCTTTCCGCGCTGATTTCATTTCCTCCCATAGAACGGTGGTATGTAGATAGGTAGTAGCCTCTAACTGTGTTGCAGCAGCATCTGATGCGACGCACACCAGAAGCGAAAGTCAACAAAAGCAAGAAGATTACAAGTACGCTCACTGGGTAGTACATAGTACACCCTCCTTTTCGACTACCTAGACATCGCAATTTTCATCTTCATCACTACTGCCAATGCTCGGACATGCGTGGGGGCAAGATATCCACAATACAGCGAGTCGGGATTTGCAACTAACTACATATGTATGACTATGGACCATTTGTCTGAAGAGATGTATCGATGCCAATTCCTGAGAGGATAGGCTCTGGACCATCTTCTGAGAATGGATGACAGTCTCGTGTTAGGGTCGAAGCTCTCATCATCTACATGTATTCGTCTTATCGCGGGTGTGTAGTGTGTATACTATAATGGTGTACCAGTACTACAGCATAGGTAAGTAGGTGAATAGATCCCCCGAGCTGACGATGCTTGTCATCCATCTACATGAAGATGTGAGCTGTCAGATTGTCTTTGCTTCTTCGTTTCGGTGTGCCCTCCTACCCCTACCACGCCCACACACGGACTTCAGCCTGTTTGCTTGGGCCAAGTCCTAAGGTCCTGTGTGAGTTGCTGAGGGAGCAGCTTTGATGACATGTTACAAGACAGGTGATATCGTTTTAGTAACTATGGGATTCGTTACTTTAGTGCCTCTCCGCAACCCACCTCGGTCACCTCTGTGGCCCCCATAAAAAGCAAGCGAGAGATCTTCCAACTATACACTATCTAGTTAGTTCTTACCTACCAGTTAGCCTCTGTATGCGTGTGTGGGTATTGGTGGTGTGGGTGTATGGGCCAGACTGTTACGAGCACGCCGGGCCTGTAATTATCGAACCTCGCGGCCTTTTCCCCTGCCACCCCCCATCGATGGTTCCTTTCGGCAGCCCGATGTGTATATACCCACCGACAATGTCCTATTGGGCACCTCAGTGCTGCAGCACCTGGGGCAACACAATTCTGCTAGTGCGGTACGGAATGCCTACCTTGCTTTTTCGAAAGTTCCGCATTGCATTGTACCTAACCCAGCCTATCCACACCTACATATGTGGCGCTACTTGCATAGATACATACGAAGTAACATGTGCTTCGAATGCCCTGAACTTATTAATACACCGGTAAAACACATGCATATACCTACTTATGGAGGTACCAGGTCTTCATTCACGCTGTTTGATGTATGTAGGTCGTATACGCCCTGTTCTACGGTTCATGTACCCAACTTCATGCCGGTATGACTGCAGATGGGCCGTGTTTACGTACTATGTATGTAACCAGGTGGCTTTTGGTCTCCTGGTGCTGTAAGTAGGTTGCTTGTTAAATCAAACGTCGGGCGGATGAAGGCTTGGATACGAAGTACTTTCTCATAACTACTTCCATGCAGAGAATGTTTGGTATGTGCTTATATAATATATAAGTACATTCAAATTCTCATTTCAACCTAGGTATACTACTTGCTTTCAAGAAGGGCGCTGGAAACATGTATTTCCATGCGTGTAGTAGCTATGTACAAACTTATGAGATTTTCATACTTATATACTAGGTACCTAATAAGCAGAACGTGCCGGTGGGACTTTATGTAAATGCATGTATGTACGTACGTATGCAGTAGCAACGGCCATGCAAGTCAGCTCTATTCTTTCCATGGCGAGCCGAACATTTCCTACCTGTAGGTAGGGAACGTTCAGCACATGTAGGTAGGAGGAGGTGTATGGAGTAGCCACGGAAGTACTACTTGCCTCAGCCAGGTACCTCCCGCGTATGTACTGACCCTCTTTGCCGCGTGATGTGATTGATGCCCGTGAGGTAGGTGGCTCCAAGAAGAGAAAGAGTCCTGGAGATATCCTTGACACCCACTTTCAAGCAAGCACGATCTCTTTCCGCAGCTCTAGTAGCTTGCCTAGCTGCTTGTCAGGGACACCCTCACCTTGACATCCAGGCAACCCTCACACCCATCTCACAGGGCCACAGCACTGCAGCGGCTCAGCACTGCAGCAGCTCAGCAGCTCAGCACCGCAGCACAGCACCGCACCGCACCACACCCTGGTCCACCAGCGCCAGGATGCAGCATCCCATGTAGGCCCATATAAGCCCACCTTGTAGACCCGTGCATGTGTACCTGAGTACCTATTGTACGTACGCACCTCGCGTACCCTTAACCACATACCCTTAACCACATATATATAAGACTAGCCTGGTACGGATATTCATGGAACCCTGGAACCCTAGCACGCTGGGTTGCGTCTCTTCCCCCCCCCCAAAGCGCCAAGCGCCCCCTCCCCCCTTCAATCGCATCAGTCCCCATGCACATGCATATTACATACACAGGCAGGGAGAGACAGGCTACCAGTTACTTATTCCCTTGTAGGTGCCGAGTTACTACGTACTAGGTACTACCTATACTAGTAGTTGCTAGACTAATTAGCTACAAAAAGCAGACACCCTAGATAGGCTAGACAGGCAGACCACCTGCACCCTGCAACCTGCAACCTTCGGGTGTGGAGCCCGCTGGGTAGTAACCTAGCGTCGCACTAAGCACCTAACCTGCTAAAACCTACACGCACAGTGGCTGGTGCTTGCCTCGCTGGCCCCCAGTCAAACAATTCTGGGTAACGGATAATAATAAACTCTGACATCCTCTTGCCGCCCCGTCCCTTTCCCGGCCTTTCTCTCTTCTTGCTGGATCTTTCCTTCGATCTGACCTCAGTTTCCCCAGCCCCATCGCCATCGCCATCGCTGTCGCCATCAACCTTCCACCGTATTTTGTATCCTGCATCATCACGACGAGATAACGCTTCGGCTCCTACTCCATTTACGATCGATAGGCAGACGACTATGGTTACCGTCGCCTAACGGGGGCTCGACGTCGCGGAATCACGTATTTTCACGAAGTCGCGGCTGGACTCTAGCGGTGGGAACGAGTAGACGGCTGGTTATTGGGCGCAAGGCGATTCGCATATTCCGATTCATCTAAAAACCAATCCGATAATTGATTCAATTCATTCCATCTCTTCTATCAACAACATTATCGTCGTCATCCAATTACCTGGTCATTACTCGCGACGGACGGACGCGCATCACATCCGCCAAAATGTCCATGTATCCGGGACATCGCGGCATGCCGCAGAATGCGTCGCGTCTCAATGAACTGCTCGATCAAATCCGGTCTGAATTTGACAATCAAATTCGAGTGAATGAGAGCTATGAGCAACAAAGTGAGTCCGAGTCTTTCGCGACTTTTCTTTTCAGGACCTCTAGGGGATTCGGTAGCTAACTATCTACTAGTTCAGCAACAGGTCCAGGAGGCATCACTTATAAGAGAGAAGGTGTATCAATTGGAGCAGCAGCATCTGAATATGAAACAGAAGTAAGTCCATCCAGCATTCCCTACCAGTCACACGTTCCCTCTCGTACATCTAGCTAACTATCCCATCACAGGTACGATGAGGAAATCGTTTTGCTGCGTCGCCAGCTTGAGCAAGCTCGAGGCGGAGCTCCTCAGCCCGGTATGCCCGGCCCTCCTCAACACGGCGGGCCTTCGTCTGGCCCTCCGCCTCCTGCCATCGGCCTGGGAAACAATCTCTTCAGCGGCATCATGACGGGCCAAGGAGGTCAGGGTGGTGGCCTACCGCCTCAGCCTCCTCCCCAGGATCAGCAGCCACCCGGACCCCAGCACCAAATGCCGCCGGCTCCAGGCATGCCGGGAGGCCCGCCTCCTCCCCCTCCCCCGCCATCCCAGCAGCAGCCCCCTTTCCAACAGCCTTACCAAGGCCCTGGGCCTAATGGGTTCCCGGGCCAGCCCCCTTCTAGTACTGCTAGCCCCGGCCCGGGCAAGCGAGGGGTTGGCCGGCCTCCTGCTGGCGGTCCTGCTACTCCTCAGATCAACACACCGATGCCTTACGGTGGCCCTGGCGCATCTCCACAGGTCGCAAACCACCCAACTCCCGACCATAGAGCTATGCAACCGAACCCTGGCCCCCTCGTGAACAACGCGCTTGGCGATCTCGATGTCGAACGTCTTCCTGCTCACGTTAGGAAGATAAGGGATGATTGGTTTGTCATCTTCAACCAGGCTGTCCCACGCATGCTGGATGTCGACCTGGTTCACACTCTTGTGCATGAAAGCGTCGTCTGCTGTGTTCGATTCAGCAATGATGGCAAGTACGTCGCGACCGGCTGCAACCGCTCCGCTCAGATCTACGACGTGACCAGTGGAGAGAAGGTGTGCGTCTTGCAGGACGAAAATGTCGACGTGTCGGGTGACCTGTATATCCGTAGCGTCTGCTTTAGCCCCGACGGCAAGTACCTGGCTACGGGCGCTGAAGACAAGCTTATTCGCGTAAGTTTCTTGCTTATTCGGCAAACACGGTTCACAGTCGACGACTAACATATGTGATAGGTATGGGACATCCAAACTCGCACGATTCGCAATACCTTCGCTGGCCATGAGCAAGACATCTACTCGCTAGATTTTGCTCGTGATGGCCGAACCATCGCTTCCGGTAGCGGTGATAGGACCGTGCGCCTTTGGGACATTGAATCTGGTCAACCGCTGATGACGCTCAGCATAGAAGATGGTGTGACTACCGTCGCCATCTCCCCAGATACCAAATATGTTGCTGCCGGCTCGCTTGATAAGAGTGTGCGTGTCTGGGACATCCACCAAGGGTATCTTCTGGAGCGTCTCGAGGGCCCTGATGGACACAAAGACAGTGTATACTCAGTGGCGTTCTCTCCCAATGGCAAAGACCTTGTCAGCGGCAGTTTGGACAAGACGATCAAAATGTGGGAGCTGGCGTCTCCTAGGGGCATGCAAAACCCAGGTCCCAAAGCTGGTAGATGCGTCAAGACGTTTGAAGGACATAGGGTATGTTTTGATCTAAAAACCCTGCCGTTGTGCCACTTGGAATATCACTAACCAAATCAGGATTTCGTTCTTTCGGTTGCCCTTACGCCTGATGCCAACTGGGTCATGTCCGGCTCCAAGGACCGCGGTGTACAATTCTGGGATCCCAGGACCGGATATACTCAGCTCATGTTGCAAGGCCACAAGAACTCGGTCATATCCGTGGCGCCTAGCCCCAGTGGAACATACTTCGCGACCGGTTCGGGCGACATGAGGGCCCGCATCTGGTCTTATAGATCGCTTTAAAAGAAGGGTTGGATTTGATTAGAACGGAGCTATGTTAAGATACGATAATGGTCTTGGTAGCTACCCTAACGCGCCACGAGCTTTTCTTCTCATGGTCGGGGTTTTCCCACCAAAGACCTCGTGCGCGAGAAGGCAATAGCGAAGCCAGTCAGGGTTTGCGGTATTGGGGATCCTCCCATGGACTACTGCTATCCGTGGGGGTTCCCCAGAGAAGACGGCGTTTTTAGGAAGGCAAGTTCAAAGGGGTCGTATACGTCCCGTGTCTTGAACAAGAAGAAAGCCTGCAAGGAAATTACTCTGTAGTGTATTGATGTGAAACTTTTTAACAATTCAACACGCCCCAAAGAAACATTTTCGATCCTACTTGTAGCAAGCAACCTTGGTGTATTGTGACTGCTTCTTACAACGTTGAATGCTGCGGCGGATATGGCGAACTGCAGAAGTTGGCGTCGTACATAGTAAATGCGGGCTTCCACGTTGTCACCCTGTTGGGTCCGCAATCATACCTAGATAGATAGCTAGTGAGGAAGTCGAAATGGGTTACTAGCACGTGGCTAATAGCTGAGATGTCCACTTCATCCCCTACGTCTCGTTAAGGTCGAGACCTCTACTTAAGCTGGATTACGAGCGAAACATCTCACATACGACCATAGGATCTAGAAAACTCGGGATCCCGTCCGCTCTCCCCTAGATAAACTGGATACCGCCGGGTCAGTAGTTGGGTCGGTGACGACCAGCGAATCCCCGGTGTTGTATGTTTTGATGTTCTTTTTTCTTCTTTTTCTTTTTGGTCTTCGTTTGATTATTATTTCCCTTACCTTTGCTCTACGTGATAGCTATTTTCCAGCCTCAGAAGAGCCCCTTGAACAAGTCGTCGAACTCGTCCCCCTTCTTTGCCTTCTTCTTATTCTTCGCTTTCTTAGCTGGCCTCAGCCCATCCCCCGCCTCCGGCCCCGTGTCTTCCTTTGCCGCCGCCAGCGCAGATGCTGGTTTTATCCTACCTTTCACCGGTTGTTCCTTAGGAGTGAAAGTAGCCTCCGTAGAGCCGGAGCGGGGCCCGGCACTGGCTCTGGCTCCGGATTCTTCCGTTTGATCTTTCCTGCGCCGCTTCTCCTTCTCCGGCTCCTGCCCTTCCTTCTCTTGATGTTCCGCCTGCGCTTTCTTCCGGCCCTTCTTGCGCCTCTCGCTATCCTCCCTGTCCCTCTCCGCCTTCGCGACTGCCTCTCGTGACACCACTGCCCCTCCCAACACTGCTCCGCTCCCCGAAGTCGCAGCAGCACCGGAAGCCTCAGACGCGGTTGGGCGTAATACTGCGGGAGCTCCCACGACGGTTCGCTGTGGTAGTTCGACCGCCGGCGCCGCTATCCCGACCAGCTGCGTGCACGCGGTGCTCACCTGCGCTAGCACGCCCAGCAGCACGACACCGAGAGTCGCGAACTGGTTGTCTGCCGCGAGCTGGGAGAAGGCGCTGTGGATCTTCTGGTTAGCTAACTTGCTTGCTTGCAAGCAGAGTAGAATAGTCACTGCAATGGATGGTAGGAGGAACTGGTATGGTATATGATATGATATAACATGATACGGCATAGAGAAAGAATAAAATGAAACAACTAGGAAAAACGTACAGATAGCACTTCGGCACCAGCGCATCCCGGAGCCACGTCGCGCGCACGTCGGCGGCCGCCGCCTCGGCACTGCTAGCTACTGCTACACCGTCTTCTTCTTCCTCCCCGAGTTTGCGCTTCTTCTCTTTCTTCTTCTTCGTCTTGGTCGCGCCGCTGCCCGAAGACGAAGACGAGGCGAGCTTGGCCTCCTTGACGGCGGCGCGGTCCAGCTCGTCGACCAGCTTGCTCGCGTGGCGCCGCAGCATGCCGAAGGCGCCCCACCACCGCGCCCCGCGGTGCTGGTTCCGGTTGCGGTGGTGGAAGCCGGCGAGGAGCGGCTGCAGCGGGGCTAGCTGGTCTAGGGCCTGCTTGTATTTGTTGTTGCTGTTGCTTCCGTCCGCTGCCGCCATTGCACGACCGCCTCCGCCTCCGCCGCCGCCGCCGCCGCCGCCGCTGCTATTATTGCTGTAGAGGGCGGTAGTGGCCATGGGGTATGTATCACATGGCAAGACCGGATGAGATTAGGTGGGTGAATAGCTGTGCACAGGGTAATGGGGAGATTATAAAATGAGGAAGGGAGAGGAGGAAAGTCAGGGGAAAAGGGGAAAAGGTCAAGACGCACGATATGTGATGTGATCAGTGGATGGATGGATGCAATACCTACGAAGTTGAGAAAACTGGGCTATTTGGCTATGTACGAAAGTACTTTGTACCTAGTTGCTGCTAGTGGGCCTTGCATGATGCTAAGACTTTAGGGTAGTGGGGGTCTGAAAATAATGGGGCCGGGTGCATGTATTAGTGCAAATGCTCGAAAGCAGTCAGGGGGGGGCGGCCGTCGGCCGTCAGCCGTCAGTATAATACTCCCGAGGTCGATCATGGATTTTGGTTCTCTGGTTATTAGAATGCTTATTTCTGGCCAAATTAAATATATAATCAACTCAGAGCATCGCGATGAGAACTCGCATTGGGTTCCTGGAACACTATATTTCTTCGTGTTTCAGAAAGTCACCAGCCCTCATCCGGCCCTCGAAATTAGCTCCTTGCACTCGGCCGGCGTCCTCTCGATCCCGTTGAGCGACTCAGGGCCCATGGACGTCTTGATAGACTTGAGGATCTCGACACAATAGTTGTCCGGCCAGTCGTGGCTCCTGTTTAGCATCTTGTGTGAGTATTACGCGCTCTTGCAAACAATCCGTGTGCTGCATAGTAAAGGATACCGATTGGTGAATAGAAAATTGCTTTGTTTCAACAGGGTAATAGTTACCGGATGTCATTCCTCGAGCAAAGATCTCTCTATGAAGATGTGTTCCTTGGTTTTTCATGAACAGCCTATCAGTTCGTCCCGGAATCTCCAGACTAGGGCTGGGGACCCCGGACCACAGACCACAGACCCCAAGTCCCTATGGCACGTAAGGGGAAGTTCACTACGCCGCTACCGCACCTATCGAGAGCCGGGACGAATTGGACGGCCCCAAAGAATGTAGCTGCATTTTAGACATAGAGGAGTGCATAGTGTTACATGGCCCAATACATACAAAGCCAGACTTCGTAGGCCTCGCCGAACCTCTCTGTGGCATTCTTTACCAAGCAGGTAGCTGGCTGTCTCTGAAATCCCTGCTGCCCTGCCCGTCTACGATGTCGTGTCATATATCGACCAGGGACTCCCTGCTGCCAACAACTGCAGTGAAGATATCAAACGTATTTCAAAGATTCATGACTCATTCTATGTATCATATACGTTCTTCTCGCTGGCCTTGGATCTGAATGGGTAGGTTGGGTTATGAAACTGAATACTCTTCCTCCTTACAGTATTCCTCCCCGGGCTTCAAAATTCCAGCTAGAATAAGTTACCGGTACTGTGCCACAGGAGAGCAGAATAGCATTAATAAAAGCAGGTGGAATCTGTTTGCCTCATGTCTACCAGTTAACCGTAAGATCTTCTGGTTCCTCCAGATGACATATCATGATATCACTTTCTTGGAAGGGATAAGGAACAACTTTCGATGCTTCATAGTATTGCTATGGAAATGAAGTAACCAACCTGGCAATTGAATATCGTTTTGTATAGTTTCTACCAGCTGGCTTAAGGCTGCAAGTATGGATTTACTTTGTACATGTCTAATACCTTTTTATGTTGAACCAGCGAAATGCATCATTTACCCCCTTCTTACTTCGATTTAAGCATAGTTAAGAGGTTTATGCTTCATTGTTACCTAGTTACAGTACAGTGTCCTTCTGGACTTTGGGTACTTAAGTCGCAATAATGTACTATTTCTCAAGATTCACTTCCACATATGCCATAGTGGCGTGGTGTGGTCAAGTGCTTAGGATGAAGCAGGCCCTCGTAGTAAGAGCGGCCTGGCCCTCTTGGATCGCATAGTCTAGTCACTTTATTGAAGGTCCTAGATTAGATTTTGGGTACCACGGTATTGGTGAAACCGCTGGCCTTGTAGCTTATAAGATAAAACATTGGGCATTAATGGTTATTATTAACGGTGCTGAGTTCGAACCTACGCTGCAAAGAGAAGTTTCCAGTGTAGTTGAACTCAATAATCGTTTCAGGTTCGGTATGAACAGCGAAACTTTTCAGTTTTGTCGACTAGAAAGTAGCTCACCTGCAACCTGTGTTGGATCTCAAGATGCCCACTTAAGAGGTTTGAGCTGAATGGTGGATTGTTAGGATTCACGATACAATCAAACACCCAACAATTTCGCATTGATTTCACGAGCAGCCCCCTCTTAGACGATTTATTTCAACGTAAGAGTTCGAGTTGCCCTTCAGGGGGTGCTGGGACGGTAGCCACTTACAACGCCTCACGTAACCATAGCCTGGTAGGTATTATTACTGGCAACCAACCGATTTGCTTGTTAGGGGCAGGGCAAGCACATAAAACCAAGATCACTCCAGGATAGAAGTAGCCGCCCTCGTTGAGTCCAAGATAACCCCCAACCGTGACCCGTTTATAGTACAACCCTCTCAGGAGCCCCCTTGTTCGCTAGTCGTTAAGCCGTTCGTCCGCTCGCTCCGTCAGCAGGAACTGGCGTTCGTTGTTGATACCGTCGCGTGTATCGAAACGCGCGCGCCCATGTACGGAGACGAGTGGGAGTGAAGTCGGGTAGGAAGGGTGTAGCAGCTGAGCAGCAAAGGTTTCTACTCAACGCACACATACATCTATGCATGATTCCTACTCAAGCAAGTAGTTTGTGTCCTCCAAAATATGTCAACTTAGCCAACTGTGTAAGGAGTTACCCATGTACCAATCTAATGGTGTATAACTTGTTGCTGGGTAACACGCGTAGTTGGCATATCTTGCCATGCTTCCCAGAACGAAAACGCCTCCCGCTCTGGTTCAGCCGTTGCTTGCCCTCTCCAGCCCCAGAATCCCGAGTGCATAACCAAACCCTAACGCCATTGCTTTCATAGTAGCGGCATGCCATATTCCCTCAAGACGCAGACAGCACTTGGGATGAGCAGCAAGCAACTCGCATCTTGGTGAAGTTATATATATCACTATGTTTGTTGCAGAAGACATGACATGGTTGACAGAAGTTCCAGCAAGTCTTATAGAACCACGAAAAAGCCCCCCAATGCACCAAAACTCCTCGCGATGAAGACCCATTTCAGACGTCAGCATCTAGAAACTCAACAGAGTCATATCAGATATTTCATGATGCGTATGCGTATATCTACATGGATACGCATGAGGAATCATCCTCGTCTTCCGGATGAGGAGTCCTTGGATATAATTGCCTGCTCGAGACTCAAGTTATTGATCTCCAACTAGGCGCTACCAGCCAACCTTCCCACTGGTCGGCTCTCTGTTACAGACCTTCCTCGCCAGCCTTGCAGAGTTTTATCTCTCGGCCCCACTCGGACTTGAGGACTTGGGAGGCTGTGATGCGCCGAGAAGGATTAGGATCTAGAATCGAGTAGATCACGTTACGGCACCGCGCCTTTTGTACCCTGCCGTTAGTATCATGGTACTTTGGAAACTGGGCTTCCCGTAGAGTACTCACACGATGCAACGATTCGATCGGGCCGTATCCCTCCTCGTCCCGACGACCATCCAAATAACGCTGGTAAAATTCATCCTCTTCTTTCTTAGCAACGCGCCAGAGATGTCTTCCCGTGCGCATTGCCATGTAGATCACACCGCAAGCCCAAACGTCAACGGCCCGGGCATCAAACTCCCTGTCGACGTATTCCTCAGGCGCAATATACGGGGCAGATCCACACAGTCCCGACACCATGTGTGCATCGTTCTCCCACGCCATGCGGAAGCATTCGCCGTTGCCAAAATCCGTAATCTTCAACGCACCGTGGGTAGTCAAGAGTAGGTTCTCCGGTTTTAGGTCGCGGTGCGCAACACCCATCTCGTGCATATACTCTACACCTCGCATCATCTGTTTGAAGAAGCAGTCGGCCTCCACAACTTCCAGTTTAGTGGCTGTTAATATAAGCGTGTAGAGGTCACCGCCTGAGCAGTATTCCATGACTTCGCAGTAGTCGCCCTTAGTATCCTTCAAGAGGTCTAATGTATGGATGACGTTGGGGTGGCGAAGGGAAGAAGAAATACAGAATTCCGCTGTGAGGCGTTTGCTGTACTTCTTCTCGCTTTCCTCGGGCCGGCGACGGAACTCCTTGACGGCGAAGAGTTTCTCGCCTGTTTCTACTTTCTTGTGAGATATTCTCACAATACCAAACGCACCCCGACCCACCACTTCCTGACATTTTCCATACTTTTCTACGAGGGTGGTGCTCGCATTGGGCCCTCCTCTTTTGTCATTGGCCATAGAATCCTTTTCCTGTCTCAAAGTATCTACCCAGTTAGAGACCAAGGAAAGGTCGGCTGCAGGCGCCTCATCTTGCTTCTTGCCAAGAAGAGTCTTCCACATATCGGACAATTTTTCTTGCCGCTTAGCACCCTTTAGATGATGTTCGTGACCACCGGGAACATCCGAGTTAACGACATATCTCTGGTGAGTGGATACGACTTTTGTGGCTACAGCTTGGTCGGCTGAAGAGGGGTTGCGGCTGGGAACAGTTGCGCGGACGGGTGTGCCGGTACCATTGGTCGTGGCGGCGTTGGCGGCGGCGGCAGCAGCAGCAGCCGCGGGAGCCGGAGTTGGACGTCTACTGGAAGGTTGCGACAAATCGGCGACTGATTGTTTGGGGGGCTCGTCCTTGTTGGAAAACATCCTGGTCAAACGGTTCTTGATTGAGGCCTTCTCCGGCTGCTTCGGGGTAGCCTCGGGGGCGAGAAGGCCATTGATAGGCTGCGTTGGCTGGCCATTCTGGGGTCTTGAGCTGGGCGATTTCGTAGAAAGCTCTACCGATTTGATAGAAGATTTCGCAGACGCATTGGGCGTAACTATCGGTTCAGAACCCGTCGACATTTCCGGAAGAAGTGTCAAGAGGTCAAGTTGGAAAGTCGAGGTGGCGGAAGTTCGGATGCAAAAGTCGAATTTCGATTTGGCGCTCAGGGAACCAGGTTCGGAGATAGTGGGGCGACAGCGATAATGACGCTCGACCAAGCGAACCGGAGCGGAGGCGAGAGTTGGTTGCAGGTGGTGGGTGGTGCTAGGTGGTGCTGGGTTATGGTAGTAGTGGTGGTATTGGTAGAACGGTGGTGGTGGTGGTAGTAGTGGTGGTGGTGGTAGGCGGCGAAAGATCGCCGGGTGGGCTAAGCCCAAATGCTGGCGGCTCGAATGGCGAAATGCAAAACGGCAAGAGGAACCTTTCTAGGCGGTCTTGTGGAAGGGAGAAGGGGGAGAGAAGAGAAGGAGAGGAGGGAGAAGAAGACAAGCGGGACGAGTTAAATTTGTACAATGTCGTAACAGGGAATTAAACTTGGATGAGAAAAGTGTAGCGTAGCGTAGTGTAGTGTAAGTACAGTACGGTAACGGTAGGCAGGTATGTAGTGAGGTATGATAGTGCGTATGAGGATGTGGGGAGGGCAGACCAGAGGGGCCTGCCACTGTGTATTGGAGGAGTGTATTGTACCGCGGTTCGTTGCGGTGCTGGAGTGCCGGAGTGCTGGATGCTGGAGTGCTAATTAAAGTGCTGGAGGGACCGCTGGAGTGCTGCAGCGCTGGAGGGGTGGAGGGGTGGTTGTGGGTAGCGGGTGATGGCAAAATACCGAGAACCAGAGCTAGAGCTGGCGGGTTTTTAACTTTTAGGGCTTAAGTGATTTTGAGGCAGGTGAATCTGTGTGTCCCTAATTATATGCGTGGAAGGGTGGCGGCCGTGGTAACTGGCGGTGCTCGGCCGGGCTAGCAAACTAGCAATGCTCAGAGTTGAACAATGAACCGCTGCCGGGCTGATGACTGTTCTTCGAGGGGTTGGAGTTGGCGTTGGCCGACTTGTTCTTTTTTTCGACCGGTTGAAGTGTCACAAACAATGCGTAATCCTTATTCACATTGCGAATCGCCAAGAGGTAACAGGTAACCATAGGGTGCTATAATATGCAGGTGGATCTCGAGAGACGGTGCAGGTGGTGATACGTAGGTGGGATGCAACTCTTCTTCAAGGGCAACCCGAGAGCAGCCAGCGGCCAGCAGCCAGAGATAGGCGGAGAGTAAAGGCGAAGGCGAAGGCGAGGCGGGGCGGAGGCGAGTGCAGTAGATGGCAAGAGCCAAGAGCAGGAAGACCAAATCAGAGCGTTGGTGATTCGGTCTTTTCTCTTTGCGTGGCAGGAACCTTCAGATGGTTCCAATAGATGTTAAAGACCGAGCAAACGATACATAAACGGCTTCCGGGACTGGACTGTGTTGCGGACGGTCATTGTAGGTAACGCAGAGATCAAGCTGAGTCGGGATTGGGCGGCAAAGTGAAAATGACGATTGCAGGCATAGGAAAGAAGGCTCTGCGGGATCCGGATGAGTAAAAGTGGAAAAATGATAGGGAACTACTAGTCAAATCGGCCGGGAACTAATAGTAGACACGCATGGACACGCAGACACGCAACGCCCCCTCAGCAAATAAAAGTCAAAGGACTTTGGGGTTGGCTGTATTAATAATATTACCTAGGTATAGTGAGGTGGCCGTCGGTACCTACCGAGATGAAAAGAGCAAAAGGGGCTTTCAATGGAAGAAGAGATGCAGAGAGTGAGGGCTACTGCGTAGTTGAAAGCTTAAGTCAAAAGGCATGTATGTAGTGATGTACCTACATGTAGCCTGTAGGCAAGTAACTCTGAAGTGGCGGGAAACCTCGCCGAGTCGGTTTTGGCTGCAACTGCAAAGGAACCTTTTTCTCCAGTCCGTTTAGGTTTGACTTTGGCTCTTACTATTCACACAACTTGCACGTGTAACCAACAGACAAAGTGCTGAACACCTACATAGGTCAACCTAAACAGCCTTGAAGTATTGTACAATACAACACCCTAGGGGTTGGCATCCCGGTTAGTTGCTACCCATGTATGTACAATACCTAGCTAATACCTGCTCCCACCCACCTCCTATCTCCCACCCATACATGCCTCCATACCAACATACTTACAAAGTAGATGGAGTTGGGTAACTACATGCATACATGTTCTACATATCTAAGGCAGGACAGCCTATCCGTGTGTAGCAGACATGGTCAGACAGTTTAGGGATGACGGCAACGAAAGGTGTCCAAAGACGAGCAGCAATTAGAGCAGCAATTAGAGCCACGCGCACCTGTCCTCGGTGCGCACATGTCAAAGAATTAGGATCATGTAAGACTGACGATGACTTCGACTGGACTTGGCTGCAAGGTTATGAAGTTTTCCAGCATATCAAAAGCAAACTAGACTGTATGTATGGTGTAACTACAGTACATACGTGCGTGTATGTACATGCAAGTACCTAACCAGGGATGATCTGAGCTAGAGATCTCAGGGCTGGCGGGCATTGGACGGCCTCTTAAGGCGGATTATATCCTCTACGTCAGGATAATCAGCTGGATGCTACCTGTTCATATATTATCACGTACTTATAAGTACAAATGCAGCAGGAAGGAAAGTAGCGGGGCATTTATCTGTATTCTCGGGATGGCGCACACAACATAAGACAACATCTATATATTCTAGTAACTACCCATATGTGTTATACAGTAGGATTGTAGGAGTTTTGCTCTTGGAGCACAAAGATCTCTTGTTAAGAGCATACTTAAGCATAAGTATCTAGGTTCTTATGCCTGCCTACAGGTAGGCTATATACAGTACCTAGTATGTCCGGGTTAGATTTGGATTTCGGGATTTGGGTATAATGTTGGCAGTTACCTACCTATTAAGGTAGTGTAGTACATAACTGCATATGTCCTAGACTATATGCAGTTCTTTGTAGGTAAGTAAGTGGTGCCTAAGATTATTATTATTAGTAATCCCTTCCACTCAAATAGCCGTTCTCTAAACCACCACACTGTAATGATGAATCTACATTCTGCATAAGCCAGTTAGGTTGTACGGCCTTATAATACCAGCGTATGATTTTGAGGTCAGCTTGGTTCTATGACAGCAGAACTCGGTGGCATTTGGTGCATATGGCTGTTTAAATGCATGGAAATCTCATGGATTAACCTTTTGTATGCAAACCCTAGGATCATTAACTTACCTGGGTACTAGGTACTGTGCCCACACATCCGCACATCCACTCATCCACTCATCATGGCATCCACATATCATGTATCCACAATACTTCTAGTCAAATATGTGGGAACTCGCAAATCTTGTGCAGTAATTTTCCTCATCTAGAAGTCTTATTTCCTTTCATAGCCCGGGTCTCGTGTCCGAGATGTATCATCGTGATGTATCATCGTGTCCTGACCATCGTGCCATCCATCTAGACATGTAGGAGCATAGTACCTAACTATGTAGTAGGTAGAGAGTTCGGGTCTATCTCTATTACCGCTGGCTTCTCTGCGTTCCCAATCAAATTTTCTGCATGTGGTGCGGCCAGATGACCCGTTTGTTGAAAAGAGTCTCGAAGACAAAGGACCCTTTCATTCCTTCAAGACGCTACCCATGCACGAAACTATGTACGTACATACGAACTGACGAAGCACTGCCAGTCTCCAGACTACCACTATGACCCCTCTTCATCTTGGCGCCCACCAGAGTTATACACATCACCGAGCCGCCTTCTGCCACCTGTGAGGAAAGAGGATGTCCATATTCCGAGCCAGGCTGATAGGTTGCCGCTACCCGTGATCCGACTGCCGATTTGATGTCCTGGCGTGAGGCGTGCTGGCGTTGGTATAATAGGGGTTCAACTGAATCAGCAACCTACATGCCTCGTTCCGAGCGGCTCTTCCATGATTAAAGGACCTGAGGCTACGAGGGATAATTATATTTATTGATATTGTAGTGCCACTACAGAAATCTAGCCTTCAGTCCATCTGCAGCCTCAAATTAACAACCCCGGAACTGAATGTCGAAAAAACCCAATTACCGGATGCAGTGTCTCGAGGGAAACACGGCATTTTGATTGGTCCGCCAATATAGCCCTTGGACCTTCGGTCTACCTTGCAAGTGCATGCCCATATGCCCATGCTGTAAGGATGAGGTTTAAGGCAAGGTGTCTTGCCAAGATGTCGTGCCTACGGCCTGCCTTATGTACCTAACCGACCTATACCTACGTACAAGGTAGCTACATACATACGTGCTACGAAGCAGTTGCCTACATGTAAATAAGGTATATGGATGTTAGTCGTTGGGTAAGTACATACAGGCTGCAAAGAGTTCAACGGCCTACATTCCGCTGTTTTGCCCGGGCGGTGCTGGGCTTTCCTTGCAGACAAGGACTGTGTTCGCATTGTTTCAACACATCGACCACGGCTGCCACGGTCCCTGATAGTATATCGACCTACATATCGCAGAAGCGACGCCCGTTCCCTGCGTCTCCCATCTCCAGCTATCAACGACTATCAGCAAGCAGAACGTTACATGTCCATTGTCCGCGTACATACATCCCAGCCTGCTAGGTGTCTTCTACCTACCTTACATGCATACCTGCGGCCTAGGTAGTGAAAAGGATGATCTACCATCCCGCGCCAGGCTCTGGCAAGTTTGTATGAGGCATTTGTAACCCTCGCCTACAGAGTACCTTAGCCAGCATATCTGCTCCTGCGTGCATTCCGCAACCGCGTCGCTTCTCCAACGACCATTCGAGTCGGTTGTACTATGTTAGTAGTGGTCATCGCGGTCATCGCAGGTATCATCGCCTCTGACCACTAACTAATAGTCTGGCTACCTATGCCTACGAGATACTAGTGCAACTGTTAGGGTAGTCGCTTACGGTCTCATTATAAGATGTAGGTATCTCTTATTAGCTAGCGATTGCTAATGATGCTACACATGTCCATGTATACAGGCATAGGTACTGCTTGCTCTCTTACCCTCGGTCGAGCTGGTCCGAGATGGTTTAATTGCTCACCGCTACAGAACGGCCGCGGCGCCGGACACCAAGCTCTTGCGTCAGATATCAAATTTCGGTAGATGCAATTATGTGCATCTGCATCTGCGTCTGCGTCTGCATCTGCCTCTGCCTCTACTGCAAGCTGCAAGCTGGACAGGATAACTAGGTTATCAAGACCTCGGTGGCAAGGTGGTCTGCATTGCTCATCGCTCCTTGTCCGATAGCAACCCATGGTGATCAACTCACGGTGAGCTGCTCTAGTACTCGACTGCTTGCTGCTTCACTACCTACTCTTGATACTCTTGACTGATACGCGCAAACACGCATGATTGTGTGCCCTCGCACTACCTACCCTTTCCAGGTTTCATCACTGATTACTGGGGCTATTTAACCCAGCTATAGTCTTGTTTGTTTTGTAGACCTTTCGCCTGATCCAGGACGGTGCTAGATATGGCGACAACCCCTACTTCCCCCCTTTTTATGCTCAACGCCGAATATTTTCCCCCGCCGGCACCGTCGCACGAGCTAGATGAGCTTGCCGAAGCTTTCAGTGCTTCCTATATAAGCTATCGAGCTACATCGGCTGGCTACATGGTTAAGTTCTAACTACCTAGCCAAACTTCCAGTATGCTCGCATATGGGTGCTCGCATATAGGTGGGATCTGATGCAGTCACATGCAGGTTGCATCTGCGCCAGGTGCATCCCCGGAAGCTCAGTCCACAGGAGCCATGTGCCAAGCTGCCATTGAACTTGACGTCGAGTTAAGAGCTTCCCTTCTTCGCGGGGTGTTGACTGCCTGGCTGACTGAACCGAATTTCGCACACCGGAGGCCTCCATTCGTCTCCAACTTTTCCATCTCCGTCCCATCCCTAGAGAGGAATCGGGAATGGAGTGGACAGTCTACTACCAAAAGGGTCCAAGGGAGGGGTCTCGGCTCCCGCGGTCTCATAGGGCTAAGCATTATTGGCCCAACAATGCCCGCCTTGGCTTCTTTACATGTTTTCTATCTTGGTCACCTAGACCCAGTAATCTGGGAATGGGTTGGTTGAGTTATTAATTTTCGAATTTTGTGTGACACTCAACTCACCCTATATAGACCACTTAGCACTTCAGACATCCACTCGTCACGCTTTTTATATTGCGAAGTTGCGAAACTGCGACGAGATTTTATCTCTGACCGCAACCGGACCTATCGCCCAGCATGTAGATATGGTGCTTGTTCATGGGCAGACAGACAACCTTGCTTCTTGGTTCTAGTTTCGCTCTCGATGACCGACTCCTAATGATTACCAAGCAGTTCACCACTAAGCTGCCCAGCTAACTCTATATCGGCAATTGTCCCGCGTTAAAGGAACTACATCCCTATGTGTTACTAAGAGGAAACACAACCCCATGGTCGTTTCGCAGATCATTTATTTGTGTGGCTGACGTCATGGTTTATGGTCATCTAGCTGCAAATTGCCTGTGGTGAACCCTAGTCAGCTAAGAATTAAGGTCGAGAGGTCAGACCTGACGATACGGCATTTTCAGATGCAATTGCGATATCTTATCACGAACTTTGCGCGACGCTCTGCGGCTCCCTGCATGATCAGGTCTCTTCTGTCAGCCCGCCGCTGCCCGTGCTCTCATGCCGGCAAACGAATGGTCGATGGCTGATAGATCTACACACATTTGTCTGCTCCCCTGCCAAGTGGCCCTTGTCCATATGCACCCACGTCTTGGACTGTTTGGGTACACCAGGTATACCACAATAAGCTCATCCAGTCGCAGAAACTCCGAGCCAGTGAACCCTGTCCTAGGTGAGCTAAAGGCGCCACGGTAATACCCTGCCCCCGATCCGGAGAGACAGCCAGAGACAACCACACCACAGGAGATTCCAAATCCTACCTATCCAAGTCATAGATGCGGCGAGGATTCCAGAGAAGGCGGTATGCCAGGCCAGCCCGGGCGTCGCATTTGTGCGTTCTGTCACAATGCGAAAAGCCATTTTCTCCCCCCTCCCTTTTCTACATACATACAACTACCCGGCGGTGAGTGAGCAGCAATTCTCGTTGGTCTGAGGTCTTCCGTTCTTCGTTCCCTGATCCAGCCAGAGGTAAGAAACAGACTCCTGCTCCCTTTCCTGCGGGAAAATAATGGAGACTACTATAAGAACTGCTGCTGAGCAGTCGTGAAGCTGGAAGCTGCGCCGCGTGTCCACATCATCTATCTTCCCTGCCCTGTATTTGAGGTGAAATTGTTGAGTAACAGCTTCGGATGCCTGGGCAATACCCTCGACAAAAGGCAGCATCTCCAACCCCTCGACGGCCCTCAATGGGTTCCGGGGGAATGCGATAGCGGATAGGCATCCACGTGTAAAAACATAAACCACAAGAAACGGCGCTGATCAAAGAAACGGGACCTGCCGGGCCGGTTTACGTTACGAAATCGCTCGCTGGCTTGTTTCAATCCCAGGCGGGCGATCAACATTCCTATTGCCGTGGGGGCCGGGTGTGCGCCCGAATGGGGCCAGAGGCTTATGGCAGGATCCCAGCAGCAGCGGCTGTTATCGCTTGCCAAGTATAAGATGTAGCGACACACAACACCCTCACATAACGTGCCATGTGCAACGTACAACGTACAACATACGCGGCACCCAGACATTCAGGTATCTATGCGCGCTCCCGCGCTCGTGTCTAGGAACGAGGCACTTTCACCGACCGGCCAAGGCACCCAAACGTTGTGCGCCCGAAGCACCCGCAGGACGAGGATAAAATCTGCGGACGGGCCTCGCCGCGCAACCCTCCCCGGGACCTTGCCGTAGATGGCATCTCTTGCCGCAGAGACCTGCCAACCCAAGTTCATCCCACATCGAAGGCTTCCTCAGCTGATCGACACCAGATCACGAATCTGATCTGTCCACCATAGCGCCGCAAGTTCTTTCTGTTCCTTTCCTTTCTTTTTAATATGGAGCATGCACATGTCTAGGCTTGCGCGTATGCGCAGTACAAGTGTAAACAGCTTGTGGCTTGCGGTAAGAGGGGACAGTTATGACATCCGGTTCTACGCGATCAGGCGTTGATACCGGCGAAGAAGTCCCCTTCCATCACCCGTTTGGTCGCCATGTTTCATGTGATTGCGGCTCGCTCGACAAGCGGGAAAGGGGGCATGGGGTTGTCGGTTTGGGCCTACACATATATATTTGCGTATAACCATTTATTATCTAAGGAATAGTCGCAATGATGTAACACGCCTACATGCCATCCTTTCCTTCGCTCGGGAGAGTATCGATCTACGCGACATACAATTTAGTGCCCAGCCCGTTGATCGGACTGAACTGCTGCATGTAGTACCCTTGGAGGGCCTATAGGATAGACAGGACTAGATGCTTCATATATAGGTATTACATATGACACGGCTTTGAGTAATTTATCTAATTACTATTCCCATCCACTCCACGCGGCATGTGGGAATCGAACCGCGCATCATCACATCGTTCGATCGATGGCACACTGACGGATGCTACCATGTCGATACATGTTCACACGCATATACATGCTTCAACCCCTAAACAAGAGATGGTTGGCGTACTCAATCTCATAGCCATACCAAATGCGTGTGTGCCATGCCAGCCACATGGCACTTAGCGATGTAACGGGTCCGTCTGTCTTAGCTATCTATCATGTAGCTGTTATCTATTTACGGATGTCGTCGACGTCATGTCCTCGAACGGCGCCCCCTAAGCCCATGAGTCCTCATCCTATCCTGCCCAACGACAGCTTCGGAAGCTGAGCATTCTCTCCTAGGCGTCGTATCGTATCGCGCGGCACCGCCACATCCCACGTTGGATACTGATTTAAAAGTCAACGGGAACTCCGGGTTCCCGGTCCGCTGGTCGATAGGAAGGTTGTTTGTTATATTGCTCATGCATCAAGGGGGTTGTCAGTCGCTCGGCCACCCACCCACTCATATATTAAGCAGTGATCGACGAACTTTGTCCGCCTGGAATGGATGGCTGGCGGGTGTGCGTTGCGTACGGAATTCTATCGACAGATAGGTCGTTGGTGCCAGCTTCTGATACCTCTTTCTTGTATTGCGGTAGCTGCGCGCATGACTAATGCCTACTTACTCCTGATATATCATGTTTGGCCACCACCCCCACGTCTTCCTCTGCCTTCAAGCTCCTCCATTCTTTCTTATCGTGAGATGGTTGGCTTAGCACAGCACAGCCTCTACTCGTGTGTGTCTATAAGTTTGTGCCTCGCCACCGTGTGACTCCTGGATAGTTCTGCCATGGGACTTTGCCCGTGATATCTAGAGGGCGAAGGCAATAGCTGGATGGATGTGCAGATAATGATGTCTCAACACCTCTACTGGAGCATGCCGCGACTCTGCATTTCCGAGTAGTACTTGGGTAATTGGGTATCGTGCTCGATCCAACTGAGTTTAGCTTCAAGGCATTTCATACACACTGTCAAAAGCCACTACGAGCGGGTTTTCTTTAAAGGGCCTTCTGCTCCTGAGTGTGGGTTCATGTTTTATGTAATCTGCATTGAACGAGGCGGAACACACGGTTAAATGCAAGTCTACTTACATGTTTCTTCTCCGTCTTGACTACCGTGGCGATGTCGTAGAAACCCCCGTACGGCAGATCTTAGATAGGAACTTGACTCACCAGTAACCTACCTCCTGCCTTAGCCTACTGCCTACCGAGGCGATGGTCATTACGAGACGGAACCTCATTTTCAATGTTAGAGAACCACGATCCTAGATACAGTGTATGCTGGATTTATGTAGGCCATGTTATGAGACCAGGGAAAAAATTCCCCGTCTCGCCTTACGCAGTAGCATGATTTACCAACCCCTTCCAGGTTCCCACGCCCCAGGTGTCATTCAAGTCCCCGTACGCTGGCGTGCCTTAGCTGTTGTAGTCTTCATATGTTAGAGTTAGGAACTGCGACTTCAAGGCGCAGAAAGAGGTCAGTTCTATATTCAAAAAGTCTAATAAAGAAATATGACAAAAGAGTTTACACCCCCTGAAGTTGAGCAGTGTTACGTTACGATGACGGGGCGAGCCGAATTGTTAGGGGGATCCCATCCACGAGCCTTAGATTTCAGTCCTCCTTAACCCCTACTTCAGTTTGCCTCCCTTGCTAACATTCATGTGCAATATGCAGAGTTAAGTGCCGAGGTAAAGACACGCGGTTAATAGCTCAGCCGCCAGCGAGGCATAATGGAGGTGCCAACCATGTAGGTATATAGTTATGCGGGGGCTCGGGTTGTTCAAGAATGTTTCAGTTTGGTTCTTGGATCAAAGATAGTCGTCCACAGAAATGGAAGTTTGGGAGACGTTCGCTATGGTTCCGCAACATCATAGAAGATCCAGGTGCATGAATTGTGGCGTCTACCACCCTATGAGGCAAGGCAAGCCTACATTGGGCTGTGAAGGGTTTGCCCAGGCGGCTATTTCATACATTTTGTTGAGGGAACTGGCCTGTTGCCTGCCGGGTGTCTGGGGCCAAACTTTTAGAAGTCAAATAACAATTGCTTGGTAAATACAGTCTTGTCTTCTAGTTCTGAAACGGGTTTGTGCTTCAATCTTATAGCGTATCATCACCTACTTCTGAGTACCGGTCAATAAGGGGTTAGTTTCGTATTTTCGTACCTGATAGTTCGAACAATTAGCTAGCCATCCACCCGACGTATTCTCGGGCTCGGGCTGTCGTTGTGGCGGACTGCGGAATAGGTATTACGGTGTAAATACAAGCGGTCATAATATTGAGGCTGACAATGGTCTTGATGCTGGAGTCCACGAAAGCCATTGTTATGCTATAACCAGGACAGGGAAAACAATTGTTGCTGTTGATTGTGAGAGTTGGCATAGAAACTTAATAAGGATGAGCTGCGGTTTGGAAACTAGGGGAGTCTTCAGATAAAACAAAAAAGGTCCCTCATTATCTATATCCAGGGTGTTAAGCAATGCAACCACTACAACACCGTTGCTACGAATACGTTACCACAGTTTGATCTCGGTTTGACCTCTTGCTGTTGTTTTCATGCTGCACAACTTAACGCAATCCACGTCATTTTCCCCCGTTACTCAACTCGTAAAAGACAGTGGCTGGTAGTTCGTGGCTAGTATACATCGCCATGCTGAAGATCCTGGGAACAGGATAATACTTGGAGCTAAGGGGTTGGCAATAAGGGGTCAGATATAAGGGCCCAATGGTAATATACGTGAGATAGAGAGTGATTGATGTGGAATAAAGTAAAGTATACGTACTTGGACAGGTCAGTTAGGTACATGTAGGTAAGTATGGGCCGGGTAAATGGCGTACGCGTATTATATATAAACACTAGAAACTTACCTCACTATGTTTATACATACGCCACCTTGAATATATTTTAGGTACTGCAACCAAATGTGGCTTTACTACAATCTGGTGGCAGTTCCGTAACGGCAATATACAGGATGCTGGTTGCAGATAGATACTGCGATTCGTTGTAGTGGGCTGCGTTGCTTAACACACTTCCTATAACACAGCCGCATTTGTATACAATATGGCATGATTACTCCGAAATTGTTTGGGGGAACTGGGTCATCATGATGGGCTATACAACAAACCTCGAAATTTCTAGGAGGGACGGCAAGAAAGCTTAGAGTACAAGGAGAAAAACCAGATAGGTAGACTTCTGATGACGTTCTGTCTTCCAACAATAAAACCCCATTTGTGATATTCTCATGGCCTCTGCTGAATGCCTAATACATTCCCTATTATGCATTGGATTATACCTGAAATAAACCGAGCCACACCACTTGCTCCGCGGCTCCTATCCTCCCACTGTGTACCTCAGCCGAGCATTGGTGATGGGTGTCTTCACCCCGTTAGGTTACCGAGAAAAAATGCACCCGGTTCCATGCCCGGGTAGGAAACCCCAGACTTCTCGCGTTGACCGTGCCGAGAGTCTAGAGAGCACTAACTCACCGTTTCACCACAGGATAATAACGAAGGCAAACTAGCTGGATAACCATTTTGTTTGTCCAACCGTTCGGCTCACAAGTTATCCAGATACGTCGGGTGCCTTTTACATTGTACGTACTTCCTACAATAGGATTGTAGGAAGATCTCGGCACCTCTCCAGTCCTCCCATCTATAAATAGCAGACCTACATCCACACATGTGCCATGGACGGACGGCCCATGTGACCTTTCCTACTAGATTTCCCACCTAGAGAACACATCAGTCCGGTCAACACTTCTCCGGTCAACACCTCTCCGTTCCACATCTCTCCGTTCGATAACCCTCGTACCATACATCAAGTCACAGTATCCTGATCTTCACATAACAACGGATATTCAACTTACTCTATCCACCATCCTCATAAACACCACATAACATGGCGCACTTCTACACCTTTTACAAGGGCATCTTGTTCGACAAGGAGTGGTCTGACTTCACGGTAATCTGCGGCGGGGAGCACTTCCCATTGCACAAGCTCGTCGTATGCTCGCAATCCAAGTTCTTCGAGAAGGGCTTGAAGAACTGATTCGCCGAGACGCTGACGCAGGTGGTCAATCTTCCCGATGATGATCCGGAGGTGTTCAGAGAATTCGTAACATACCTCTATACGGGCAACTATGATGATGAACCTTTTACCTCCATCCTAAATGCTGATGCCGCCGCCGCCGCTGCTCGCATAACCTCCCAATCAAAAGGAGCGCAAGAATTCGCAACCAAAGTGCTGAATCGCCACAAAGTTCCGAGTAGCGAGACGGCTATCATAGATCCCGCGGAGCTGGAAAACCACCTGAATGACCACTATTATAAGCATAGAGACCACAACAGACCCGACGTCGACGGCTCAGACGAGGTGGGCTGGGCGCTGCGCAAAGCAGTCGACGATGAAACTCAGTACCGCGGTATGATCGACACGGTCATCAAGAGCCTCTTCCGGGCCATCGACCTATATGTGATGGCCGATAAGTTCCTGGTCGACCGGTTGCGGCTTCTCGCGCTCAAACGGTTCGACCGCGCGTGCCTCACTTTGGTGATTGAGGCCCGGATGAGGCATGACCAAAGCGTGGTGGAAAAAAAGCAAGAGCGCGAACGACGCAACGCGGATGAACAACGCAAAGATGGCGTCAAAAGTGTAGAGGACTCTGCAGCGGAGTTGGAGGCGGAGGCCACCATTAGCAACCACTACGCTGCCATGGAATATATCTATGCTACCGCCGCCAAGGCCATCGAAAAGCTGTACAGCAACACGCCGCCTATAGCGCTCGTGCGGAGCATTGCGCGCTTCCTTCTCGCGCGCTATTATCCCGGCGCCCATATAGGGTGGGAGGGGAAAAGCGAGTACTACAATGAGACGATCCAAGCGCTCTTCCGGAAGTTCCCCGAACTTGAGCCACAGTCCACGAAGAGGAAGAGGGTCGAAGCAGATGATGGGGATTCTAGGATTAGCTGGAAAAAGGGACAAATTCCTACTGGCTACGGAAGATTCCAGCACCTTCTAGACCGCATAATAACGTAATTATACAATTACGAGCTTACGTGGCTATAGGGGTTTTGCCCCTGGGCAAAACACACTAAGCCTAAAATGGAACAGCTGCTGGGAAATAGGGGGGCCCGTCCCCCTATCCAGAAAATTCTACAACCTTCCACAGCCTTCCATAACTCCCTATAAGCCTAATACCTACAGCGGCCCATCCAGTATAAATACAGGTGCCTGCCGCCTATAGATAGCTGTAGTATAGTAAATAGAATTACGGAAAATCGTACATACAGACTTGTCCATATACAGTATTCACAGTGAAATCCTTATACTCTTTTGCTTACCCTATACAGCTAGAATCCTTCCACTGCCTAGATCTTATAGGTTATGAGCTCCGGCTAGCACCCATTCTAGCACCTAAATACAGAAGACCACCCCCTGAAAAATCACCCATACCACCTAAGCTTCAGCGTCTTACAGAAACTACAGCACCCATTATACATACCCCCGAACACAGAAACAGCCAACAGAAGCTCCCTACGGCTTCCCGAAAAGACCTACCCTAAAGAAGAACAACAATATCTTTCTCTCTTTTCCACATAACCTCTATTACTCTATATCTCGGTCCATACTAAACCAAATCGGGAAATTTCTTCACTCCCGGAAACCTTGATATCTGAATAATTGGATTCTAAAGGGGTTTTCCAATATCGTTGCTTGCCAGCGAGATAAAAATCATTACAGG
The DNA here is from genome assembly GCA_022225965.2 of Diatrype stigma. NCBI lineage: Eukaryota > Fungi > Ascomycota > Sordariomycetes > Xylariales > Diatrypaceae > Diatrype > Diatrype stigma. The sequence continues at coordinate 208,566 of JAKJXP020000056.1, forward strand.
AAAGAATATCTGGAAGCCAAATAATCTATACCTCAAACAACGGATACCCCCCCCCTATCTCGACCAAACCTCAACCGATCAAGTCGAAACCTTCACCATTCGAATCCACTTGAATTCTATATTCAGATTCTAAGACAGTTTCTTTCTATCTTCATTATTCGTCGAGAGAAAAATCTTTCTGTCACTAGGAAGATAATTACCCATCTATCACCATTTTCTCCCGACTGACACTCGGCTATATCTCAACAACTAGCCGTCCGATTTCAAAACTTTCTACACCATTCGAACCGTCAGAAAGTCTACTTTCTAATTCTAATACGGTTTAGTCCTACCATCACTCTCCGTCGAGATAGAAATTCTTCTTGACCAACAATGGCCAACAGCCTTGCCAACAGCCGCCCTGTTTCCCTCAAGGGTTCAGAAAATTACGAAATCTGGGCCATTAAAACCAAGGCTCACCTAATTCGGGACGGCCTGGATAAAGCCCTAACCGAATCCGTTAAAAAAAGCTTAACGCAAACGGATAATAATAAAGCCTTGGCTATTATCCAGCTGCTTTGTAATGAAGGTCCCCTGACCTATATAAAATCCATCACAAGCTGCAAAGAAGCCTGGGCAGCCCTAGAAAAACAATACAGACCGTCGGGCTTCATAACCGAATTTCTTCTATTAAAGGAATTCTTTAATTTCTCGATAGAAAATTTCGACTCCATGGAGGCCTATTTGAATAAATTACGGTTTATAATAAACGAATTAAAGGTCAACGACCTGGAGTTGCCGGATAAGGTAACTATAGCGTGGGTATTAAATTCCCTACCGAAGGTATATAAACCCTTCGTCTAAAATATCACACAATCCCTCCGGCAGGACTCCAACGCCGTCACTTCCGATACCCTATTTTCTTCCCTGTTGGATGAATCTAAGGGCCTGGAGAAAAAGGGGCAGATTTTCCTGTTAAAAGGAAAAGGAAAAAACAACTGGAAAAAGAAGCAACAGCCGTATTGCGGCCATTATAAAATTCCTGGCCACCAGGAAAAAAACTATTATTTTCTGCACCCCAACAAAGCTCCGAAAAGCTGGAAGAACCGGCAGAATAATCGGATGAAAAAGTCCGGCCCGAAAACCGGCCCCAAAAATAAACGGCCGGAAAAAAAACCGGAAGAAAATAAACCTTCGAAGCGGAAGGAACGAGAGAAAAAGCAGAAAGAACTGCTAAGGGCCCTGATCGATACAGACGACGAAGAAAATCAGGTTAATACAATAACCGAAGAATCGACGTCCGCAGAAATAAATCAGCTAAACCAGGATTTAGCTAATCTGGACCCCTTATTTCCTCCCACTCCGAAAGGAATAGATATAAACGAGCCTGAAATAAGTTTATCCTAAAACAAAAATAACCCCATTAATTATATAAATATAACTAATAAAGACCTAAATTATTTAAAGTCTAGGAAGTTTAATGGGCTGGGTATAATAAAATTAATAGCTAATAACGGCGCAACGCTTTTTACTGTAGCTAATAAAAAATATCTATTCAACCTTTAACCAACGCATAAAACAATGAAATGGAAACAAGCAAAATCCCTTACAGTAAAAGGGGTAAGGGAACTTAAACTGAAGTATATAAATTCGGAAGAATATTATACAATAAAGCAAGTATATTATATTCCGGAATTAGGAATAAATCTATTATCCATCAATAAATTAAAAGATTGTTATACCTTAATAAATAATAACAGTATCCAACTGTATAATAAAGAAACCCGAAAACTGATTACCCAGGGATATCAGAAAAATGGGCTGTATTATATACCTTTTAAGGTAAAGGAAAATAAATACGGCTCGTACGATATACTAACTATATCGGAAAGAATTCCGAAAAATCAGTTAATAACCTGGCATAACAGAATGGGTCATATATCCTTAAAGCCACTAGCAGAATTTCTAGTATTAAATAATATCAAAATTCCTAAGCAGGATTTATTAGAATTTAAGGACTGGAAGTGTAAAATCTGCTGCCAGGCTAAGGATAATAGAAAAATAAATAAAACCTCCTTAAATAATAAGGAATATAATACTCTCGAACGAGTCCACAGTGATTTAAAGGGGCCACTCCCGGCTACATATAATAGGTATAAATATTATATCACCTTCCTGGATAAGAAAACCAGGTATTTGGAAGTTAAATTATTAACTTCGAAATCGGAAGCCTTCGAAGCCTTTCAGGCTTATAAGCTGCAGGCCGAAAATCAAATAAATCAGAAAATAAAACAATTATTTACTGATAATGGCACGGAGTATATTAATGACCGTTTTGAAATTTATTTACAGAAATACGGTATTATCCATTATACAACTCCTGCTTATACAAAGGAGCCTAATGGGCTTATAGAAAGGATAAATTTAACGCTGTTAAATAAAGTCCGAAGTTTCCTGATTTCCTCCGGCCTGCCAAATTATTTATGGGGTGAAGCCTTATTAGCCGCGGTATATCAATATAACCGTACACCTCACAAATCACTTGAATATAAACAACCGTTCGAATTATATTATGGCTATAAGCCATATACTGCACATATAAAGACCTAGGGCTTTATAGTGTATTATAATACAAATAAATACCGTCAAAAGCTGGACCCCCGTACAGAAAAAGGGGTATTAATAGGCTACGGTACGGAAAATAACCATTACAAAATCTGGGATTTGAAATCCAAAAAGGCCGTATGGGCTAGAGACGTTGATATTCTCGAAAATCACTTTATTCGGGACCAACAGCCGTCAGCAGCCGGTCAGGGGGGCCCAACGCCTCTCAAAACAGCTGGCAACGAGCTGGATTTATATACGGAAAGAAGGGCCACCGGCCCGTACAACCTACCCGGGACGTCCGAAGCCTCTGATACAGAAGAAAACGGCTTGGGAAGCTTAGGAAGCTTCCAAAGAAGCTCCCAGGAAAATTACCCTACAGGAAATAATCCCATATACCCCCATAATCAAAATAAGGGGGAGCAGCCGGTATTACCTAATACAGCTAATAATTTCGATTACAGGGCTACTAAAGGCCGTAGGTATGCCACTAAAGCGGCAACGGCTGCAGCAGCTAATAAAGAAAATCAGGGTAATTCCCTTCAGGGTAATTCTGTTGCAGGAAATAAAAGACCGGCCAGCAGCAATTTAACTGCCGGTAATAATAATAAAAGGATTCGAACAAATCCACCGGCACCCCCTACGAATTCCGGCCCTACGGAGCCCGTACGGGACTGTATAAAAGTAAATACGGATAATTTATTATATACCGTCGAAGATACGCTGCTGGCAAACCAACTGTTAAGTATAAATAAAACAGAAAAAGCTAACTTTATTTTATCAGCTTCTACAACCGAACCTGCTACCTATAAGCAAGCCATGGCCAATATAAACCGGGATTCCTGGTTTAAAGCCTGCAAGGCTGAAATCGAGGAATTAGAAAAACAAAATACATATACTGTTATACCTATTCCTAAAAATAAAAATATAATAGGTAGCCGGTAATTATTTAAAGCCAAGCCTATTACAGACCCTAATTCCATTAAATCCAACTGAATAATTAATACAAATAAAACAGAAAGATTTAAAGCCCGTTTTATCGTACAGGGTTATAATCAACAATTAGGGGTAGATTATTTGGAAACTTTTTCCACTACAGCCAGACCAGAAACCTGGCACTTGCTATTAATTATAGCCGTAAATAAAGGCTGGCCTATTATACAATACGACGTCCAGAATGCCTTTGTTCATTCGAATATCGATACGGAAATTTATATTAAACTTCCGGAAGGCTTATATACAGAAGCCGAAAGAAATACAAAGGTGGCTAAATTAAATAAAGCCTTATATGGCTTAAAGCAATTACCTAAGCTTTGGTATAAATTCCTAGCCAACGTATTAATAAAATTGGGATTTAAAGTATTCCCGTACGACGAGGGTGTATTTATTAACCCTCAAACAAATACAGTAATAATTTGCCACGTCGACGATTTATTAATAATAAATCCGTCGGAAGCAGCCATCGATAAGCTGGCGGGTGAATTATTAAAATCCGTTAAACTGGATAAAATCGGACCAGTAGCTACCTATCTAGATAACGATATAAAGATAAATTACGAAAAGAAAGAAATCCGTATAAGCCAGAAAAGGTATACGGAAAAGCTATTCGAAAAGTATAATATACGGAATAATCCGGAAATCAAGCCAGAAAATACCCCTTTCACTCCTGGTATAAAGCTGGATAAAAATAAATCTACTGCTTCCAAAGAGGATATAAATTCCTACCAAAAGCAAATAGGTTCTTTATTATACCTAGCTTTAAAAACCAGACCTGATATAACGTACGCTATTTGTACGTATGCCAGATTTATGGCAAATCCAAGCTTAAAGCACTTTAAAGAGCTAAATAAAATCTGGGGTTATTTATTAAAATTTCCTGATTTAGGGTTAGTTTATAACTGTCCAGGAGATTTAAAGCTACAAGCTTATACTGATTCAGACTGGGGAAATTCTTTAATGAAAAGAAAATCCACCAGTAGGTATATAACCAGTCTGGCAGCCAAAGGAAATTTTAATCCTATAAGCTGGACCTCCCAACTTCAAAAATCAATAGCTATAAGTAACTGTAAAGCCGAATATATGGCTTTAAGGGAAGCTTTAAAAGAAGCTGTATATTTGGACAGCATGTTTAAATACCTAAATAAAAATTTAAATTTAGGTTATACGGACCAGCCACCGAAGGTCTTTATAAATAATAACGGTGCCCAAAAGCTGGCTGAAAACCCGGAATTTCACAAAAGAACAAAGCACATCGATATAACCTACCATTATAACAGGGAGGTTATTAATAATAAACAGGCTGAATTATATTATATAAATACAGCCGAACAGCTAGCTGATATATTAACAAAGCCAGTTTCGAAAGCAATTCTAAATAAGCTTATTAAAATGGCTAATATAATCAGCATATAACAGTGGTTTTATTCCTATAAAGGTTTTTCCATTATATAAATATACAGGTTATTTTTCCTTAAATAGGTTTTTACTGTATATATAATAAGCAGCTCCTTTTCCTAATAATAGGTTTTTTACTGCTTAAATTATACATAAAATACAAAAAATACAGAAAAAGAAACAAATTAAACAGGTAATTTTTAACCGGTTTTATCACCTAATAATGGAACAGGCTTTTTCCTTATATACAGGTTTTCCTGCTCCAGGGCAAGCCGGCCCAAATAAAGAAAAAACAACAAATAACCTACAATACGGTTAAATATATAACAGAATTAGTGGACGTAGGTCAGCTAAAAAGGAGCTCTACAGCGGCCGAACCACTATAATACAGTGGATGTAATTATTAACGAACCACTGATTTATTCCTTTAAGGGGCATATATATAGCATTTTTAACTCTATACTCTAATAAGGCTTATACAAGCTAATCCATACAGTTAAGGCTCATATGAGTTAAAATTAACCCATATAACCCTTAAGGGGGGCTCTAGGATTAGCTGGAAAAAGGGACAAATTCCTACTGGCTACGGAAGATTCCAGCACCTTCTAGACCGCATAATAACGTAATTATACAATTACGAGCTTACGTGGCTATAGGGGTTTTGCCCCTGGGCAAAACACACTAAGCCTAAAATGGAACAGCTGCTGGGGAATAGGGGGGCCCGTCCCCCTATCCAGAAAATTCTACAACCTTCCACAGCCTTCCATAACTCCCTATAAGCCTAATACCTACAGCGGCCCATCCAGTATAAATACAGGTGCCTGCCGCCTACAGATAGCTGTAGTATAGTGAATAGAATTACGGAAAATCGTACATACAGACTTGTCCATATACAGTATTCACAGTGAAATCCTTATACTCTTTTGCTTACCCTATACAGCTAGAATCCTTCCACTGCCTAGATCTTATAGGGATCGACTAAAAGCAGAATAGGCATCAGGTAGGGAATTTATATCGACTAATGAAAACGAGCTATTGCTAACTTGATGATGAAACGTTTTAGCATCTCTTCCTCTTTCTTCTTCACTCCCGGCGGCAAAGAACGAACAGGTGGACGGAGCAACGATTGCACGTAGCGAGTGGCCTCCACGAATAAGATAAACTAGGTGGCTAGCTATACATCTTACTCCTCGGCGCCTAGTAAGTAAGGGGAAGGTCTGAATACCATGGAATGATAGTCAATGCTGATATCTACAAGAGCAACGCTTTTCCAACTTCGTCCCTGATGATGCTTCGGTTGGCACGCGGAGATTGAAACACGACTGGCTGTGTCCATCTCTCTCGTCTAGACATATTGAGGGTGTCAAGTCGTAGTTACCTAAACCAAGCCCAACAACGCGCACGCGTGCTCGACAACGCATAGTCTCACGCATATGAGTCCTGGACAAGTTCCATAGCACGTGCTCTACGGCACATGCTTGTCAACGTGTATAAGGGTGCTGGGCGCGTATATGGGTGCTGGATGCGCATATGAGTGCTGGACCGAGCTTTGTGACGGTACCTAAAGCTTAGCCATCTGTTAGTACTCCCATACATTCATAGGGGGGTCATTGATAATGGGGCATTCATGTCACAACTCCTCTCAGGGAGGTGCACGAACTGATAAGGGGGTCGATAAAGGGGTTCAGGAGGCTGATAAGGGAGTTGATAAAGGGGGACGATAAGGGGCCGATAAGGGGCCGATAAGACCAAGTAATACCTAATAACCAAGGAGTAAAGCCTTCACACATGGATCACAACGATTCGTGAATGCAAAATCGTAAACACATATGGATTACGTGGTGTCGCTTAACGCTTGACGCCGTGGGCCTACATAACCTTCAACTTGCTCACAACTGTGATGGGTTACACAGCATCACGGACAGACAGTACATTCCATGCAAGTTAATCCCATCAAGACTTCAAGAACGGTCACACTGGAGTACCCAATGGAAAGTCCATAGTGAAATCACACCTAATCAGGTTGTTCTGCCCTGAGCATTCAGATAGGTTAGAAAATGGGACGAGACCAATATATAAGGGTCTTGAAAGAGGTACATTACAAGTTGTAACTACTAAGTACACATCAAATGCATCGTTCAGTTCAGTGCAACAAACATATGGAACACAGAAGCCCAAACCCCTTACATAGCCAGCCTACTTGGTAGTCTGTCATGGCCTTCAACATGGTGAATAAACCTTACGCAGAACTGGAGACCAACCAACTTACGCATCGTGGCTCAACAACAGGGTAGGCTAACTTGGCCATTGGTAGTGACAAATTTCCTACTGAGCCTTCCATGGCTGTCAAGAATATAGATATATGTATGTGCTACCCGCATACGGCTGCTCAGTTGCTGAACCCTTTCTCTGTGCTTTCATTATTTGCTGGTATAATCGTAATCCATCCACATACATCCTGTGTCTTATCCAACCCACCCCCTCCACGCCACTTAGACAGGTCCCTATCCCCTTTACGCCTCTTGTCGCTCCCCTATTCTACTTGGTGGCTTGTGGCTTTAGCATAAGTCAGTAAATACCCAGTCGAACTGGTGCTTCCCTTGCCATCCCTGCCATCCAGCCAATCCATCTACCCTTCCATCTCTATCCAATGGAACCTGACCCTGCCACGGTCCTGACTCACCCAGATCCAGAACCCGACACCCTCCCCCTGGTCATCTGCGCGACGAGGTCGGCGAACTTGCCCCCGCCCGCCATAGCACTCCCCGCACTTCCCAAGCCCAAATTCCCAACACTGCCCCTTACTCCCACTCCCACATTTCCCACCCCCGCTCTTATCGCCGCCGCCTCGATGATCTTTCTGGTGGCTTCTTCTCCAATATCCTCTTCATTATCACTCCCAGCTGTGCTATCACCATCACCATCACCATCACCCTCTTCTTCTTCTTCCTCTTCCTCTTTCTCTTCCTCTTCTGCCTTATCCTCTCCCTCGCCCCCCTCCTCCTTATCATCAAGCCCAGCACCAGCACCAGCACCAGCATCAGCATCAGCATCAGCACCAGTACCAGCACCAGCACCAGCATCAGCATCAGCACCAGCACCAGCACTAACGCTAGCCCTCCGCTCCGCGGCACGCGCGCGCGCCGCGGACGCGATATCGCGGCCGGCCTCGAGGACCATGCAGTCGTCGGCGGCGTACTTCTCGAGCTCCCGCTCGCCGACGAGGCGGGTCAGGTAGGTGCGGGCGCGGCCCTTGTTCCGGTTCTTCTGCGAGCGGATGCGCCTGACCTCGGCTTCGAAGGCGCGGTCGTACACGTCAAAGTCGATGCCCGTGGGGGAGTCGGACACCACGTAGGTCGCTTCGGGTTCGGGTTCGGTTTCGGCTGGTGCTCCTTCTCCTTCTTCGCTCGTGATATTTGCTGGTGCTGCTGTTGCTGTTGTTGTGGTGGTGGTGAGGGTTTTTCGGGTCGAGAAGCCGCCGCTTCCGCCGCCGGTGCCGATGCCTAGGAGCAGCGGGGGTCTGTCTGTCGGGTCGTGAGCGTGGCCCCTTTCGCCTGGGACTGGCGTGCTCGCGGCGTGGCGCTGGTGCAGGCGCAGGGGGTGGTCCTCGGAAGCCATGTAGGCCTTGCGTTGCTCGACGAGTTCCGCTGCTTCCTCGGCTATGGATTTCTGGCGCGTCAGTGATGACAAAGTCGTGCTGCTACTCATTGTCGTCGTACTAGAGGTGGCAGTGCTGGTGTTGGCTTGCGATTCCGTAATTGAGCTCGTCGTAGTCTGCGTGGGTGTCGATTCCACCAAATCCCCCGTGCCGGCCTGCTGCTGCTGCTGCTGCTGCTGCCGCTGTTGTTCTCTTATTGCGGTGAAATACTCCGGCGACAGCGAATCTCTGAATGATCTAGTCACCGGCGTCCCCGCCCTGCTCCGGGAGGTCAAGCTCTTGAACTTGTGTATGGCTTTCATCTGTGGTGAGATATCATTAATCCTAGACATCAGCTCCCTATTTTGTGATCGTGGTAACTTACGACGCAGAAGAGGTTAGTCATCTTTCTCGTAAAAGCATGGTTAACCTCTAGTTCGTTCGGTGGCTCTATCAACTCTGTGCAGTTCTCTTCTTCGGGGAGGAGGGGGTCAATCCCCCCTTTCGTGACCCAGGGATGATCCTATTTAATCAGCAGCTGAGGCTTACGCCCAGGACAGAGTGGAGCTTACCCTGAGTTCAGCCATGGTTATTCTGGTATCTGGATTCTTGTCCAAGATACGATTGAACAGATCCACGAGGTCCTCGTTCTCATCAGGAGGTACGTAAACTTGCTCGGTTCGGATGGCCTCCAGCATATCGACGACCGTGTCTCTGTGGAAAGGCAATTTGCCGTATTTGAGGCAATATAGGGAGACGCCCATGGACCATATATCAGCTGCCCTGCCCGAGACGTCTCCATGTTTGGGGTCACATAGCTCGGGTGCCAAGAATGCGGGCGATCCCATCGTTTTCTTGGTCAGCATCTCTTGAGGCTTTTCAAACAGCTCCGAGACTCCAAAGTCAACAATTTTGAGGATATCGTCGGAGGTGAGGAGGAGATTATCCGGCTTGATATCTCGATGCACGACACCTTGCGCATGTACTTCGAAACTATTAGTGAGCCTTCTTAATATGACATGAAGTTCGGTCGGCGAGCTTACGATACTCTATCCCAAGGATCAAGTCACGGAACCAACACCGGCAAGATTCCTCGTCGTAGGGATCCGCACTTTCGCCCAAACCCACTTTCATGACGACCCCCTTTTTGCACATCTCGAGAACCATGTAGAGCGAGTCTTCCTCCGGGTCGTCTAGGACCTCGATTAGGGATACCAGATTGGGATGATTGAGCTTTTTCATGATGGCGATCTCCTCTCGAATCAGGTAGAGGGCATCTTTGGCTTCCATGTTACTGAGCTGCCTCTTGTGATCAACCCATCTACTCTGGCCACGAGCCATGGGGTCAGGTCCAGGGCCACGAGGTCTTTTGAGGATATTGGACTGGGCCCTTCTCCGCAGCCGCGCTTTGGAGAACTCCTTGATGGCCTGTTATGAGTGCGAGCACATCAGTTAATACTCTGGCATCGATACATTATCAGTGGCGTTCACTTTCCAGAAGCTGAGCTTCTGGAAATAGTCGCGACTCTTAGAATGGCGTCCAGGCGGGCTTACAAATTCGTTGCCATACTGGTCTACCCCAAGGTGCACAGCGCCGTACGATCCTCGGCCGATCTCGTCTTTAATGACATACTGGTTAATTCTGTGCTGTGTCCCTTCGGTTTCGTCGTTTGTATATTCTGTCACTGCATTAAGGGTTTCCTGGCGCATGGGTCAGACTGGATTGCGCTTACATCGCAAGCGGCGAGTACTTGGGGCAAGGCTCGCTGGTGTGGTTCTCACCTTAACCTCGCGATGCTGCGATGGAGTCCTCTTGTGATGTCTCATAGGACTTGGGTAGTGAGTTGCCGCAGGGGCGGATCTGTTCAGGACAACGCCATTTAGTCATGCATTTTAGAACTATATGCAGGCTATGACACAAGTGAGTTCGTCGCCTTCTTGAACTTGACATACATATGAGGGGTGAGAGGAGGTCTCTGGCCATCTGATGCAGGAAGCTCATGATGAACAGCAATCTGCGGTGATGGAAATGAAAATGTATCAATGTTCGAATGTCCCGGGTCACTGGACCTTAGCTCGAGGGAATCGTCTGCCTGCTGGTGAGACATGGGAGCGACGGATTGCATCACTCTGCGATGATCGAACGAGGGGTTCTACAGCACCACCTATAGGCTATAGTAGCTATGAAGTTTTCGAGGGATGGCCCTCAGATAAGTAATGCGGGGTGGACGGCCGAGAAAGCCCAGCCCGATAATAAATAACGATAGCGAGCAGACGATGAACTATCTTGGGCGCAAGAGTAGAAGCTATCAATGTCAAGGAGAGAACAAGAATGAGATGGTATATAAGGCAGCCAAAATGCCAGCAGGCTACTAAGTAGGCAATGCATTTATTTATTATCTATACCTAGCAGAAAAACGCGATGGATGGATTGGAAAGTGCCTGCGAAATGTGTACGAAGGGGGTCAGGCAGTATAACCAGCCTATCAGGCAGACCGTTCCGATTTTATTAGTTCCGTACTCTGTGTTTCTACTGCACTTGTTATTCCTTGTTGGGCTCTACCTATTACCTAGTATTACCTAGTATTACCGACCTAGCAGCCTAGGTAGTAGTTAGAAAGCCTTCCCGTCAGACCCGCTTGCTAGGTATAGGTATCATCCTAGGCATCCTCCTAGGCATTATCGACGTCCATTCAGCCCAACAAGACATGGTAGGCGGGTTGTGGGCAGATACACGGTTCCAGATACACCACAGCTGGGCGATTTCCATGCTGCCAGGTAGGTGTTCAAAGACAAGGTATAGGTATACAGGCGAATCACAGCCTCTATCCCGACTTACCACCCCTGCTGCAGCAAGCATCCCGGTAGATGCTTCTCGTTTCTCTTGGGTGCTCTCTGAGAACAGGAGAGGCTGGAAGGCTGGGAGGGCATGTATAGGTACCCATGAACAGCTGAAGAAGTGGACAACCTAGAAAGAATGTACGCTGTCGTATCGTATCAGCATACGAAGCCTTACGAGAGACTTACCATGGTACAGACACCTTACAACCCTAGTACATACTAGGTAGTAAAGGTTGACTATAGGTAGGTAAAACTGTAAGTTTGTAAGTATAACTACATTTGTATGTAGTATGTGCCTGCTCTTGCTATTCAAGCCTTCCCCAAAGTGCACTCCCCAAGTTGGGGTTAGCTGATGCCCTACGAAGACTTGTCTCAGGTCCGTTTCTTAGACCGACAGGGGGGCTTCTAGGCGTTTTTAGCTGGTTGATTTCCAAGGGTTCCCGAATCCCGGCTTCCAGCCCGAACCCCATAATTCTTAATTCTTACCCAACTACAACCTCCATTCCCAATTGCTTGTCTCCAGTAACTACGAAGTAGCATTGGACCACCTAAACCACCAGCTTCGCTTCGCACACGACACCCGTAAAGCAAAGCCGCAAAATCATTCAACACCACTGACTGCACTGCACGCCAATCTACGAGCACTGACAGCTATAGCAACCGAAGAACCCTAACCAGCCAGCCACAATGCCGATACAAGTCTACTCGTTCTACATATTCGACCGCCACAGTTCGTACCTGAAGCTCACTCCCCCCTTTTACAGCACAAACCAGTCGGAGAGCTAACCCCTTGTACGCGAACAACCAGCCGAGTGTGTATACAGCAAGCTCTGGCTGGCGCCCGCGCCCCCGCGCCCCCAGTCCCTCACCAGCACCGCCATGAGCACCTCGCGACCCGGGAGCACGATGACGACGACAGGAGCGGCGGCCTCGGACCAGACCATCACGTCGCCGCCGGCGGCCACGATAGCGCCGGCGTCGCAGTCGCAGCACCGGCACCACCAGAGCCTGGCGATCGAGCCCTCCTCCTCCCAGCAGCCCCACAGCAGCGGCAGCGGCAGCGGCAGCGACGCGAGGACCGCCACGGCAACGCAGCAGCGGCCGCGGCGGGCGGAGAAGGACCGGGCGGCGGACGACGCGAAGCTGATCTTCGGCACGGTCTTCAGCCTGCGCAACATGGCGCGCAAGCTGGGCGGCGAGGACGACGCCTTCATCTCCTACCGCACCGCCCAGTACAAGCTGCACTACTACGAGACCCCCACCAACCTGCGCTTCGCCCTGCTGACCGAGCCCGCCGCCCTGAGCATGCGCAACGTCCTGCACCAGATCTACATCAACCTCTGGGTCGAGTACGGTGAGTGAAAGAAGAAGAAAGAAAGAAAAAAACTGTTCCGCGTCTTGGGATATTGTGTTTCTGTTTCCGGGGAGAGAGAGAAAGACAGAGAGAGAGAACATAGCTGATTAGGCATGGACTGACCTGACCTTCACAGTCGTCAAGAATCCCCTCTCGCCTGCCGAGCATAAGGGTGGCGAGGGAGTGCGCAACGAGATGTTCGAGATGGGTCTGGATAAGTTCATCCGCGGTCTGATGTGATGGAGCAACGGAACAGCAAAAGAAAGAGGTCGGACTATGCTGAAAGGGCACCCGTGACAGTGATGGTGATGACGATGACGAAAACTATCTTAGGCCCCAATCTGAGGCTTTGGGAGAGTGGTTGCACAGGTTCTATGAGTGCCAAATGCTCCATGGAGCGAAGCATCCTCCATTATCGCCCCCCCTCTTTATTAGGCCCTGGGGGATGAGGGCAAGCCAAGAGATGCCACCCACGCGTCTGGCTTATGTGTGGGCTGGTAGGAGACACTCAAGGTTGGACGGGCAGATATTGATGGTTATTTCCAGAAGAATGCAAACTCCCTCCTCGGAACTGAAGGCAAGCGGCTCGCCCCGGCTCAAACATCGCCGCGCGACGTATGGCCGTGAACGGGATAGAGAAAGAGAAAGGGCCTTGATGAATGACACTGGTTGATGATCAGGTGGGGATGGGTTGATGCAGGATAGGGATATTATCCTGTTGCCTGCTCAGCCCGTCCATAATGGGACTTCCGCGACAGGGGGCGTTGCGATGAGAAAGCAGGCAAAGGTAGAGACAATGATACCCAAATACACGTATAATAACTCGGCCCCTGACGAAGTCGGAGGTGATTCCATTTGACGTGGTCAGTCATGGCGGAAGATAGCACTGGAATAAGTTACATCGCACCTCCATCGATACGAGAAACAATCCAAACCAGCTAGAGAACGTCCTGAGAGCTGATCAAATAGATCACGCATCCAATGGACTTGCTATATATTGTTTTCGTTGATCAAACGCCCACGCAGAATGTGACGAGTTCGCATCCCTTCATATTATCTATATATCCATCCAGTCGTTCGTTCATCTTATGCTGCTACTCCATGCGATCGTGCTTCTCGTTCTTCCCCCCTGGCTATCTCGAAGAAGAAATGAAGACCCGTAAGACGCCAAGCCAGGCATATAGTCTAGGAGATTTACATATATGTATATAGAATAGCCCCAGGAACCAAAAAACCCCATCAGAAATAGAGGCGCTTCCACGTAGATCAACACACGAACCCCTTTCTACTAGGCAGCGGTGTTTTATATCCTGAGACAACCCATATAAGCCGCACACTCGCACGCACGCACGCACGCACGCACGCACGCATACTATAAAGCCCGCCTCTTATCTCCCCTTGCTCATTCATATATATTCATTCAAATGGAAAAGGAATCCTCTTCTTCTCTCTCCTTCGCTTCTCATCTCCCTCATACTCTTCTCATTAATTACACCCAACCGACCCCTCCCCCTTCTCTGTCCCACCTAACCCCGGTGAGTGAAGAGGGTGAGTAATATATCGGCATATCAGCCTTACCGCCTCCCAGTAGCCTTCTCCCAGGCGGATTCGAAGGAGCTCGGAGCCTGTTCAGTCGGTTGGGAAGGCTGCTCTTGCTGTGGTTGCGACGCAGAATAATCGACTAATACCATGCTCTCGTCCCCTCCTCCCACCACTGTTGAGCCCTCGCCCGCCACGGAGACGAAGCTCTCCTCTATCATCCCATAGCCGTGACCGCCTTCTCGCCTCTCTTGCCGCTGGATCTCGTTCTCCCAGTTGCTCGAGTAGACGACGGCCGCGAAGGCCTCGAGGTCGGGCACGAGCTCCATTTCGTTCAGGTAATCGTTGCTGTTGGTGACGCCGCCGCCGCTGCCGACGACGTGGGCCTGGCGCGTGAGCACCGACAGGATCTTCGGCAGCATGACCACGTTCTTGTCCTGCGTCCCCGTGCCCGTATTGGCCTCCGACATGGAGATCACCGACGACGGCGCCGTGATGCTGATGCTGACGCTGGGGCTGACGCTGGGGGCGGCCCCCGTCCCCGAGGCGGCGCCACTGGCAGCAGCCTCGAAGGCGTCCGGCAGCACCTTGTGATTCAGGAGGTGGGAAAAGCCCGCATCGAGGAGCTGCGTCAGCACATGCCCGAAGGTCGGGGACTCGATCAGGTCCGACGTCTCGTCGAGGAGGCGGCGCAGGGACACGGGCGTGGGCGATTGTGGGGCCGTCGAGGAGGATGAGACAACGGTAGTAGAGCCGGAGACGGAACCACCACCGCCGGAGGCGGAGGGGTCTCCCGGCAGCGTTCCCGTGGCGGCGGCGGCGCTATCGCCCAGGACGCCCGACTCCCGGAGCACGAAGTCCTCGAGGGTGGAGGGCGGCAGGAGGAAGGACAGCCAAGGTGATGATGAGGAGGCCCGGCCGGAGCCACCCGCAGCGGAAGGGGAAGATGCCATCGCAGGACCACCGCTCTCGACCTTCTTGCGGACCTCGAGCGTAAGCTGCGAGAAGGTGTCGAAGCTGAGGAGGTCACGGGGGCTAAGGCGGCCGAAGACGTCGCGGACGGCCTGCTCGACGCGCTCCATGACGTCGACCCAGCCGCGGTTGAGCAGCCACCAGCTGAAGGTCAGGTACTTGCGGTTAGTCTCGAAGTCGCTGCCGTAGTAGGCGGCGGCTTGCTCCGGGTCGTTGGCGTCGTCGTCGTTATTCTCGAGATTGATGGTCGACTGCGCCGCCCCCGTCGCCAGCGACACCACGCTCGACAGGTAGCTCCGTCGCCCGAGGAGGTTGAGCTGGATCCGCGTGAGCAGTGTGAGGAGCGCCAGCGTGTAGATGAGCGTGAAGACCCGCGTTATAGCTGGAGCAGCGGGCCGCGCAAAGTTAGAAGCGGTGTATTAGCACGTTTGTCCTCCCGTACATAGTAGACACGATACGAATGCACAAGACAAGAGCACGCGTGCTTCTTCAAGACGGAAGAATGACTTACAGCTTATTGTCAATTCATCCCAGAGTTGTCTCTTCGTTTTCTTCGGTTTGGGTGGGGTTTGGGGGGGTTGGGGGGTCTGAGGAGTTTGGCTTCCTCCATCTTGCGTCATCCCCTCGCCGCCAGCGGCAGACGGAGATGGCACGGCCATCTGGCTCACGTGGACGCCGCCCTCGCTCTGAAAACTAGCCGTGCTCTTGCCCTCCTCCTCTGTCATGGCGGTGTCGGCGATGCTGGGGGCCGGGGCTGGAACGGCAGCTAGAGTAGAGGAAGACTCGGCGGCGTTGGCAGCGGTGGCGGGGTTGCTCCTAGATTGGGCGGCGGACTTCGCGCTCCCCTTCATCTGCTGGATCTCGAGGGTGATGTTCTCGGTGTTCATAGCATCGAGGACATTGGCGGTAGCGGTGGGCAGCAGGGCGAGGACGGTGAAGGTGCAGTCCTCCTGATTTTGCTCGAAGCGGCGGCGCAGGTTCTCCTTCGCGATGCGGTCGCTGCTCATGCGCTCGCGGGCATCGTTGATCTTGTTAAGGACATACTGGGTGGCCAGGTAGCCGGCGCCGACGACGCCGACACCGATGGCGATGGGGGTTCTGTTGCGACGGAACCATCGCCGCGTGGCTGATATCATGGCTGCGAGCGAGGGTTTCCGTATCCCTCTCGCCCTCTCTCTCTCTCTCTCTCTCTTTCTCCGGTTTGGTCTCCGGTCTAGTTCTGCAAACACAAACGCACAAACACGTACGCACGCACGCACACAAGCAGGTGTACACGCACACGCACACGCACACAGGACAAGAAGGGAAGGGAAAGGAAGGACTCGAGTGAACGCCTTCCGCTTGGAGCTCCCTATAGTAGGGTAGAGCTGACCGAGGTGGTGAGGAGGTAAGTTGTATAAATCGACTATTGCACCTACCTACGAACCTGTAGGAGCTCGAGGTGCGCGTGTAAAGTGGCCGAGTGGCTGCCCAATAGGTACATACATACATACATACCTACCTACGTAGGCGGGTATGTAGTAGTTCCATGGATCCATACCTGCCTAGGTAGTCTCTAGTTAGACTACCTAGGCTGTTAACCACTGGGGTTGGTTCATTGTTACCTAACTCTACGAATCCAACTCCACGAATAAGCTCGGCAGCTGCCCGGCACTTCCCCCCTTGACGTGTACCTCGGCATCACGGCGCGCCGTTTAACTCGCCCAGCGCGACAGCCCTGGAGCTCACCCCAGCAGCCCAGGAGCGAATCTCCAGCAGCTCAACAGCCCGCCGTGGATGCGTGGCTAGTAGGCCAGCTACTACGGAGGCGATGGAACGAAGGAATTCGGTTTGCATATTGTACCCTCCAAAAAAATCCTTTTTAGACCTAGGTGAGCTTTGCATGATGGAGGTCTTTCTTCATTTTACGTGGGCCTTTACCCATCCATATAGTAGGTATTGATATTTCGGTTTGTACGTAAGCGATGCTCTGGTAAGTTGTTTCTTAGGTATTGTCCTACCTAGTAATTATAGTTAGCGCCTTGGGTTGGTACTGTATGTATGTACATACGTAGGTAGCTCTAACCAACAGCTTACCTAGCAGCGGCACAACCCCTCTATCAGCTGTTGCTACCTTACCACCTTATGATATCACACTCAACACCAGCCAACCTTGGAACCTAGCGATAGATACGAGATAGCTAGGTAGTGCATACATACATACCTCCTACCTTGTACATAGTAGTTAGCGAAGCTGAGGTTGGAAGGGAAGAAGCAAAGGAAAAACCAACCCCGAAAAAAACTCTCCGATATGAAAACCCAACACCACCACCACCACCACCACCTGCACCACCAGCCCCTCTGCCTCGACCTCACTGCCAGCCCCAGCCCGAGCCCCAGCCGCGAAACCACCCGGAGACTGTCGCCGGACAGCAGCGCATGATGGACCCGCAAACGCCCCAGGAATTCATACTAGAGGCCTTCGCAGATCCCGCCTCCGTCCGCGATGTCGTCAAAGGTAAGTTGTGCAATCCCGATATATGCCTGTACTTCTATCTCCATATACACGCTCTGTCCCCCCCTTTCTTACTCGCCGGTACAACCCGCCACGCCCCATCCAACCTGCCCCGCGGTCCTCCACCACCTCCTCCCACTGCGCGCGCCCAGTGGTCGTATAGCATCGTGCCTACATGCTTAGCACCGCACCGCACAGCGCAGCACAACGTATCCATAATGTAGCACGAAGCCTTTTTTTTTCCCTTCTGCAAGCTAAGCTAAGCGTCCACCTACCGAACCGGCCGGCTGACCAACCAATGCGTGGCGAATCTAGGCATCCTGCACACGATCTTCTTCCACCGGTTCTTCCCCTCGGTGGCGCCGCGGTCGCGCGAGGTCCTCGACATCACGCTGCCGTACGTCGGCGACGCCGAGCTCGACACCATGATCGAGAAGCGGGCGGACGAGCTGGCGCAGCAGCTGGATGCGGAGCGGAGCAGCAGCAGCGGCGGATCGAAGACTGCCGCGGGCGATAGCAGGGGCGAGAGCGCCCAGGCGGGAGGCGGACGAGGAGGGGGCGGGGCGGGCTTGGGGAGAGGCCTACCGGCTGCTGCTGCTGCTGCTGCTGGCGGGGGCAAGGGAGGCGGCGGCCGAGGCACCGTCACGGTCCAGTTCTTCGAGAAGAAGCGCCGCAAGGCCTGGTACGGCGGCCGCGACGAGGAGGTCTGCTGGGAGAGCTGGACGCTCAAGGTCACGGTGGCGGAGCCGCGGACGGAGAGTGGTGAGTTTTGTTATTTTGTTTGTTCAATCTCAGACCTTCTCCATCTCGACAGTACGCCATGCAGCATGAAACGAGCGAGTTGCTAACGACAGACAAACCATCAAACAGAGCGCGCCAAAGTCCGCAACGCCATGGCGCAAACCCTCTCGGCGACCGTCATGAAGCTCGTGACGTGCGTCAACGCCCACAAGGACCACATCCCGCCCATCACCACGAGCGAGGCCAACCCGTTCCCCTACCAGATCCACGTCAACAACCCGGGCGGCGGGGTTGGAGTCGGCGGCACCGACGGTGTCGCGGCGCCCCCCGGCGCTGGCTGGACCACGCGTATGGGGATCTACTAGGGGTTGAATACCAAGCGCCGCTCGGTCACCATGTGATGGCGGATGGGTGGGCTTGCGATGTTGTGACTCTGCCGTGTGGGTACGTACAATTGATGCTGTTATGTTCGTCGGTTGCAGCCTAGGTGTGATGTTTATTGCTGTTATGCGCGTCGGCGTTTGGTGTTGGCGTTTACACTACCTACGCTTAGGAGACCTTTATAGACGGCGGGAAGGGAAAGGGGGGGGATACATAATAAAGAGCAGGGCCTGCAGGTCCATATAGTTGTTCTGCTGTCCGCGGACCAGATAGTTTGAAGAACAACAAGAGCGAAGCATGATAATGTCAGGAGTCCTTTGATACCATCATAAGGGTAGCGCGTAGCCCAGCCCCGTGCGAACAGGAGAATCGGGGTTGTCACTTGCACAGTTTACCTTGCATATTCACAATCACGAGAATAGGTTTGAAGAGCTTTTGAATCGGGTTCCTCAGTCGGAAATGTTCGGACTGAATCCTGTGCGCATTGCTAATATGATGTGCTAATATAAGGCACTCGATAGCCATCCCAACTCCAAAATACAGTGTGGCCATATGCCTGCCAATCCCTACACAGAAAGAGGTATAGAAGTATATACCTACAAGAGCTAACCATCACAGAGTACGCCAATAAAAAAAAGCAACCCCTAAAAACATGTACATCCAGCAATCCCCGGCTGACCGTTTATCCTTCACTCTGTTCCAACGCCTTGCTTTCTGTCCGATCGAATCAACGAAAACACCATGCTCGCATTTATCGCATGACGCAGTCAAAGCGTTTGTAAAGTAGAAGTAGCCAAACTCCGGATGAAAGAGGGCGTAAAAAGTATGTACTCAAGACACGTAGCGTCATTATAAAAATCAAACCATAAACAAGAAGGCCGTGAGGCAGGAAGGCGAGGCAGAAAGATCTAGTTCGTGGAGACGAAGCATCGTGGAATGGCAATGCGTACTCGGCGCAAGCTTTGTCGTTCATTCATAACTCGTCAAAGGTCGTGGCGTGCAATCACATGAAACCGACTATGAGGCGACGAAGCTCAGAAAGTCGTGGTATAGCTTCGGCCTAGTGAAGGCTTCGAGGATCTCGAGGAAGCATTGGCTTTCTGGCTGCCACCGATCTTCTCGAAGCCTTGTAGAATGTCCAAGCCGGAGCTCTCTTCAACCTCGTCTTCCAGGAAACCGCTGGTGCAGAACTCATCGAGGCCCACCCAATCATTTTTGATGGCGGAAGTCTTAGCAGCAATTGGTGATTGCAAGAAAATTTTGCTAGGGGACGAGAAACCCTCGAAAGCTTTGCTTGGTGTTTCGTAGTCGAGGTCCGGAATATGACTAGGAGCCTTCAAGAAAGGGGTCGATGTGATTGACCGGTGAGACGCCGAGTTTGTGATCTCTTTGAGAGCACTTGCGGAATGGCATCGGTCTAAACGCATCCGTCGGACTGAGCGCTTCATGGGAGACTTAATAGGGGAATCATTGTTTGCCGCAGCGAAGAACGAGTCCAAAGATGCATCCTGAAAGATATCGAAACCAGATTGGTCCGCCCCAAAATCATTTACGTTGAAGATGCTGTCGTCCATGTGGAAAGCGGGACTCCATGGTATGCCCTCCTCGGGAAGGCTACTAACGCGACGAAGAGGTGAGTTGAGCATGTGGTTAACATTCTCGCGATGCAGCCGAAGGTTCGTGTTGGGAGATACTGATGGAGGCGGTCTAAGTGGCGGCTTGATCTTGACAGCCGGCGTCAGGGGTGGTAGCATTTGTCCAGACTCATTAGCTTGTCGCAACGGAGAAGAAGATGGCGGAGCGAAGCCGAAGGAACGACCTTTTGACGGACTGTCGTACGACGAGGCCCGAAGACGTGCAATCTCCTCCTCGGCCCTACCTCGCTTGATCCGGGGACGATCGGCCTCTGATGTGAGAACGCGGTTCGCTTGGTTCGAGCGCATTACTGAGGAGTCTAACGAGGAGATATATCCACTGTCGTCCAAGGTAGTATCCATCGACGCAGGTTTTCGCCTGTGGGCCCGGTTTCCTGAGGATAAAGGTTTCCGTGATGCTGGTGGTGGCGTATTGCTCCGAGGTGCGAGATGACGCGGAACAGGCGGTGAAGAATGCATCGTAGCCGGCATAGGCGAGTACATGCTGTTCTCCACTGGAAGGTCTTGCTCGTGTATCCTGTCTGTTTGCTCCTCTGCGGCGACATTATCGGAGAGTGGAATCGTAGCATCGGATGATACCTCAGGGGCGCTATGGGTAGAGGGCTGTGGTGGTAGCGAAGACTGAGGGTACATAGAGTGGACAGGGAAGACCGGAGGCAGAGACGGCAAGCCATCATGGAATACAGGTTCCCAATTAGCGGGCTCAAGGCGAGTTGACATAACAGGGACGTTCTCTAGGCTGCTCGTAGACTTCCTCGCTGGCTTTTCCTTCATGAACTGATGCTCCATTCCAGGCTCGATAGCCCAATAATTGCCCTTTCCGGGGTCGTCCTTAGGGCGCTCTTGCTTGATAAATGCCTTGTTCAGACTGAGATTGTGGCGGATGCTATTTTGCCAACCAGCGTCGTTCGCATTATAGAATGTGAAGTTATCTGATATCCACTTGTAGATCTGCGACAGCGTAAGTCTTCTTTGTGGTGCGCGCAATATAGCCATGCCGATAAGCTGTGCATAGCTATGATTAGGTTTTGAGCCATCATCCACGATGGCCGGAAAAGAATCCGGGGGCGGCAGGGTCAGCTCGTCTACTTTCGCCTTCTTCGTTGGTCTCGCTTCTTTGATCGGGGCGGCCTCGAGCAATGCGCGCTTTCCTGGCGCTTTCTGATAGTACTGCTGAACATCTAAGCTGAAAGCGGTCGGGGCCGGAGCCGGATACAGCATCGGGTGCACGTTCTCCTTGCCCCCAAAATTCAAGTTCTGTTCCGCGGCGACTGGCTTCTGGGCGACAGGTTTGAACCTCGACATTAACGGTTGCTTTTGCTTCTTGGGCATCGAGTCGGTCGTTTGCTCGTGCGCGCTTGGCGGTAGAATCGATACCGCATTCAGCTTGTTGCTAGCTGCTGACTTTAAAGGTGTCGAGGGCGTCTTGTTAGGCCGACTTATCGGCTTGAAGGGTGAAGTTTGCTTCGCGTGTCCGCTTGGAGGGCTGAACAGGTTCCTGTTTCCATCCGAAGTTTGCAACGCGCGACGAGGCGATGAAGACTTGCTAACGGAAGGCATCGGAGCTCTACTGATCGAAGATGCTGACTGGTCCTGGTCCTGGAAATCGTCTTGAAAGATTTGCAGCGGCTCATGAGGAGCCGCGAAACGCGTAGGTTTGGCCATTGCGGCCGATTACAGTTGGTCAGATAGTGTCGTGATATAGCAGTTACGCTGGCTATGCGGTCATGTCAGTGCAAAATTCGGATTGAGGATTACTACCACGACTACTAAAAGCGGTAGAGAGTATCATCGCTGGTCAGTTGGGTAAGGAGGGGGGGCTTGATCCGGTGTCCAGACTACGATGGATTCAATGGGTTCGTTCCACGATGCCACTCACCTATATTTAATTAGGGGTGGAGCCTACGAAGCAAGGGAGGCGGTAGCACGAGCTGGATCCGAATCAAGTCTCAGGTGTGATATGAATTTGTACTATCAAAATGACGATATGCGACGATAGCTGAGTCAAGTCTCTGTTCATGGAAGATGAGCCGGCAGTCTGATTGTCGAGAATACGAGGCCGAAGACTGAAGACGGTGGTTGATGCCCGGATGAAAGTGGAGGACGGGTAGTATGAAGAGAGGGGAAAGAGGAAACGGGAACGGGGACTGCAGGAAGTCGGGGGAGAGGAGCTGATAGGAGGCGGAGTCCGGTGGTTTGGTTGGCTGACTGGCTGGCTGAATGGACTGGGTTGGCCGCTGTCGTTACGGGCAGGTTCTGGTCTCAGAAACGGGTGCGGGTGTGGTTGAGCAGGCCGGCTACTGCGCAGGAGGTAGTTACGGTTACTTGGCTGCGACGACGAGACAGACGGATCAAGCCAGTAAAGTGAGAGAAAGATGCAGAACAAGACCCGGTATGGGATAGATTAGGCCAGGCCTGTACTATGTACTTGGTCGAATGGGGTTTCGCACGCTTCGCTGACAACTCATCAAGCGGGTCTGCCCAGGATAGGCGATAGTGGATGCGCCGCCGGCCGACGTGTGGATGTCCCAGGTTCTACTTTGCAGGTGTCTTGGAGAGCTAATTGGTGATCCAGGACGCTCATCCAGGACAGCTGAAGCTCCAGATTGGTTGGATGGGAGTCTCCACTTGCCGACACGAAAGGGAACAGGCCACAGGCAGGGCACAGACAGGGTTGATAGGCAGTGACTCCTGCAAGGTTGTTTTAAAAGGAAGGCCAAGAGGCAGAAGCTTGCAAGGAATGAGCAGCCAGAGATTTCCCGCTAGGTCTGTTTGGAGGAATAGTGGGAGTCGTGCGGGGCGGATGAGCCAGTTTAGCGACCCACGTCTCTTTATGCGCAAAATGCACGACGCCGATACCTACGCCCGACGCGACCTAAAGTGCCTACGGAGCATCCGACGGGACAGGATTGTGAGCCTGAGCCTAAGCCTGTGATATCTGACCTATGCGCTGAAGCTATCTATGGCTGAGGTTCACATGGGGAGTGTGGGAAGTGTTGTGTGTATGTAGGACCTTATGTTCCGAGTGGTTAGTAGCCTAATAGTAGGTAGTCTGTCTGGGTGCCGCAGGAGTTCGCACGGGTTGCGAAGAGAAGAGTGAGAGGCTGCTTGCTACTGGCAGAGCGGCAGACGGGCAAACAAGCAGCTATGTAGCTAGACTGCTGGAGATAAGCTGAACGGGCTGGAGGGGGTCACCACTATTCCCCGTTCTATAGTCGGATAATAAGTGCCCTAATGGCTTTAATGGATTCCTATGCAATCGGACGGTAAGGTAACTGGTTGGCTGTCGTAATCAGTGATATTCCTGGAACCGAACCGGTTGGATGGAAGTGGCACGGGCGAATCCAGTGCTTTCCGATATCGTGGCCGCGCTTGCGTTTGATGCTTGTGCAACTACTGTAACCCAGGTGCAATCGAGTAGAATCCGGCTGTCTCACAAAGATATTGTCTCTGTGTAGCACGAAGAGAGGGATGGAACTGGTCGAAGTTATCGTCGCTACGTCGCTACGTCGCTACATAGGGGGCCGTTTGGGTTTGGCGGTATGAACTTCGATCCATTGGACGGGAACCTGATGCCTGAGAAGACGGGGCGCGTAGGCGGTCGGTACTGGGGGGATGGGGGATGGGGGTGGCGTGAAGAAGAGGGAAAGACCCGATGTCGATGTGAAGTCGAAACGCGACACGAGCACCGCGTTATTGTGGTGCAGCACGCGTCATCCAATCATAATCCCGGCTTTGTCCGCGGTAGGTCCTATTAGGCTAGCTGTGTCCCACTTAATCAAAGCGCTATATCGCTTTTGAGATGGCCCAGGCTTGGCTGCTTCAGTGGCATCGGTGGCATCGGTGGCATCGGCGGTGGCTGCAGTGGCTGCCCAAGGTCTCACACCTATCGGATCTCGATTCGATTCACCTCCCTTCCTTTGGGCCTTGGCTCTGGCTCGAGCTTCACCTTATACCGGATCTCGAATTCCATTCCCCCATTCCCCTTTCTGCTTTCTGTTCTTTCTGCCCTTTATATCTAGGCAACCATGCGAACAGACGAGACGGCCCACGGGTCGGTCTGCAGACTCCTACCTATGTAGAGAACTATGCGAACTTGCATTACATATGTACGTATGCTGTATGCTGTGTGCTGTGTGATGTGTGATGTGTGCTGTACGTTATATACCTACCTATAGGGAGGTAAGCACCGCCTTCGTACATGCTTCCATCCGAACAGCTGCCCGGGTCATCAGCAAGCATACCTAGGTTAGCTGGTTAGTACCTATGGCATAAGGCAAGATCCCATCTGCACGCACTAAAGCCACATATTTACCAGTAGTTCGGCCCCTAGCCATATAGTCGCAGGTGACATCATTTCTTCCAACTTTGTGCAACAAGTGCCGGCCACTACGGAGTGTTGGACTGGCCCATCCGGCATTGAGAAGATGTCCCGTCGACCGGCGTACAGGGTAATCAAACTAACCCCTAAGCTCACTTGGCTCATAATGCAACCCGTTACATACTATAGTAGTTACGATAGTAGTAACAAAGATCTCGAAGACCAGCTTTCTTGGAACCGCCGGGGGTCTGTATCTCTTCGTATCGTTCAAGTCCAGGATCTCCCAGCCTTATGCAGGTAGATGCGGCGGTCAAGGCGGTTTGCATACTGTAGCTGGGTAGCTCAGTAGGGGGACCCCATAAGTTACTGCACGTTTAGCATTATACAGATACTGTATTAGAAGTATTCGATCCGTGTTCCGTAATTCTTTGAGTCTATGGCTCTTCTAGAATTTCTATCTTAAGAACTAAGGAATAACCACGAAGCAGATGGAGACCATACGTGGGATGTCATATCCATGAATATGCATCGAATATGTAGGCACCACATGCATTTCACAAAAGCGCTCCCCCTCCATAACTACCTACTAGGAGGTAGGTAGGTATGCAATGTCACACCGACTACCTCAGACTAGTCTAGGCTTCAGTTATCAGTTCATTATATATGCAACTACTCCGTAGTCTAATTGACATAGTATACTGATACTCTCTTCATGAAAAGGCTCTCCGCCTGGCATATAGGCATTCAAGAAGGTCGGTCAGTTCGTGTGCAGGTCCAGCCAGACACGGTGAAACCCAACTGCGCATGATGTGGATGGGGCGCCTTTGCTTGTCGGCCATCTATTCCCCGTAGCCATATACGCGCACATGTCCTAACCGGTAATATTATATATGTCAGCAACGCCCAAGTTTCGGGCCTCTTCCCTAAGACCTGATCCTTCTAGCACTAACACGCCTCAGTCACTCGCTCTCGAGGCTGGAGACCATCAGCAAGGCCAGTGAGCCCGATAACTCGCCTTGTACTTATCATGGGGCCTCTAGTGCGGACTCAGACCGCAATTGGCTACTCCGTCAGGATATAAGGCGGTCGTCGCTGAGAGTCCGTGGAGTGTATGAGTGGGTGCCTCCATATAGGCACAGTTTGAGACCACCAGCCAAGGCCACAGTGACTGAAGTGCAATCTACTCGTGGGGGTTCACTTGGTTAGGGTCAGCCTCAGGAGATGGTTGTACACGGCGAACTTTGCCGGTCCCATTTCGCGACCAAATTCTGCCCGTCCGCGAGATCAATGGCACATATTTCCTCGCGGAAGAGGGGGTGGGGGCAGCCTCGACTCTAGGCTACGAGGGTCTAGGCGATGTTTTTCCACTCACGCCGCCAGTGAAATAACGAGCGCGCTGATCAGCTTCAAGGTCTTGTACGATGGCAGGGGAAAACATGACGATGCGGAGCACGTCAACTGTCACAGCCTCAGATCCACTAGTCAGTTAATCGTTCACCCAGAAGAATCTTTGATTTCCCTCGATTGGTCGTTTTGGCAGCAACATATATGCTTGGTCTAGAAATGCTTCCTGGGGGTCATTGTTGTGTCCGCTGCCTGTCTTCACGGTGTCACCCATGCCTCCCGCCCAAAAAGCACCAAGTGGTAACCGAAAGTCAGCTGACACTTCCGATCATTGAGAACACTGGGAATATAAGTTGGTAAAGGGATAGTTCCCCTCGACAACGTCTGTCAGACGAGCGACGACGACAGATCAAGTTAAGCATTCCCGGCCGAAGTCACCGGCACAGCGTACTGGGGCAGGGGTAGACACTTATTTATATCAGCTTCGGCTATGAGGTCATCTGACTAAACAGCATATACACGGGTTTAACATATTGATGAGTATTTCATTCTAGTATAAGCTATCGCACTATGGAAGTTTCCGAGCAGAGTCGCTGTCATTCAATGGATTATCCACCGCGTCAGCAAGTGGGCCGATATGTTTGCGACCCCTGAATTGTCGACCCCTGAACTGTCCGTCGGCACGTCTGACTTCAAGATGACTATATAACAAACAAGAAAAAAAGAATGCCAGGGTAATAAACAAATGCAAGAAACGAGAATACAAAAGTCAAGACATAAAAGAGAGAGTACGATACATGAACGCTGAGTCATAACACGACTACGTCGCTGTGTTTTCAAACAAATACCCAGAACGTCTCCAGTCGATGCCCCTGCCTTGACCAAGCCGCTCTTCTGCCCTGCTGCAACCAATTGCATACCACACTGGGTTGCTTCAACGGAGTAAATCCTCAATGACCACGATGATCTCCGGTGGTCTATCGTTCCACTCGAACGCTAGTTCCAGCCTCGTTTTCTCGCCAAATGTGGGATCAGGGTCGAGGAAGCAGTTGCAGGGCTTCCCTCCGAGGGCGCTGTTCTGCAACCCGGTATGCAGGGCCACGAACTCCGAGTATGGCATGAAGCCGTCCCCGTTGGCACGTGCGTGCAGCCAGGTGCGATGCGGCCCATGGTAGCATTGCGGGTCCCGGGGGACTACCAAGTAGATTTTCTTCAAGTTGAGCATCTCAGATATGATGATCCTGTCGTTCCGAGTCAAGAGGAAGCTATGAGGGCTCGTTAAAAAGCTCGGGGCGTGGATGGCAAGCTTCTCGATGGATTGCATCCATTCATCTTTGCGCGGGAGACCGACGAGCTCCGCTCGATGCCGAAGGCCTCTAGAAGCCCGAAGTATAAAATTCTCAAGTCTTTCGATTGAGTTGATACTGCCGACACAGGGGAACTTGCTGGTACTGAAATAGAAGATGTCCTGCTTGAAGTTGACGTAGATCTTAAGGTGACGCTGAGACAGCCACTTCGGTGGAAACGTAGTGCCTGGTTTTGGAATTTGATAGTCTTCGTTGAGTTCGACCACGTCATCTGATGACTCGAGATCTGGATGCCCGGGGATCTTGTATGGAATCGTGCTGTTGACGAAGATATGACGAAGAAAGTCATAAGCAGCATAATGCTGGCTGCCCCGGGGACGCCAGACAGACGAGCGAGTGAAATAGTGGCGGAGCGTAGGTCTCGGAGCAATGAGGGTTTCATCCGGGCGAGGGTTTGGTGTATATGGCGGCGCCACAGCGTCGAGTTGTGGTCCTGTAAACATTATGGCCACGCCTCTATTTATTATAACAAACTTGCATAGGAAGCTATTGTAGAGACTGGGTGCGATGTTCCAAGGTATTTGAGATATTGTCCAAGAAATTATAGAAAAATACGAGCGAATCCCTCAAAGTGAGTGAGTGAGCGAGCGAGTACGTGATGTTTGGCGGATGTTGGGAGAAGAGGAGAGAGGTAAAAGTGCAGCCATTCTGGAGGTGATGTCTCTTCAAGACAAAATATCAATATACGCAGTAGCCAGATATTGAGGAGGAAAGAGCAGCAGACTGAACCCATCACCAACCGGTATGTATGCGATGTCATGGAAGGGGGCACCGAGGGGAAGAAGGTGGTTCCCGAACAAGCAGAACTTCGATACATCAACGTGGTATACATCAACCCGGCCTGGGGTCTTGAAAGTGACTTGAACTTAGAACAACTTCCTGCAGGTCCGATGTTTATATAGGTACGTAGGTATGCAACAGATAAGGAAACACCCAAGCAATGAAGTAGACTGAGCAGGAGGTGGTATGCAGTGGATACGTTGGGCAGTTGAAGTCCACGTGTATATTGAGTATGTAGGTAGAGGATGAGTATATCAGCTATGTTCAACGACCAGTTCATAGTGATCATTCAGCAATATATATATATACATTCGTTATGTAACCAAATGGTAAGAGGGTATCAAGAAACAAGCCTACCTACTACTCGACTTTGTCATCGTTGCCTCAATCCTAACGTCAATACATCCTGTGCCTCCTAGAACAACGACCCGGGAACTTAACCATGGGTGTCCTCCATGCCTACCTGCTATCACCAGGATGAGTATTGTACTGTTCAAGAAGATCTCAAAAGTATTGCTACCTATATACAAAAACGAAAGGCAATTCACAAGTATAATTATAATCCACCTACGGCCCCTGAGTCTGCTTGAACATGTCCGCCAGCAGGTCGCCCAGCTTGGGGTTGCGCAGGGCGGCCCAGTCCTTGTCGAGGATGCCGTAGGGCTCGTCGTAGTCGATGGTGCCGTCGCGGACGTAGTAGGAGCCCATGACGGCCCAGATGGCCCACTCGCTGTCGTTCTGGATGACGTAGTCCTTGATGCAGTCGAAGTACTGCTTGTCCTTGTCGCTCAGGCCGTCGTTGTCGCCGCCGGCCTGGCCGAAGCCGAACTCGGACAGGATCAGGGGCGCCGTGTAGTCCTTGCCCTGCTCGAGCACGAAGCCGTTGTTGAACCCGTACTGGCCCTGCGTGAAGCCGCAGTCCTTCCCGCTGTTGGGGAAGTTCACCGTGAAGCTGTACGCGTGCCACTCCCACACGTGCTTGCCCGCCCAGTCGCTCCAGTCGATGTTCTTCGCCTTGACGTGGATCAGGTCCGTCGACGACAGCGTCCCGCCCATCAGGATCAGCGCGTCCGGGTTGGCGCCGTGGACTGCCTTCGCCGCCTGCCCCATGTAGTCGTACCAGTCGGAGCGCCCGTTGGTGCCCTGCAGAAGCAGCTCGCGCACCTCGTTGCGCAGCCCGAAGCCGATCACGCCCGGCTGGTTCGTCGCCCACGTGGCCATCGCCGTGAGGCCGTCGAGCCAGTCCTGCGTGTGGAAGTACCGGCTAAAGTTCGCAACCTGGTCAGATACTTTGCTCGGTACAGGGGGCCTTCCGGATGTTCTTCGAAACCCAAATCAAGAGCATCTGAAAGAGCGGGAGACTCACCTGTTGAGATCATTATACCCAAACGCAGTATCCCACCAGCCATTACCATCATCAAGATTGCCTACAAATACCCTACTGTCAGCTTTTCGGCTTCGACTCGACCTCGCTCAACATTCACACCAACCACAAAAGCAGGACATCAAGAATAAGAAGGGGTAAAAGGGGGTGGGGAAAGGGAGTACGAATCCCCAACCCCCTTTTCGGAAAAGAAAAAGGAACAGAGAGAGAGGGGGGAGGGGGAAGACCCACAGCACCAGCTCGCCTTGCTAACATGATTATCCAGAATGGTCATGACGCCGCGATCCCAGAGGGCCTTGATGACGGCGGCGTAGACGTCGCTGGTGGTGGCGCCGCCGCCGCCATCGCCGCCCTCGGCCACGAAGGCGTTCTTCTCGGTCACGTTCCCGTAGAGGCCGTCGGCGTCGTCCTTGGAGATGCCGGCGGCGTCGGCGACGGCGGCGAAGGCGTCGCCGACCTTGAGGTCGGGCGCCAGCGCGTGGTCGATCGAGTACGTCAGCCGCACGCAGTTGAACCCCTGGTCGGCGATGGCGCCCGCGATCGTCTCGACCGGCTGCTTGTGCAGGCCCTCGGGGATGTGCGCCTCCATGTGGCCCGCCCAGTTGATGCACCGCAGCTTCACCCGCGCGCCCCCCGCGTCCAGGATCCACCGCCCCGACGTGCTGAGCGGGAGCGAGGGCGCGTCGGCGGCCGCGGCCGTGGCGGCGAGCGCTGCCGTGCCGAGCAGGGTTTTAGCGAGGAGCTTCATGATTGTCGTCGCTATATATATATATATATATATATTTGTGTCGTATTATGCTATAGCTCTTGCTAACGACTGCAGTGTTGTAGGTAAAGAGTGGCCAGAAGCTACTAGCTAGACTGAGCACATCAGATCCGCAACCGCGCTCTGAGTATCCCGAGGAACGTGGAGAGAGACGGAGGGAACTGTGAGGGAGCAAAAGTGAGAGACGGAGGCCCTATTAAGAGGACTCGAACCGATCACGCCCAGCAAGGATGGGAAGGCTGAGAGAAGACAAGCGAGTGTGTCTTGCAGCAGGACAGGACAGCCTGAACGATGGGGGGCAGGGAGGGAGAGTGAGTGGAGCTATATTGAACGAGCACTACACCTCAGGTGGTCGAGTAGGAGGGTGCGTAGTCAGGCGGCTGCGGCTTGAGAGACACAACAGCTACGGGACCGCAAGGCAGAACGACAGACAGACATCCGGCGGCATGGTATGCTATATATCATGAATCTTTGACATCACGACACGCAGTGCAACCCAACTTCGATCTGATAACGAGCGACATCGCCCAATACAACCCGCCCCTCCCCGGCAACGTTACCACAAGATTGCCTTGCCCGCCGGGAGGAATGGGGGGCGCCACATCTCTGGATACTTCGTACTGTACAGTAGTTAGATAACTAGGTAGGTAGAGGGCATCTACATGCGAACATACTGTAACGGGAAGCCCGTCTGGAAAATACGCTGCTCGTACATATGTAATGTGTGAATTGCCCGCTGCGAGCTCTGATTTGCAGGGAGACGAGATGGGGCGAAGGACCTGCACCGGCTCCCTCAGCTAGCCTAGGGGGCGCCGCGGGACATGCATGGCTCTAGTGGTAGCAATAACTAGTCAGCTACTACGTATGTGGTCATGTTAAATGTAGGTAGTTGAGCGGGTAGCAGCAGTTCTTGCGAACCTCTTTCTTTCACCGGACGTCCAGCCGAGCAGGGTCACCCGCCGATCGTTGATATTGGCGGCGTAATGTTATGCGTGCTCCTCGGGACTTGCAGAAGAAGCAAGATCTGGAGAGCTTCCTTGTTTGAACTAGGGTAGCGAAGGACCCCTACCCCCCCTGTTATATCCCCGGTGTTCGGCTTGATGGGGGCAAAGGCGTGACTGTGCCACATGATTGGGTGGTTTTGCATGCGACTAGAACGAATGGGATGGGACCCTGGCGGTCAATGGTTCAATGACAACTTCGAAGACGGTGGCAAGCTGTTGGATATCCAGAAAAGCAAGTTATTCCAACTACATCTACAGATCGCGAGCCAAGGAGCTGTTGGTTGGTTCAGGGACGCTGCGTACTGAGAAGAGGAAGTGGTGTACACCTGACCCGGACAGACAAATGAGAAGGGAGTGGCTTAGGAGGATGACATCCAATATGATTAAGCAGGGACGAGAAAGGAAGCATATACTTATAAGAGAGATATACATAATACACAAGTGTAAGGATAGCAATGCTTGACATCACATTGCCTTTACTACTATATACTTTGTTTGTGAATGAATGACTGTTGCTTAAGACGGCTTTTAGATTCGAACAACGGATTCCTACTTTCTGAACGGTTTCTGTATTCAACAAACAAGCCTTGGCGGTGATTTGGCTGTGATTATTTCTTATTTCATCTCAAGATGCTTTAGTTACAAGGCAGATCTATGCCGACTCACCGCAAAGACCGCATCATACATACCGAATTAGCTTCTACGAGTCTATAGCTAGAGTCTCCATGGTAGGTAGTTCGTAAACAAGTGGACTGGAGGAAAGAAAGTGCTGAGTCCTGACCTATCTTTTGCGGGGAAAACATTACCGTGCCGCAATCACGTAGCGGCTCCAAGTTTATCGAGTTGCCATATCTGGAAGCGTTGAAAGATCACGACGACCGGCGATAAAATGACCAGCAAGCAGCACGTCCTGAAGTTATCATTGCGGTCATCAAGGTGATCTGATTAACAGGCCGCCCCCCAGATGCACAGATGGTGCCATTCTACGGGTCATTAGTGGCGAATCAGCCGAATGCCATGCATCCATCTGCCAGGCACGAGATCGACAACTGATCATGCTTCTATAGATTATAGCGGATAGCCTAAAATGCTATAGATAGACAGATGAAGAGATAACGTAGACTAAGGGGTAACTTGAGCTAAAGGTCCCTGAATTCCTATACTATGTTCGGCTTAGGATACCCAGAATATTTCGCCTAGCTACCAAGCTGCCAAACTGACTGCAAACTGCAGCCAAATCTTCCAACGTCGCAGATCATTCGGAGACCAACGGGCTTCTGTTCTTAGCCAACGGTCACGTCACGCCTGTCTCGGGACTTTGGGACTAGGGGAATTCGAACACCACAAGCGGCCAGGCGCCGCCATTGTGGCTTTCTTGGCATGCTTGAAAGTTGGGGTCCTCGCGGCTATTTCAACCTCCTGATTCCATAAGCCATGGGCACTAGGTACTTAGGTAGGTAGGTAGGTACATAGGTACCTAGGCATTGTTCGTCAAGGCCCTCTACGTCGCCGCAAAGAGAAGAGGCCGAAAAAGACTCACGATGCCATGCATGTCTGCGGCGGTGCTAGTGAATGTTTGCTCTCGGCGGCTCCAGTGATAGGAAGGCAGAGGGAGGAATTGGCACTTCCTTCATTCCTACCCTAACGGGAATTATCTATACATAGTAGAGTCCCTAGTCGCACAGCGAGTAACAGCCCCCACGTGTCGGAGCTTCTCGCGGCTTTTGCTTCATGTGGATGCGTTCCTATGAGAGGGGAAGCGCTAGAATAATATACCAACTCACAAACAACTCACATTTACACACAGTATTATGGAATGTAAACACGGTTAGCAATAAAGGCATGATGGACTGTGTAGGTACTGCTTTACGCCTTTTAAGAATTTGGCATGCAGCAGAACAGGTATATACACCAGCGTATAGACATCATGACGGTCGTAAAAAAAAACAAGAATTTATATACCACGTCGTACAAAAGCGTATACGACATTTGGGTGCGCCCCGCCCTCACGGGAAATTAGCCGTTACCCAGCGACAACTTCCATCCTTGGCTGCGGTCCGGTATCACGAAGCTGCCTGTAACCCTGGTCCAGAAGATGAGAGGGTTCCGGAGCCGGAAGTGCGAGCTGCTACCTCTCTCCTCCTCGACAGCAGGCTCTTGAAGGCACCCAGGCATTGCAAAAGAGATTCTTCGTCGCGGGCACAGAGGCGGTAGCTCTTTTCATCTGTGATGATCTGCATGCAGTGCACCTTCGTTTTGCTCACCGGATTGATGTCGACAACATTGACAACGGTCGACAAATCGATGATGCACGAAGCCGCATATTCCGACTCGTCCTTGTAGAATATGACGTTCTTTGGTCGAAGGACAGCCCAATACTTCCTCCACTGCCGCACGCCACCTTTACTCTTCAGAAAGAAGAGCCAGCCCTGCCAAACAATGCGATCTGGATCCTGCTCGAGGTTGAGCCCGCTCACTTGACTAGCGTTTCTATTGCTCAAGCTTGGCCGTCCATTCGAGCAGTTCGACAGCCGCGTTCCTGACGCGGAATATGACTGCACAGCCAGACTCTCGATTGACATGCCGTGGTCTCTTTGAATATCGGTATCCGAAAAATCCGAGTGCGAGGCAAGCTCATTCCCGGACATACCGGATGATTCCACATTGAGCGACTGTTTCCTTGTATGCTTGCGTTTTGAGGAAGGTAATTCTATCGGTTCGGGGGAGCTCGAGGCTAGTCTTTCGCTATCGATCAGGGGATATCGCGGGCTTTTCGATGCCTTCTTGAGCACCCCAGCAGGCGCGAAGGACTGTCGCCGTAGAATTGGGCTTGCTAAGAACAGCTCCTCCTCCTCCTCCTCGATGCGTGCATCTTGTCTTATCAAATCGACCCACTCCTGCGCATCTTGCGCGCTCGGTGCTTCGAAATGGAAATTCCTGGCTGGGGAGAACAGACCAAAGAGGTTATGGCGCTTTTGCTTTGGATCTTTCAAGAGCGTAACGGCTGAGAGATCGGACAAGTAGATTTTATACCGGAGCTTGCTTTCTTTGTCCGACTTGTAGAGGAACAGGGTATTGGGCCTGAGCACGAGATAGACGGATTTCCATGTCTACGGGAGCCAGACACCAGTCTTAGTTACCATATACGCCTTGATGAAGCTCTAGAAAGGCATATGGACTCACCTTGGTCTTCTGTGTTCGCCTCTGAACGTAGCCGGACTTAATAACGCGGTCGAATGCGAAGCTTCCATTCAGGTTCAGGGGACTAGTAGATGGTATCGCCAGTTCACTGCGCAACAGGTTTGCCGTAGGTTTCACTGGACCTGTCATCGCGGAGCGTCGATTGTTGGTCGCACCACTACCGCTACCAGATGACGACGTCCCGGCTGGTTCGGATAGAGCGGTTTCTGTCATACTGGAAGATAAAGGTTCGCAAAGCTGACCGGGTTTAAGGATAATGGATGCAGTTCGGCGTATTTCGTATTAAATATTAAGTTTTATGTAATGTAAACCGCACGGCAGCTGATACTAGTAAAGTCCCGAGACTGGGTGAATGGACGGACACTGGTGGGATAAGGTACGGAAAGTGGTCGTTAAAGAGATTCATGCGGAAGATAATAACCGCTTCCCCCTTTTCTGGAGACCACAACAGCGCCCGAAAGGCGGAGGCTACCTTTATTATATGCGACAATGTCGAAAACGGTTGAGACAGACGTCAGGAACAAGCCGGCCGTTTGGCGAATGTATGGCAATAAGTCAGACTTTCTCAAATATAGATGAGACACGAATTCCAGGCGCGCTCAAGAGGTACCCAAGCAGGCAAGGTAGTTACCCAGGTGGTATGTGAAGGAAATTGAGGAAGTCGAGCTGTACTACGTAGCTGGCTGTAGCTATTCGGCAGGTCTGAATGGAGCTCTGGCTCAGGTCTAGAGCAAAGGGAAGGAAGAGGGGCCGCAAACCAGGACGGCTGGACAGGACGGCTGGACGGGAAGAACAAGACGGCAATATGGATATGTACTTGAGTATGCAAATGCAAAATGCAAAACGAAAAAGAATACCTAGGGACTTGATTCGACGGATATGTATGTGACAAGTGGGCTACCTCTCGTTTATATATAACCTAGTATATATAACCTAGGGCTTGACGCTTGACAATAATATAACAATGGTAAAGGGAATCGGATAATAATCCTTCAATGGTAGTGGCATAAGCATGAAAGTAGGTGCCTGGATGGGCTTGTGTTGGTGTGTAGGCGTGGACGTCCTATCAGCGTGAAGGGAGCGTGGAGGTATGAAAAGCTGCAGCAAATCAATGATGAGGGTGATGAATGAATGATGAATTAGGTATGGGGTTACGTGTCAAACGAATAGGGAAACGGTCGTTGGAGCGCCAAGTACAGGTCGCATTGCATGCGGGTGTTCCATCAGGCGTGTACGGAGGTATGTACGGAGGTATGTAGCAGTCGTAGGTACTGTAGGCAGTAGGCGGTAGGCAGCAGGCAGTAGGTACCTGTAGCCTGTAGGTATGTAGGCATCGATTAAGGTTCTCGGGAGGTTCGCTGGCGACTCAGCCTTACACACATAGCTGACGACGGGTAAGCTTCATCTAGGCTGTGCTGCTGAATAGTACTAGTAGTAGTACAGTAGTTGGTAGGTTATAAGTCCCCAAGGTTGATAACGTATTCGCAGTTAGGACGAATGTTAGGACGAATGAAGATTCCTGCCGTTTCGGATCTCAAGACGCGTGTCGGTTTCACTTGCTGGGAGAGATAGACGGCGTAAATAGAAGAAATAATTCCCGGTGCCTGAGCGTCTATTGCGACAGCGGCTTGGTTTTTGGCCGCCAATTTGCCAAAGGAGTGGCCTTGCTCCTTGGTCTATGCGTTGAATTGGCCAACTACATGTAGCCAAGCGCCAGCCAGGATGCCCAAGGGTGCCAGGGTGCAGGTGCCAGGGGGCCAGGGTCACATGGTTCGATGGATCTGGAAGAATAATTCTATGCACTTATCCAGAACATCCATGCCATAAGATGCATAGTATACTACGAGGTAGAACGGGATTTATAATGGAAATGCCTCCCTCTATACCACTATGGTAACTACCTACATAGTATAACATGGTACGCGGGAAAGAGCGTGAGATTTTAGTCCGTCACTATCTACATATGGAAATAGTGTCTTCTACCAGACCAGAGTCACCGGGCTTAATGTATGTATACTAACCACACTAACCAGATAGCGAGTAGATCCGGCATCCGAGGAGATAAATAGGAGGGGTTTCGTTCTCTGATCCCACCTGTAGCTTTCGTTCGCTACCTACTTATGTAGTCCCCACCATGGCCTCCCTCAGCTCCACGCTCGGCCTCCGCGCCGCCTCTTCAGCCCTACTGGACACGGCCACCAACCATGCGCCCGCCTACCTCTGCTTCCACTTCATATTTGCGTACGCGGTCCTCTCGTCGCGTCCGCTCAAGCAGTGGTACGGCCTCGACCACAACGAGTCCCCTAGGTACGACCTGCTCAAATACGGCGACGCCGCCGTGGCCTCGGGAACGATCACCCAGGCCCAGCTGGAAATGATGCGCCGCGCCGAGGCAGCCTCCGCCAATGCCGTCGAGAACTACACCTTCTTCGTGGCCGCCATGAGCTTTGCGACCTTGGCCGGTTTGGAGCGCGATGTCATCAACAAAGCCGGTCTGGTCTACACGATTGCGAGGGTCGCGTACGCGGCTGCGTATATCCTGATCGGCCACCCGCTATGGTGCCAAGTCAGGGGCTTTACTTGGTGGGTTGGTAATAGCAGCTGTTTATATTTGCTCTGGGAGGCTTCCGGAAAGTTGAACAGGCGATAAGGCCGATGTCGGTTGGAAGAATGCACTGCTCTCTTCACGCGCGTGTACCTAATTACCACCCATGGCTACCTATATCCTCCTTATAAAACCTAGGCCAGGACTAGATCTAGATCAAATTTGTCAAGAATGAAGACATTCCACCCAGCTTGAATCGCCAAGATTCGATGTCCCTTGCTTATGTTCTACTGAGTTCCGTGATAAGGGGTTGACGAATCCAGGAACGCAACTTAGTATCCTTCCTACCGTAGTTCCAGTGATCTATGTGCCACTAACTAGGGGGTCTCCTTTTTCAGTAGCTCGCGTTCCTTCATGTGTATAACAAAGCAACATACGGTAGAGGAGGCCAAGGATCATACTCAGAGACACCATATGAGCTATCTAATAAAATGCCCATCGGTATCAGAACCATAATTCAAGTTCACTATATTCATCGACATCGGCATAATATGCTTTAGTGGATAGCCCGTGCCTGCTTCTAAAGGTCTGTAGAATGTCTATGACTACCCCTAGAATATCACCGACTAATGAAGCATATGATTCTGACGATTTCTGTTGCTGTTTCTGTTTCTGTATCGATTATTTCTGGGATCTCATTGCAATTCTATATTTCCCTTCCCAGGCTACGCCGAACTATTCATGAATTCCCTCTTGCTGCATAGCACCTTCACTTCCGCCTTTGTGTGGTTTTGCCGGCCCGTTCTTTGTTGAAGACAGCTTGACAGCTCCATATCAAGCCTAAACCAAATCTAAGAGGGAGGCTATTTGCATACTCCTTTGTGTTGGTTACCCTATCCGGAAGTCATACTTCTCGGTTAGCTGGCTTCCTGAAAGCAATTCGTACATTCTGCTGCTTGTCCAGAGCTCTCCATACTCGTTGCTTGCCCAGTAATCAGGATAGGCATTGGCCAACGCTCATCCAAGAGATAGACCCTTTACATATACATGCGTAATGGCGAGTGACTGGAGGGCAGAGAGAGACAGAGCGATAGCTGAAAAAGCTAGACGTGAGGAAGAGAAAAATATAGAAATAAGAGAAAAGGTCAAACACTACTTCCAAGAGCAACACGGACTTACGGTAGGTAGGGCTCTCATTCGTCCATATCCACATCTTCCGCATCTACTACAATCTCCGTTGTCCTTTCGACACCTTGAGAATCATACACACGTGCCTGGGTTTGATACCACACCTGCGCTCCCCAAAAAAGAAAGCATTGGCTAAGATAACGTACAGTGGGTGAAGAAACTGGGAAGTGGGAACAATGCCGAGACCCATCATTTCA
The DNA here is from genome assembly GCA_022225965.2 of Diatrype stigma. Taxonomy (NCBI): domain Eukaryota; kingdom Fungi; phylum Ascomycota; class Sordariomycetes; order Xylariales; family Diatrypaceae; genus Diatrype; species Diatrype stigma. The sequence goes on from JAKJXP020000056.1 coordinate 247,254, forward strand.
GGGAATACAGGAATGGGAGATATATACGCAGGTTGGCCGTCAAGATAGCGACGAACGACGACACCGCGAGAGATATACGGAACGAGCTCTCGACCCTGCAAAACTTCGAAAGCGCCTGGCATGTCAACTCAACGGTGGCGCCGACAGGTTCGATCGACGAAGCCAGCTTGCCTCAACTAGTCGTGGCAATCGAGTATTGCGACAATGGGACCGTGCAACAGCTGATGCAAAGGCTCAGGAGAGCCGGAATCCAGTTACCTAACCGGATGCTCTGGGCCATGTTTCTCTGCTGTAAGTCGGGGGGTTTCCAGGACCGTTGGCGGCTTGCTTGACTTTGACTTGTTTCTGATGATCAACTACTGCCAGTCACGAGGATGTGCGTCGCTTTCGCATACCCGCCTTGGGGCGCACGGGGATCCCCGGTGGAAAGGGAGAGGATCCCAAGCAACAAGTTTCCCACACCGTTCATCCACAACGACATACACGATGAAAACATAATGCTCGATGATTGGTGGCCAGGGGATTCGGAACACGGCCTCACTCCGATTCTCAAGGTGAGCCAATTTGCCCCTTGATACAACCCGGATCGCGATGCTTCCCCCCTTTCTTCCTCTGCTTCTTGCCTTTACGAACTAACACATCCCAGTGCATCGATTTTGGCAAAGCGGGATCGTGGCCCGACAAGACCGTGTAAGTCGAAATCTAGAAACGAGGAGATTGGAATAAGAAACTAATGCCACATGGCATATAGTAACCAGGCCATTTGGCAGAATGTCGACGACGTCGCAAAGGTGAACCTTCCTCAACCCCTGTTGAATAAGCATTTCTGACAGCTGGTATGAAAACAGGTCATGTCCGCCTTGATAGTGGGCAGATATACGCCCTGGGAGGATGTACTTGATCAAGTTAATATACCAGCACTCGGGAGGCGGGTCCAGGTCAAGCTACACCCGGAGCTGAGGAAGGACTACATCGACAAGGATCTGATGGACTTGCTTGTTCGATGTCAAGCTACCAACGAACAGGACCGGCCGCTGCTGGAGGAGCTACAGAAGACAGTGGAAGATGCCGTCGCCCGGCCCGCGAGCTACTACTCCAACATCCCCGGGATCGATCCCTCCAAAGAGACCGACGAAGCCATCACTGGGATCATCCAGAACTACGTCTTGAACGAGACGAGTTACTTCTGGCCCTCTGATATACCGCTCCCTGACGCCCCTGATACCCCTATTGCTTTGACTCCTCTCAATGTCCCTCTCCCTGCGAGTCCGATTTCACCTCTTTAATGATATCATGGCCATCGGGCATACCACGAAGATAGAGTGAAGAAACATAGATGATTCAAATTCAACGCATATAATTAAAGATCTATCCACCCCATCTAGAATAAGTTAGTATCAAATCATGTGTTGCCGTTGTGCAAACTTCAAACCGTGAATAGGGGAATACCGAAGTTGATGTCTGACCAACACAGCGACGGCAGACTGGTCGAGTCAAGCCTATCACGGAGACTAGCACCTAAAATCCACCCTGCCTATTCATGCAAACAAACAATTAAATAACCAGCTCAGGGGGTATCAATATTGATCGCTCGCTATCTATCTATGTACAATACATATCTATCTTCCGCCGGTAGTATCTCTTGTTTCCGGCCATGCCTAGCTGTCCACCAGCCGACCTAGTGAGTGTAACGAGCGCTATGCTGCGATCAGGCCCCGCTGCTAACCTTAGGTGTCTACTTCATTGATTGGTTTTATCGCTGAATCTTTTTACAAACATACTTATTACACACCCGTATCAACCCTTTACTTCCCCTTCACCCCCTTCACCCTAACCCTCACGCCCGCGCCGCTCCGGGCGCTGCTCCAGACGCTGTCGGAGACCTTGCGGGGGATCTTGCGGCCGCGGAGGCGCTGGTCGACGAGCCACGTGCCGACGACGAACTCGGCGCGGTCGAGGGCGCCGCGGCCGCGCACGTCCACGAGGTCCCAGACCTCGGCGAGCTCGTCAGCCGGCAAGCGGCTGCGCGCCCAGAGGTCGCGCACCACCACGTTGGCTACTAGGTCGCCGTCGCCCTCACCGTCGCCGTCGTATGATTTCGTTATAATCAGATCTCTGCTGCTGCTGGTGCTGGTGTTGTTGCTTACTTCGGTCGATACCGCTCTCGGTGGTGCATCGCGGCTTGCCCGTGTCGGGGGTTGTTGGGTCTGGCTCAAGCTCCGGCTCTGGCTTGAGCCTAAGCCTAGGCTTTGGCTTTGGTTAGGAGGGGTCCGTTGCTGTGATGCCCCGGCCCTATCCCCGGCCCTTTTCCCATCTACCAGTAGGTACCCCCGATTGCTCGCCCAGACGCCCTCGTACCGCTTCCGCTCGCGCGGCGTGATCTCCTCGCGCCAGCGCTTGCGCTGGCCCTCGTGGTGGGCGTGCTTGCCCTTCTGGCCGAACGGCTTCTTGCGGTGGCGATGCTTGTGGCGGCGGGTCGCCTCGCTGTCCTCGTCGTCCGATTTGTTTTTGCCCTTCCCGGAGGACGGGGGCTCACGTAACGTCTGGCGCATGCGTAGGGGGGTATGCCGCCGCGACGGCGGTGGAGAAGGTGGCTTCTTGCTGGTGGACGAGGACATGGATGGGGTGAGGCGCGAGGTCGCAAGGGACCCCGCTACGATGGCATTCGTGAGCGAATCTAGAGGTATGCCAGTGCTCTGCTGCTTCTGCTGCTGCTGCCGTTGGGGAAGGGGAGGTGGTGCGAGCAGACGGCGATTCTGTGGGTGGGTAGCAGCAGTAGTAGGCACACTCTGCGTGGAGGCCGAGCGTCTTACACGGGGTGGATCGGGGGTAGACGGCACCTTGCCCGGGCGGCGTGGTAGCGCAGGTTGGGGAGTTGGTTCTGATTCCGCGGAAACAAAGGTATCGTTTGACGAAGAGGAAGACGGCCGGCGCTCTTCGTCGACCAGAACAATCGGACGGGGTGATTCCTCAAGGGGTGCCGGGGAATTCTCTACATGCTGGACAGAAGCTCGACGCTGCGGCTTCGGCTTTACGACTGGTGGCACCTTTGACCGGGACTCGACTGTGTCATCCTCGTCGCTGGACCTATGTGATAATATCTTTTTTGACGAAGCTCTCCTAGGCTGAGGCGACAGAATAGAGGTATTGGCGCTAGCGATAGATCTAGGGGGCGTAGATGCCCGCGGCTTTCTCTTGGGTAACACGGCCTTCTCCGATGGGGATTCCTCAACCTGGTTCGTGGTAGATCTCGGCGGCGGAGGTGTCGGCGGGGATTTCTTGGGCTTTAGCCCTGTAGACCCCCTTTGCGTCCCTGGCCCTTCACTTGTTGGCTGTCTAGCCGAGTCAGACCCCGGCGTTGCACGTACAGGAGGACTCGACAATACTGCTGGAGAAACAATGGGTTGCTTTACGACATCTGCACCTCTCGGAGGTGTCACCGGCCGTGGTTTTGGCTTTGGCTTGGGTTTGGATATGGGTGGCTTATTACTACTATTTGATACGACCGGTTTCTTGACGGGATCCTTAACAGGACCCGTGTCGTCCTCTTTCCTCTCAAACATGGAGATGAGAGCATTCGTAGACGGCAGCGGCGCGGTATCTGCCGCTAGGTCCAGGCTTGCCACCGAAGTCGCAGCACTATGCGCGCCCCCCTGCTGCCTCCTTACCGCCTGCTGATACGGATGTGGGTTGGCAGGTTGGCGAGGACTGGGACTACCAGACCTGCTAGCCGCGAGGGTCGCGGCGATGAACGAAGGCGACTTCGCATCGGGTGCTGTCTGCTTTCCGGGCGGCGCCAGAAATTGCGCCGCGGGATGACCCTGAGCGACAGCCCCTTGGTCGACTTCATGACCACTTGTTGTGCCGACACTACTACGCACACTACTCCCGGTGGTCTGTCGACTAACAGTGGAGGATTTCGTTCGGGGAGGAGAGCGTGATGGACTGAGGCCGTAGTGATGTGCAGTCGAGGTAGCCGCCTGGAGAGCGCGGGTGTCGATATTGCGGGCTTGAGGCACGGAGCTTTGCGCTTTCGAACCGGTATTTTGAAAGGCAAGAGAAGCGCCTCTCAGCGCCGCCTTGTAGGCGCTGTCATTACTGTTATTGTTATCGGCGGAGGAGTTGGAAGCGGAAGAATTGAGCGGCGGTCGGTTGTGGCTCGGGGTGCCGGAACGGTTCATGAGGCTGATCGGATAGCTCGTATCGCCGGCTTGGATATAGAGTCAATGCTACTCATTGAGTCTGTGTCACAGAATTATAGTCACGTAATAGATGGAAAAGAAAAGACGCTATTATGTATCCAAAGCAAAGGAGGGTACGTGAAGGATGAGCATTGAAGGAAGCCTGTTGCTGGCCTGTTGCTTGGTTGTTGGTTGTTGGTTGTTGGGTTGCTCCAAGTGCTTATTGCCCTGATGCCCTGAAACGGCGTCAATAAGGCTGAGCTGAGACAATCTTATAGGGCATTTATCGCGGCTGTTTCGGAAGCACCTGCGCTAAAGGTGAGACTACCTAGGTAATAGTACTGCATGGTGGCCCACTACGAAGTATAGCTAGGAGGTAATGTATGGCGAATGCTACATTATACATACCGTCACCTATAACTCATCGCTCATCGCTCGTACATATTTCATCACCATTAGGGGCAACGACACGGAAGTTATAAGGAACGCGCGTGTGGGTGTACGGAACAAGTAGGACCAACGTAACACCCGACGCATGCATGAGTTCACTCCTGAGAGGTACGATGACATCAGTACCCTCTTCCAATGCATCGCATGTAGCGGGACCGACCAACAGATCACGAGGACTGGAATGCAATATGCGGGTTGAATCAACAATTAAGGTATCTATTATGTACCTCTTTCTTACAGGGGCCGACCGACCGTGACCGACCATGATGCCCCTTTAAATACACGACAAGAGCATCTAGCTACTAGAGAACCATTCCCTCCTTTCCATCCTTTCCATCCTGCCCGTGCTTCAAAGCAATGTGCCGCTGAACGCCGCAAACCAAACGCCCCTTATACTGCAAATCCTGCCGCCTTCCCTTACGTATTAGTCCGACAGAAACTCCATTATACAATCGAGTTGTAAGTAGTACGTACGGGGGCAGTCCAGACGAACTCGTCAGTTTCACTAGCCATCTACCCTACCTACATCCAATGTAGATAGATGTATAAAATGCACAGGGTCCTGTACGGAAAAAAAGGATCCAGTCCGGAGGCCGAAAGGAAAGAATTAGAAAAAGCCCGAGCAAGCAATCAAAAAGCGCCCCATGCGATTAACAGAGTACGCGAAACAGAGCCAAGAAATGGTCCGGTAGTAGAAGAAGGGCAGAGACGAAGCGTCGAGTCGGGGCAGGGAAGATGAAATAATTACGATGTTCGAAGGGGGAGGGGGCTCAAAATAGAACGCCATCATGATCGCGATGTGCAAACATGCCAGAAAAAGTAGACAATGCTTTCTTTTCACATGAACTCCCATGGTGAAACAAAAAAATCGTGGCATGACTTGACATTCGATTCGGAATCTCGTCGTGTCGGGTCGTTCGTTCATCATCCCATTCGCCGGTAGGTAAGGTAAGGTAAGGTATGGTAAGGTGAGCAGGTAGGTTGGTAGCGTTTTCCTTTCTTCTTCTTTGCACTCGTAAATTGAAACAAATCGTTTGTTCGTCCGTTCGTCTGTTCGTCCGTTCGTCTGTTCGTCCGTTCGTTCATGTTGTGCCTTGGTTATCACCCCTCTTTAGCATCTAGTACGCGTCCTCGTCCGTCCACTCGCTGCCCGAGATGATGCGGTTGCCCTCGGCGTCCATCATGACATGGCCGCCGCCGCCGGCATGCATGGCGGGCGGGATGCCCTTGGTGCGCTTAGCAGCCTGGGCCGCTCCTCCCCCGTTGTGGCTGTGGTGGTGATACGCCGCAGCAGCATGGTAGCCGTCGTTGTCGTCGTCGTTGTCGTCATCATCATCATCGGGGGTGAAGCGCTTGTTCCGCGCTGCCGCCGCCCGGACCTTGGCGTAGTACGCGTCCGAGGCGTCGGGCTCGGGCTCGAGCTCCGAGTTGTCGTCGTACGTCTCCCAGTTCTCCGAGCCCGACACGGCCGTCGACGTGTTCGAGATCTGCCGCGGTGGGGGCGCCTGCGGGTAGCTCGACTGCGTGAACCGCTCGCTGTGGCTATTGTGGCTGTTGTGACTATTGTTGCGGCTGTGGTTGAGGCCATTGCCGTTAGGGTGGCTGTTCTCTCGCATCGTCCGGTTCGGGTCGTAGTACGACCGCGAGTGCTGGTGGTGGTGGCTCTGGTACGACGACTTCGAGCTCCGGTCGTCGTACACGTCCTCCGGCGAGACCGGGCGCACGATGACGCTCGAATTCAGCCCCATTCCGCGGTAAGGATTTACGGGCGTCTCCAGCTCGGGGGCCACCAGATCTCGCATCTTGGGGGGAGGCGCCCGCATGAGAGGAGGCCCTTGTCGCACAGACCCATAGCCTTGCGCTCGAGATTCGGGTCGCTGCCTCTCAGGGGAGTTGCTGCCGTACTGAAGATTCGAGAGCGGTACTCTGGCCGGAATCCTTGTCGGGCTCGCCTTGTTGTCTTTGCCTTGTTGGCTAGGGGGAACTGCCCCTCTTCTTAGAGTGCCGTTGGCCGTCGGTGTCTTGGATCTACTTGGAGGAGCTGTTGGTCTGGTCGTAGTGCTGTTGGCACGGCTGGGCGGTACTGTCTTCTTGGCTGTCGCTCCAGGAGCAGGAGTCTTCGAGCGCGGGGGGATTGCCCGAGGACTTTCCGGCTCGAGAACTTCTAGATAACTCTCCCCGTGGACGAGGAACGGATGCCCGTACTCATCTTCCCACTGCTCTAGTGCCTTGATGAGTTCAGCTTTAACCTTTGGAAGCTCTTTGGCTATCCGCTTCCGCATCTTCTCTTCGCGGAGGAGCTTTCCGGGGTCTCGTCGCTCGCCCTTTTGACCCCGTGCCATGAGTCGCGATGCATCTTGGCTGGAGTTGGCAAGCTCATCCCGATCGTGTACCAGAGTGCGATGCTTCTCGACCAGGGCAAGAGTGGGCGCACGCTGCTCCCTTAGGGTCTCGAGCCGAGAAATTTCCTGCTCGTGAGCCTCCAGAAGCGCATCGCTATAGACATCTGAGAAGGCGGGGGTGAACTCGAGCATTTCATCCTCGGAGAAGTATAAGGCATCCCAAAGCTCCTGGAGTTTGAAGCGCGCATCTTCGACGAACAGGTGGAGGTTCTGTCGCTTCAGCTCGCTAAGCCTCCTGAGCTCGTCCTGGAACTCGTTGATCTGTCTCAAGCCACAGCCTCGGTTGCTGTTCAGGAACGCCTTACGCTCTGATTCGTCAACGCCCAGCTTTTCCCAGAGCGCTTCGACAGACATCTTGAGCTCCTTGAGACGCTTCTCGCGGTTCTTCTTCTCGTCGGCGAGTTTGTCCCTTCTTGCGCGGAGTCTTGCGAGGTCCTCTTCATGTAAGCCGAGCTGCTCGGGTGCATCGCGATAAAACTTCATGATAGCCCCATCGGTCTGGGCCTGGGGGGTTCCTAGCTCTGCCCACAACTGAATCATGTTCTCTGAAAGGCTTTGAACCGTCGCGATCCGACGGGTATACTCGTCATAAACGCGAGTGAATTCATCGTCCAGCTTGTCGACATACGCAGGCGATAGGTCAAATGTTGTCGGCAGAGACTGATTCGGTCCTGTTGGTGGTAGTTCAATCTGAATAAAGGTATCCTCAAGGTGTGAAGAGTACGACTCGAGTGCTTGGACAAGCTCTGTATCCGTGTCAGTAAATTTCCCCTATGCGCCGGCTTTGCTGGGCTCTTCCGGTAGGATGGCCGACTTACTATTGACTTGTTCAAAACGTTCCCGGTGAAGCTTGCTTACTTGCGAGTGCTTCTCTTTTAGTTGTTTTAGGCATTGTGTGAGAGGGTAGGTGATCTTCAGGCCATCGTCTTCGGAATTGGAGTTGCGCTGAGATATGGAGCCGTCTAGAGACGCTTCCATCTGGCGAATGCGAGTGATAATGCGTTTCGCCTCGTTGAGCAAATCTTCCTTCTCTGCGGCGACTGAATCGACCTGATTGTTCAAGGTCTCAGATAAGGCTTTGAAGAGCTATGGCCAGGTTAGATTTTGATAGTAAATAGTATATAGTAAATTCCGAAAATTCGCTGTGACTAACCTCGGTTTCCCGAGCCTCGCGATCATGGCTAGTAACACCGATCTCGTCAAAGAGGCCATGTAGTTGGCCGATTATGGTGTTGACCTGCTGGGAAAGGTAACTGGCGTCCATCTTGGATCACCCCGCCTCGTTGACGCGTTGAGGAGGAAGTGTTGCGAATATGGCCGGGTATTGTTTATTTACGTTGGGGAGATCGAAGCGTAAGCTCGGTTCGGTCTGCTAGTAAACGAAGGTGGGTAGTTGTCTGGATTGTTGGCGAGGCGAGTCCTCATTGAAGTTTCCCCTTACGGTCCAAGGCAGGTCAGGTAGTGGTTGAAAGAAAGTCTGGTCGCGAATGAATTGACTTCTCCGTCAGCAGGTCGAATCCTCACGGAGAACTGTTGCAGTCAATGCATCCCAGGCGAGACAGTAGGTACGGAGTAACGTGGTCCAAGTGCTGGCAATCGAGCACAATTGGCATGCGACAATGGGGAGGAAAAGGGGAAAGAGGGTTGAAGCTATTCGCTGGATGTCTGAGACTAATAGAGGGGGGGGGACGAGTGAGTGCAGACGTAAATGCAATGCAAGTATAGATGCGAGTGATCAACAGTTATCACTTACGTTATTTCCCGCCGGTTGCGACACAGCCGTATTGTCTTTAAGTCCTACAGGGCAACACCACGGAAGGTACTTTGTCACCACGGCAACCAGCCCAGATTTGGAAGTACTACGTAGTAGTGTTTCATTTTGACCCCGCAATCCTTCCCCTCTGCAGCCACTCTGCCCACTACCTACGCCCTATCGATAGCCTTTGGGTCCTGGGTGGCCTTGGAGAGGCTTTCGAAAGCTCCAATCAAAACAAACCGGTTGGTTCACTATTCATAGATAATGTTTGCTTATACGAAACCTGGCACACGGCTTGCTGCGCTTCCGATGCAATATTCAACTTAGATACTCAGTTGGATACTATACTCTTCCAAATGCTTCTCGCTCTGCTGCTGCCTCATTTTACGATGTCAATTATAAAACATCCGTATCTGCTCCATAATCTCCTCCATAAGTCCCATTCGATATAGTTACGGTAGGTGGGAGCGTTGAGACCCCCAGCTCCACCGGCCTATCAGCAGCCTGGCCACTAACCACTAGCCTACGTAGTACCTGGAACTACTTCCTTCGGGGGTGTCTGGGTGTCCACCGGCTACTGCTACACATACTACATACATATGTAAAGTGACATACATTAGCTACCGTACAGAGTGGTTGCATAGGTGTAGGAAATAGTAGATGCATGATGCACATCATAACACTGCATTAGAGGCATTGGAGAGAGATCCTGTAGTCGCACTGCATTGGGCTAAGTGTACAATCGCTTGATATAACCACAAGATACATACTGCCTACTTCGTATATAGTAGGTAAACAAGACTTTCTGATGGTTACCTTCGGGCAACACATCGTTATCGTTCATAAGGATTCATGAATAGCCAGATTGTGGCACCTTATAACTTGGGGCCTCACTATCCAGTATCCAGTATCCAGTATCCAGTATCCAGTATTTAACATCCAGTCGGCGACCATGCGAAGATCATTGTTACTAAAACAGAGACACGGGCGCATCGAGCTCAAGACTGTCAAAAAAGAAATTGACAGCTGCGGGGATGAGCGATATAAAACGTAAACAGACCTCCGTGCGCCCATGCCAGGCGGGCATATAAGCCGATATAGCACATGCCACCTATAGCACTACCTACTATATACGTACGTAGGTTGTCAGCCCCTAGTTAAATAACTGCGCATCCTCAGCCCCCACGAACCATCTGCCTAGCGCCGTCCATTGCCCTGAGCCATCCAGCAATTGCGCGGCAGGGCTCACGAACCCGTCCGCTGGCTGGCGGGAGACGCCGAAGAATCTATACTCGAAGATCCAGCTCTGGGCATCCAGCCAGCCTCCAACCGCCTTGTTGAAGTCCTCGACTTCGGTGGCGTTCCGGCTCGTGCTAGCAAGCTCTGTTATGATGACGGGGCGGTTGTGCGTCGTGTGTCGCGATGTGAAATAGCCTCGAGCCGCGACGACTTCCGCGTCGCTCGGCTTGTCCGCTGCCGTGTAGAAGTGCAGTCCCAGGTAGTCCGGCTTCTCGTCCTCCGAGAGCTGGCCCATGAAGTCGTCCAGCCACTGCGAGCCGCTCGCGCTGCCGACGCACGACGGGCTCACGAGCGTCGCGCTGTGTTCCTCGCGTAGCGGGAGCATCTTTTATTTCCATGTCTTCGCGGCCTCTCTAGCCGAGATGCCCTGTTTGTCGGGCTCGTTGTAGAAGTGCACGATCTTCTGGTCCTGGGAGCCCAGCACCGAGAGGAGGTTGTCTCAATCCTTGCCGCCGAGTTGGCTAGGCGTTCGGACCATAGGCCGGAAGGGGATGCCCGATGGGGAGCTCCGATGGTCGCCATGTCTCCCAGTTAGTGATGGAGGTGATTGCTTCCAGGTCTGCGACTGACTCCGACGTCGACTTGATATTGTTGTCATCGTTTACATCCCGGCTCAATGTCCACTCCCAAAGGAGAGTTCGTCCTACGCCGGTGCGAGGCACTAGGGGAGAACGCGGTACATCCCAAAAAGGCATCGTAAGTGTAGTCGTAGCAATGGAGGTCATACAAGCCACGAGGCAGACTCAAGCCTTACGCTCTGGAGAAACGTCATTATGGCCTGCAGAGAAAACAGAAAGCACGAATAGGCGAGTAGAAGGCAACAAATGTATGCATTTTAGGCAATTTCAACGGTCAACTTAAAGAGCAAGAAGGATGATCTACAGCTTTATATAGTTCTGTCTACGCAGTAACCCGACCACATGCACCATCTGACATATTTGTGACCCGAATGTTAGTCACCAACAAAGGAAAGCGAATAAGTCATAGGTAGATTGCAACATGCCTGCGTAACGACTTATATAACAGTGCTGACCTTGTAGTACCTTCGACAATTGGCAGTATCAAGAGCAAGCCAGAGGATTCGGACGATAGACTGGTGATCGTTATTGCTGTCTCACGGATCTCCATCCAGTAACCACGATGGAATCTGTATCAACGATAGTTCGAGCTATATAAATGACCCCATCTAATGTTTCCATGCGAGCAAGATGTGACGAATTAAGCTCCTAGAAGACGTAATAATGGAAGAGTCCTTGTAAAGGGAGAAACATAGAGTATCACTGGGAAAAAAGAAAGAAAAAAATCGGGACAGACAAGAATCCGTCGGAAAGGCGTATTAGCTATACCTGTCCTACTCAAATACGCCGCCCGCGTTAGGAACTTGTCGTTAACTGCATTCCCATAACCAACAGCAGAATTACCTCCGTTATTCATCATGGTGATGCAACCTAGGGCTAGTAATCCCAGAGTTTAGATTCACATACGTACATATGTCGTTGAAGGGTCTTAGGGGGGCATCCCATCTATGCATTCATCACTACGACAAGGCCCTCCGGTTCTTACTTGCCCTACCTGTTACATTGCTGCGATTTACGGAGCTACCACATAAACATATAATCGTTCACCCATAGTTAGCCTGTGGAATACCATCAGCCACGATCATTGCCCTGCATTCATACGTTTGACTGGATTACTAAGTACTTAGATAGCAAGCCATCCATGCCACACTGAGCAGTAGCCGTCGCCATACCGTTTATTTCCTTGACCATGCGTGAAAAAAGGATAACTAAGAATTATGTAGGTAAAAGGCAGGAGTCTTGAACGCCGTCACTTCGACCTTATCACGATAGATATCGATGATACTTTATCGGCTAGGAACTATTTATTAATCCCTATAGACTACTACTAACACTATTCAAGGCAACGGGCGTATACAAGTAATCTGTGCGAATGAGCTAGACTGCTCCCTAATACACGAACCCCTCTTTTCACACTTTTTGCCATCCCTAAGTAACATCCCTCCCCCCTCCCTAGGTGTTTATGTGTGTATGCACCCCAGGCAAATCACGCCTCCAAATCCTCCATCTGCGCCAGGTACATCTCGACGGTCGTCATCTCCAAGCCCCTGCGGCGGTTGATGGTATCGGCGAGGTCCCAGGCGACGCCGCGGCCCGCGCCGAAGACGTTCTGGTACTTGACCATGGCGTCCGCGGGGCTCTCCTCGAGCCTTCTCCGCAGGACCTCGAGCGTCCACTCCTCCCGCCGCCACTCCTGCCGGGGAAACCTCGCCTCGACCAGCTCCGCCACGCGCCCGTACGTCACCGTGTCGCCGCCCGCGTACACGACGCCGCTGGTGCTAGGGCCGGGGTCGCAGACGACCTCGGCGGCGACGCGGCCGATGTCGCGCACCGCCGTGACGGTGACGGGCGTGTCCCAGGAGCCCAGGGCGCGGACCGTGCGCGCGCCGAGGTCGACGACGCCGAAGCCCGGGTGGAACAGGAAGCTCATGAACAGGCCGACGGACACGATGGTCCAGCTGGTGGTGGCCGCCGCGTCGGATGACCGCAGCAGCGCGCGGACGGCGAGCTGCTCGTCGAACAGGTCCTGGGCGGAGCCGGCGCCCACGACGTCGTAGTCGATGCCCCACTGCCAGGGGACGAAGCGGGCGACGCCCCCGCGGGCGCCGAGCACGGCGGCGCGGGCGATCTTCAGCTGCGTGCCGGCGGGGAGCCCCATGCCGGCGCACACGACCACGGTGTGGAAGCGGCGGAAGACGGCGGCGAGGGAGGCCTCCGGGTCGGCGACCACGTCGCCCGGCTCGAGCGCCACGCCCAGGTCCGCGCGCAGGTGCTCGTTCGCGGCGCGCTTGGCCGCGTCGGTCGACGCGATCGTCGACGCGCGCAGCAGCACCGAGAGAGGCCGCTGGATCTGGGGGCCGGCGGCGGCGGCGGTGGCGGTGGCGGTGGCGGGATTCTCGGCGTCGCCGCTGTGGTGGTGGTGGTTGCGCCTGGGGTGCGCGGCGAGGGCCTCGAGCACGGCGGTGCCGAGCTCGCCGGCGCCGACTACGAGGATGGGTTGGATTTGTGCGCCGGCCATGGTGGGTGGTGATGGATGTGTCGTTGTATATATTTTAGAGTGCCAGCATGTATGGTCAGAGCAGGAGCGGTTGCATGTAGGAGCTTGGAGAAGTCCTCGATGTTGTATAGTTCTTCCCTTCCCTCTCCCAGGCATGGGGCTGGCTACATGTCCGAATAGAATAAATAATGATCTCCCTCACATTGCCCTCCCATAGCAGATTCCAAGCTCCATAGCCGAGAGTCGTCGGATATACTGACGCTTATTCATTCTCGACATCACGATGTTCCGGAGAGCAGATCGTGGTGGGTCGTGGTTAACTCCGCACTTACATTCCCGCCTGTAGAAAGGGATAGCGTCTTGGTCGTCGGACTTAAGATTGTCGATATCCCATGATATCAGTATTTGGTGCTTACCTAACTGACTGTGCCGCTCGTTCTGTCAGACAACTATGATGCATTGAGAAAGCATGTATTCGTGATCACCATTGGTTACATCTCCCTACCACGTCGTCGATCAGCACGGGCGGTATACTCATAGGTGAGCTAGCCTGTTGCCAGAACTATAGCCTTATCCCAGTCCACATCATACACGTTAAGCGAAGCAAGGGGGTAAAAGGGGGGTGCGACAGGCGTTAAAACGATTATGTCTTAGTCATGTATATCATTGTAGGCGTGGTAGCACAACGCAACTGCTTTTCTATTGTACGTAATTGCTGGCTTCGTCGGACAGAACGGGGGCTTCCAGGGGGCTTCCAGGGGCGCATATAAAGAACTGGTGCAGGTGGTGTGATTGTCTGACTATCTGATTGCCATTTTCAGCCACACACTTGAAGGTTGTCTGTCTTGTAAACTAGTCGAATAATTTACCCCTTTTTCTTAGTCTACTTTCTTCTGCAGCATATAGTTAACTCTGGTATTTCTGGTCAGGCGTATATCTTTAGATTCTCGGCTCATACCTCTTCTTATAACACTCTCCCTCTGGATATCACTACGTAGTTAGGCGATACTAGGTACTAAGTAGGTAATTTATTCATTTTATGTTATGCATTGAAAGTGGTAATAACTTCAAGGTTGACAGCCAGTAGCAGCATTGCTTGATGCGATTACCTGTGTAGGCAAGAGAGCTAGCCCAGTTGAGCCTACAGCAGGGGCTAGTGCCGTGCACTGACCATACAGCATATAAAAAACATACCGGGTCTCTCCCTTTCTTCTCACCGCACATACATACATGTACATATTTATTCACTTATATATAAGTTGTCGACTTATATATGTTTCCTCATATCTATTGACTTCGTTCTGCAAACCGACGACCACAGCTGCCGAGTCATGGCTGCGGTTATCATAGACCCGGAGCTGCCGCGAAGCGATATCCTGCTTCTGCACAACCTGGACGCGGACATCCAGCGCCACCAGAAAGGCCGCCCCCTTTCCTCCGAAGAGGGTAAAGACGCGTCGCCACAGAACGGCGCGGGGGAGCAGCTGTCCGGTGCAAACGGCCAGAAAGGGGCCGATGGAAGTAGGTTTCATTACCCAGCATAGGTAATCAGAGCAATTCCAGGGAGTGCAGTGATTGCTTCGTATGCCGCCGGTCCCTGATCCCATTGCTATGCTAACCAACCCGGCCCTCTACAGCCGCCGCGGCCCAGTCCTTCACGGACGAGCGGGTCCTGGCTCAGATGAAAGGTCTGAACGACCCGTCACATCCGGATTTTGAGCCCACCGTGTTCTCCTCGTGGGATCTCAAGGACCTGTCCGTGAAGCTCCACCCGGCAGTGTCTCGGTACCTGCTGCTTCCGTATATCGAGTGGGCCCGGAAGACGGCCCGCCATGAGACGGACGTGGTGATGATCACGCATCTGATCATCTACTTCACCACCTCGATCCCTAGCGCAATATGGCTGTTCTATCGCTTTTCGTATTGGCACGCCATCATCCACACCCCTTTGCAGTTCTGGTACATGGGCGTGTACACGCTGATGATGCACCAGCACATCCACCAGAGAGGCATCTTGAGCAAGGAGAAGGCCTGGACCAGGATATTCGACCTGCTTTTCCCCTACGCCACCGACCCCCTTATGGGCCATACGTGGAACTCCTACTTCTATCACCACGTGAAGCACCACCACGTCGAAGGCAACGGACCGGACGACCTCTCCTCCACCGTGCGCTACCAGCGGGACAACATCTGGCACTTTTTGCACTACGTTGGACGCTTCTACTTCCTGATCTGGCTGGACCTGCCGCTGTACTTCCTCGGAAAGAACCGCTATACGACGGCTCTCAAGGCGGCGTTCTGGGAGTTGGGCACCTATGCTGCCATTGCAACGCTGTACCATCTCAACAGCAGGGCGACCACGTTTGTCTTTATCCTCCCGCTGATGCTGATGCGCTTGGGCTTGATGATCGGAAACTGGGGCCAGCACGCCTTCGTCGATGCCGACGAACCTGATTCCGACTACCGATCTAGCATTACGCTGATTGACGTTCCCGTAGGTCCCCCCTCCCCCCTTCTCCCTCTTCCCCCATTATAGGAGTCGGCGGACACAATCACGCGATGGAAAGACTAATACAACTTGTCCTCTACTGACAGAGCAACCGTTTTTGCTACAACGATGGGTATCATATATCCCACCATCTCAACCCGCTCCGGCACTGGCGGGAGCATCCAGTGCACTTCCTCCAGAACAAGGAGACCTACAGCCGGGAGCATTCTCTCGTCTTCCACAACATCGATTACCTTATGATCACCGTCCGGCTCATGATGCGTGATTACGAGCACCTCGCCAAGTGCCTGGTCCCCATCGGCGACCAGATCGACCTGACGCTGGAGGAGCGCGCCACCATGCTGAAGAGGCACACGCGGCGGTTCAGCGAGGAGGAGATCAAGCAGAAGTTCGGTGTCGCGAAATCGAACTAGCGAGGCTTCATTTGGATATCCCTTCATCTTACTTAGCTGGCCATCGTCGCCACTGCAAAGTTAGCTGTTTTATTCGTATGAACTCGACTTAGCCACTTTGAAACGAATTTGCTTCGCCAAAAGCATAGCATTGTCTTTAATTCTATGTAGAGTCATAGAGGCCACTATAGACTTATTTCAGAAGCTACGATTACTGCTTGGCGTGTATATAACGTGATTATTGTATGACTTAAGTCGGAGGAACACGAGGGCTATTCTCCAAACAAACACTGCCACCAATGCATCTTATTAGACATGCCTTTCCCCCCGTTGGAACACAGCCAACAGACTGATCGCATAGCCTGTATCGAAAACCCACACCCCGTGCGTATGTACGTGAACCTGGAAACGCTCACCTCGCTTTGAATCAAACCGCGAACCTATCATCAAAAGAGCATCCACTAGAAGGCGGGAAAGGGAAGTTGGGATTGGTCATATTTATATCACCATATCTACAATGCCCGGATAGATACCTTGGGAGGCCACAAATATTCCGATTATTCGACCATATATATGATTACGCCCATTCGAACGTGCTACCTAGCTGCTCAAGCTCAAATACATGAAAAGGGTTACTATATAAAATGAGACCAGAAGAATATAGATAGTACCTAGGTAAGTAGGTAATTAGGGCAGCTGAAAGGAGCTTTCCACCGCTCGGACAACAGAGATGTCGCCGGATACGGATCTTTGTAAGAATGGCCATTCCCTCCCTCCAGAGTACAAAACGTGTACACATACAACCAAGAACGACCACCACACCACAGCACAACGCAACAAAAACGCAACACACACAACACAGCATATCTCTCGTACAGTTCAGCCAGTTAGTCGGTCAGTCAGTCTGCTGCACCATCCAAAACCTCTAACTTGCATCTACTTTGCAACCCCCTTATCTCCTCTTCCCTCGCCTTTCCTCCTCCTTCCTTCTCTTACCCCAACCCTTTCTCTTACTCCCACCTCTTTCAATTTCCTCTGCTCTGCTCTGCGGGTATGTGATCTGATCTGCTCTAGTCCACTAATCCAAGACCCTCCCCGCTACAGCAGCCGTGCTCTTGTCCTTGGTCTGAGTCTTCTTCAGCGTCTTGCCGGCCTGGATCTGACCCAAGAGCCCGGAGGGCCGGCCACCACCAATCGGTGGAGCCGGGAGGCCGCCGGCCGCGGGCGGCGGGGGAGGCGGCGGCGCAGCCATACCCGGGATCGGGGGTGGAGGGGGCGGTGGCGGTGGCGCGCCTGATGCACCGGCGCCTGGCATGGGCGGGGGAGGTGGAGGAGCCGAGACCGGGCTGCTGCCCGAATCGGGCATAGGGGGAGGGGGAGGGGGAGGCGCAGGTGTGCCCAGAGGAGCGCCTCCATCGTTGTCGCCCGCGGATGGAGCGGGCGGCGGGAAGGGCGCCGAGGGGACAGCGGGTGAAGCTTGGGCCGACTTGTTATCGCCGGTGGCGGACAGTGGGCGCGGGGGGCCCATGGACCCGAAGAGCAGCGAGGCGAGCTGGGCAGCGCCGGCGGCGGGGCGGTCGTCGTCCGAATCCGAGTCGGATTCCTCGTTGCCGGAGCCCCACTCGTCGTCGGTGTCGGGCCGCTTCCTGGAGACCGGGCCCGTGGGCTGCGGTGCGATGGGGGCAGTTGCCGCCGCGAGCGATTTGCTGCTTTCTTGCGTTAGGGTCATGCGGTGGAACGGGTTCGTGGACTGTTCCGCCTGAGGCGGGGCCGGCGCGGCGGGTGCGGCAGGAGAGTCCGACGAAGACGGCACCGAAGACTGGGACATCATTCGGAAGTAGGGGTTGCGGCTTTCTGTGTCTGGAGAGCTGGTCACCACAGTGGGCGGAGACCTGACCGGAGACTTGACCGCAGATGCGGGGGCCGGTGGCGGCGTGGCCTTGCGTTCTACTTCCTGGCTGCCCATTTGGCTGCCACCAAGAGTAGGAGTCGAAGCCTGTGGGGTGATTTGACGAGGACCTTCGTCGTCGGAAGACGATGACTCGTCATCATCTATCGCTTCAAGTTGACGTTGAAGTTCCAGCTCGCGTTGCCGTGCGGCCTCGATCTCAGCCTTCTGAGCCGCTAACTTGGCTTCCTTTTCCTTTGCTTCGGCCGTAGCAGCTTTCTTCCTCTTCTTTTCCTCCTCTTTCTTGAGCTTGCCTTGGCGGACCTGTTCTTCCAACGCTTTCAGACGAGAAGCTGCAGCCTCACGCTCTTTCGCTAGCTCGTCTTCCTGTTCTCTCGCACTTTCCCTATTTTGCATTAGCTCCCACGCGGTGAAATCTGAGGGATGAGAAATAACTTACTCTAGCTGTTGTGTGGCACGTTCTTGTTCCTCTCGCTCCCGCTCAAGACGCTCTTCTTCCGCCTTCTTGGCGGTATCCTCTTCGGGCTTTCTAGCAGTATCTTCACCCTTGGCACGGTGTCTTGACGGCGGTGGAGGTGGTTTCTTCGCTTCGGCCTTGGCGGCAGGAGGCGGGACCCCTTGTTCATCAGCAATCCTGGCCTGACGCTCAGCTTCGCGCTTGGCATCCTCTTCTTCTGCTTGACGAAGCTTGGCAGCTCGCTCGGCCTTCTCACGCTCCATCCGCTGGGCAGAAGTCTCCCCAGGTTTCGAAGGAGCCTTGATACCAAGGGCAGCGAGACGCTCAGCCATACGCTGTTCAGCTTGCTGTTTGATAAACGCAGCTCGCTCCTCTGGCGTTTTATAAGCAGAGTATGAACCACCTCCAGGAGCGGGGGATTGGCTTGTTGTAGGTGTAGCGGTGCGCGATGTCACAGATGGACTTTCTACACGAGTTGGTGGAGCCTCGGCCTTCACAGGTTCGGCCGTGGCAGGTCGCCCCCCTCGGCGGTCCTGGGCTCTGACACGTGCGGCGCGGCTTGATCGCTGCAGATCAAAAATGAAGTCTCGAACCTCATCCTCGACACCTAGAGCATCATCCCAACGTCGTTTCTCGTGCTCATTGGCTGGAGTTTGCCCACCCTCCTTGAGGGTATCTTCGATGCCCCGGGCGAAATCTCGAACACTGTCTTCGACGTCTTGGACCATACGTTCGTTGTTCTCCTTCTCCGTTCGAATTCGGAGGTTCTCTTCCTCCAACCGCTTTGGCGCGTCCGTGTCATCCCCACTAGTATCGATCTTCTTACCAGTAAGAGCAGCAGTACGTTGCTGCATCATAGCCTTAGCCCTAGCCTTTAGGCGGTCTGACTCTGTGACTGTACCACCCGGTCCCGTGCCGACGATATTCGAGGCACTACCGGGGTGGGCCTTGGCATCTTTGAGTCGGAATAGCTCAAGCTTAGCGTCGGCGATAGCCTTTTCGGTCTTCCTGACCTGAGATGCCAGCTCAGGAATCTTGTCAGTTAAGTTCTGTAATTGGCGCTTTAAGGCCCGTCGCTCGGCTTCTGAGTCACCACTGCTAATAGCAGCATCGGGATGTGAATCGATGTCCTCCTGAATGCGACGAATGCGCCTGTAGAGCTCCTCCGCTTCGCGTCTATCACGCCTATCGAGTATATCATCTTCCTCGGCGGCCTCCTCATCCTTGGCATCCAGTGCATCTAGTAGGACCTGCTTTTCGCGTATTTTCTTCCTCAGCTGATCGAGGGTAAGGTCATCATTAGATGTAGCCGACGCAGGCGACTGAGGCCGAGGTGAGCTCGTGCCACCCATCCTGCGACGCGCGCTAGATCTGTAACCAACATCGTCATCATTGTTCTTGAACACTGTGGCATCTTTGCGCCCAGCTGCGGCAGTCTCCTTGAAAGAATGATTTTTGAGGTAGCTGACGCCCGTCTTTTGGGGTAGTAGAGAGGCCCCTGTATTCTTGCGGAATTCGGATTCCTGGCTTAGCATAGACTTTACAGTACCCAGAGATTCCTTGAAGTTGCGGGTGGACGGCGGTATCAGCTCTGGGGGCAATGTATTAGGTATAGGGTACCCGTTGAGTTTTCTGTATATTAGATGCATTGCAACAGCGAACTCGTCGAGATCAAGGCGCCCTTTGTTCCCGTTGTCGGAGAGGGTCCAAATGCGCTCGAGGTCAGTCTTCTCTAGACCACTCTGGCCCATGATTTCGATAGCCTGATCGCCCCCGATAAATCCTTTATGAAGACCATCCCATGCCCGGAAGAGTTCATCGTATCTTCGCTTTTCGTCCTTGGTGATCGCCCATGGAATGACGGCGTTCCCGGATAGGCCAGTAGTTGTATAATTCTGTTGCTCACGGCCAGCTTGAGGCATCATACGTGCATGCAATGCATCAATGTTGGGCAACCCAGATGCCGGCGCGTTCACTAAGCCCCATTGGCCAGGTTGACCCGTGGGTTGTGCATTTAGCGGAGCGGCCATGGAGGGCGACAGACCACCCGCGAAACCTGTAGGCATGGGAGGCATAGGGGGTCGTGGGCCGGTATAGCCAGTTGGCTGAGGGTTATTCAAGCCTCCTGGAAAACCAGTCTGCTGAGACTGCAGCCCCTGTTGGCCGGGAAAACCAGTGGGCTGGCTTGGAAACCCTGTCATCTGAGCTTGAAGTAGCTGCGAGTTATTAGCTAAAGGCTGAGGCGCCTGTATCGTCGGAGGCGTAGCCGTATTCTGTCTAGCGAAATCAGACGCATTGTTGGCCGCTGCAGAATTCGCTTCATCGGCAATACTGAAGTTGATAATGTCTACCATACTTGACACTTCGTTCTTCACATTATCCGGGAGACTCGTCGGTAGAGGCTTGTTGACGAGCCTCAGATTGCAGAGATACATAGCCAACGCGAATTCTGGGAAGTGCAGTTCACCGGATCGAGTGGTATCGGCAAGCGTCCTATAGCATATTGTGTCAGATAGCTCCACCTACCAACCAAGACGGATCGAATAGCGACTGAGGAGTTGGGCATCGTACCATATGTGTGACAGAGAATCCCCATCCAGTCTCGATCTCAATAGTAGATCTCGAGCTTTCTCGCCGGACATGGTCATTTGGTCGCCAACGGCTGACTTGAATAAGGTCTCGAACTTTGCCTGATCTTGAGCCGTAATGAACGATAGTCTGATATTAGGAATCTTATTGGCGGGCTTCGACTGAGTTCCGCGGGCTTTGGGTTGCGTATCGCCCCCACTAGCCTTGAACGAGGCAGCCATGGCGCTGAAGCCTGTTGGCTGAGGCACGATGGACGGGGCTTGGGGCTGAGTTGTTGGAGGAGCTTGGATAGTCGGTGTCGGGAAGGAGTTTTGAGGCTGGAACTGCTGCTGCGGCGGTTGCGGCGGCTGCGGCTGCTGTTGTTGCTGCTGGTTGAACTGCTGTTGAAATTGCTGAGGGATCTGTGGCATCGGCGGAACACCGGTTTGGAAGGCTTGCTGTTGTTGCGGAGGCTGACCAGGAAACCCCGTATACTGAGGCTGTAGCCCCTGCGGAGGTTGCTGCTGCGGCATTCCCGTATATTGCTGTTGTAAGCCTTGCGCGCCCGGAAAACCCGTATACTGCTGAGTTAACGGAGCTTGACCAAAGCCTGTGGGTTGCGGAGCGAATGGGCCTTGCTGCTGTCCGAGGCCGGGCTGCTGTTGCTGCTGGCCTGGATTCGGACCGCCGGCTCCCATACCGAACGAGTTGCCATACTGCTGGGGAGCGCCAGGTCGCAGGCTGTTGCCGCCGGGGAAGGAATTGGGATTGGAATACATGACGCGGAAAGACGCTCGTCAAAAGCAAATAATACACCAGAGAAAATGGAAATATAGGGGCGAGGAGCGAGGAGCGAGGAGGAGGCTCCTCAGGTGCGTAGTTGGAAGGTGATAAGGAATAAAGAAAGAGGCACGGAAGTGCCTCGAAGTTGGAAGTGTGGATGACGAAGCTCAAAAACAAGGAGTGTTTGGAGTACGGAGCAGGCGAAGTACGAAGTAAGTGCGTATGCAAGTCCTGGCATGGGCAGTTGGGCTGCAGGCAGTCAGTCCCTCACTGGCTGGCTGACTGGTTGGTTACTGGCCACTGGCCACTGGAAGCACTGACGCTTGGGCTACTGAAGGTCCAGCAGAATGGAGTTTCCGCTGCTATGCACGGGCCAGTTGAACCGTTCGGCCACTCAGAGCTCACAATTGAGCCACACTACCCGGCACTAACCCTATGCAGTGGGCACTCTGACACTCTGTATGTAGCATTGCATGATGGAAAGGAGAACTGGAGAAGCCCCCTGCATACTCAGATACTGCGGATCAAAATCGAAGACAGAGAGATCAGCATCTTCAAGCATTTTGGGGCTTTTTTGAGCGTTTTTGAGCGTGGCGCGAATCATTACTTTTCCTTCTTCTATCGTCATTACTCTTAACTTCAGTACAAGTGCATCTACCCCTTTATCTTCGTCTTTGGTTCCCCATCTATACATATCCCCTCCATGACCGAAGCCCCCTGGTCAACCCCCTTGTACTCTACCAAGTTTGAATAGCTACTTGGGTAGGTATGTAGATACATATTTCTGCCTCCTTCTAGAGCGCTGTGCCGACACGAGTTCCAAAAAAGCCCTACCAGGGGCCCTAGCGTATAGGATTTGTTCTGTATTTGCCTGCTTGGCCGGACTAGACGGGATTATTCGAGTTCTCCTCCCCAGCTACAGTCACTTACTAGATCCCAACTCTACTGGGCTGATGCCGTCGGGAAGAGATCGGCATTCTGCTTGGCCCATCCCGCCAGGTTCAGCTTGGAGGCTGCCGTCTTGAGGGCGCCCGAAAGGCCGAACTGGGTGTTGATGCCATCGACTCTGTGTGTCGAGTTGATGTTCTTGACCAGCACAATCTGGAAGCAGGTGGCACTGCCTTGGCGGGAGGCAATCGTAGACCAAGCGAGGAAGAATTCCCAGATCTAAAGCCTGTCAGTAACATGACCACCATTGATTTTCATGAAGCTTTGTGCAACTTACGCGGAACCATCGCTTTCCGTACTTGGCCTCAACGTTATCGCGGTTGGCCATCCAGTTCCTGTACCATCTCCACAAGGTCGCCGAATAGTGCACACCAATCGTATCGATTCCCTTGACCTCGAAACCAGCAGCTTCGAGCTTGTCGATGACTATGCCGAGAGGAGTCGAGGCGTCGGCACCGGGGAAGACATACTTGTTCATGAACAAGCCCCAGATCAGATCTTCGTATTGCCAGTACTTGCGGAGGCCAGCGTATTGCAGGAAGAAGACACCATCATCGTCAAGCATGTCGTTGACCTGCTTGAAGAAGGACCCAAGCTTGCGAATGCCAACGTGTTCGGCCATCTCGAGGCATGTGATCTTCTTGTAACCTCCCTCGGGCACAGGAATGTCGCGGTAGTCCATGCATAGAATCTTGCTCTGTTCCTCGGGCACATCTACATCACGCATAGCCTTGTTACCCCAGGCCGTCTGGTTACGACCGAGGGTGATACCGGTAGCACGGGCACCGTAGTTGACGCTGGCAAATCGTGCAAGGGTGCCCCAGCCGCAGCCAATGTCAAGTAAACTCTCATCTTTCTGTAGATCGATCTTCTCACACACGATGGCCAGCTTGTTGTCCTGGATTTGCTCCAAAGACTCTTCACTGTCAATATCGGAAATAATGCCGGATGTGTAGATCATACGCGGTCCCAGGAACCAACCGTAGAAGTCATCACCCCTGTCGTAATGGTCACGAACTTGTTCCTCATCTATTGGCGAGTTAGCTAGATGTCACCAGAAATAAGGGTCTTGGGCTTCCTTGCCTTGACTTCTTGAATGCATAATCACTTCGGGAATGAATGTGAAAAGGAAGTATTTGCAGAGGCCGAGCGTGAATTGGAAGCTGACCCAGTCGTGCCGGTATTCCAGGGTCTCCAGGCAGTCGCCTTTGAAGTCGACTTCGCCGTCGAAGTATTTCTCGTAAAATGTCTCCATGGGGATCTTGCTCTTTCCATGGTATTTGAGCTGGTCGGCACGGTCCTTGAATGTTAGGTAGTGCTCGACCGGGCGGCCCGGATACTTGACTTTCTCATTCTTGCGGGGGCCCACGATGGACGCTCCTATCCAGAAGGAGGCGAGGATAGGTGCCGAGGTGAACAAGGCGAAGAAAAGGGCTGTCTTGAAACCACCACCGACCTTCCATGAAAGCCAGAGGGGCACACCACCGATCAAGGACAGCAGCAGTATGGTAGAGAAGCTGTCGTTGCCAGAGGCATCGGCGGGAAGAGGGGCATTTTTGATGGCTGGGGACTGGACGCAGGGAGGTAAAGTTAGCCTCAAAAACAACAATAAAACACCGAAGTCGACTCGATGATATATACGTAGTGTTCAGCAAGCTCTGCTGGAACCAAATAGGTCGAAAGCAAAGCTAGAGAGCATATATCTCATAACTCGAGGGCGGAGAGGGGGGTTGACTTACGTTGGTGGTTCTCACACCACAGTTCTCTGGCTGCTCAAAGGTGGGAGTGGGAGCTTTCGGAGTCTCGACGAACTCGAACTCAGACTCACTGCCGTTCACGCTGTGAGGCTTCGACATCTTGACGAGTCGTGTTGCAAAAGCCAATTGATGTTGGCGTACTTTGCAAACTTCTCTCTAAGTAGTGGCAGCGTCGTGGGAAGAGGAAACTGTCCACCGCCTCCTCGCAGGCCGCGGGAACCCTTTTTTACCCAATTCGACCGTCTTAGTGGTCGAAACTTAGGTAGGAGCTAGTGCAAGCTAGGCCTGCTTGAGGTGGCAGTTGAGTGGTATTGGGCTGCCCTGAAACCCACCCACAGGCCCCCCGGCCCCCCGCTAGGCCGCGGTGCGACGATATACCGGCCCCGATTCTGCTATCTGAGGGCTATCCCACCTACCGTATCTCACCTACTACGTAGTACTGTATCTCACACCCACGGTGAACACCGGCCACTGCCGGCGTCTTCCCAGGGATCCTCTGATCCTCGGCTCGACTAACTACTAAGTACCTAGTATGCAGTTCTCTTCTGGTGACGCGGCTCTTCGACCAAATGAGAGAGGATCTCTACTAAGGTACGTAGTAGGATTAGGTAATGGTACGAAGTAGACGGTAGATGAAAATCCCCCACGGCTGTATGTACGTAGTACTACGTATATTTTCTAGTCTAGGACCCTCAACACGGTAGGATAGATTAATCGAACGCCTCAACACTGTGCACGGGTTAACTTAGGTAAGTTAATGGGAAGGGGTCGGGTACCCTGGCTGCCCGGGGGCGGAAATCATCACCGCTATATCTTCACTTTGTTGAGGTATAAATCAAGCGTTTCGCATCCTAGATATAGTTAGTGGTAACAACGTGGCCACAACAGGACGCTGTTGCTGCAGTCCCCCGTGTGAAGCCCCTTTCGAGAGTGGAGCTGCTCTGGCGTGCTGCAGTGACGCCTTTCTTCCTCAGGTCTTTCCAATCTCCACTCTTCGTCCTATTGTGCGGTGAATAGGAGCGATAGGGGAATTTCGACGCTCTGTGTATGTAGCCTGGTAGCCTACCAATAGCCTAACTCTATGAGAACTTTCTCATGACTATGAACTGAACTTGGCGCCGGTTTAGCAGACCGCCTGGGAACGAGAAGGCAAACATTGATCGTTAAGCGAACCATGATGGCCGGGATTTTACAACATGTTCTACAGTAGTTGGATCCACTGCTCGTTCACATGCCTATGCTGTCGAAACAGGTTCAAGGTACACATCATAAATCAGCAGAATTCTATTGGATTTGGCTACGTCAAGCTGATATCTCTTTGGGTCCAGTTGGTGAAGTACCGCTAGACCCAGTATGTCATAGCAATAGCATTCTCGAAGGAGGCCCAGCGAGTCGTATCAGGAACCGCTGCTGTAATTGAGGTTCTGTAATTTGTAAGTTCAGATACTTGTACTCTATCTAGGTAGTACTTCTCGGACGCCAAATTCATCGTCTGAGGGGAGACGAAGCCTTAGAAAGCTCATACGATATCTGACATAGGCTTCCTAGTAGGGCTATACCGGCGAGTACTGACTTGCATCTTATCCAAATTGACCTTTCGACCGCTAGGTGTATAGGTCTAACGATTATATATGTGCTTAGGTAATCTCTACTATCAGCAGGCATGTTTGAGGCCATTGTGTTCGCCATAACTTGGTGTCAAGCATGATATCACATACCTTTCGCTCTGAATTGGAAGCTAGCTGAAGCAGCTCTACTGTTTCCTCCACGTAGCCGCATCAATTTTGGGGTATTGGTAGGTTATGCTTCAAAGCACATCCAAGGGAAATAGTGAGAAGCAAAACAGTCGAGGACGACGGACGCCTCTGGCTTTGTGATTGAAGGCGAAGGCCGACTATTCACAGAATTCGGCTTAACCTTTAGCATATTTGTTCTTCTCCCTGTTAATCAAGGGATCCTCAACGTCGATGGTGACGGTCGTCGCGGTATTTATGGCCATCGCGATTCTGTTCCCGATCCCGATTTCGATCGCGGTCGTGGTCACGATCCCGGGCCCTGTTCCTATGACCATAACTTGCACTGGGTCTTTCCCGATCACGCTCGCTTTTGTAACTGTCAGGGCGCTGGGTTTCTCGGGTCCGTCTCTCGCTTTCCTTGCTCGTGCGATATTCATCGAGGCGAGGTCGTCCACTACGATGTCTATTCTTCTTTGCCACCTCAGCCTTCTTGAGCTCCTCGTCTTCCTTGGCTCCTAAGCCCATTAAGTGCGGTCGCCGTACGTGTGCTTTTGGTTTGGGTGCTCGCTCCTCGCCTTTCCACCCCATCCCTCGAAGCATTGCAGCACCGAATTCGCCGTCAGGGATTGCTTCGTATTCATCTATAGTAGACACATCTGCCGCTTCCTGGTATCCACGTTGGTAGGCATCTTGTTCTGACAAGGGTAGCGACTCGTCGCGCTTTGACGCGTCATCGATGATGAAGTCTCTTGCTGCTTTGCGTTTCTTCCCGAGGAGCGCGTTCATAGCATCGTCATCTGGGTCATCTGGGCGCTCGACTTGCTCAGTGCTATGACCATTATGCTCCACAGCATCGCCTGTAGAGCCATTTTTTTCTTCTGCATCGCCAGCGGGCGCTGTAGATGCCTCCGGAGACTCTTTTTTAGGGAGGGACAACCCCCATTTGATCTCCTTGTCCTGGTCGGCGGGTTCTGTCTCCTTTAATCCTTCATTGCTAACCTGCGCCCGGACTTCATGGGGCAACAAGTTCTTGCCGCCCTTCCGAGTCCTCATCTCCGATTTCCAGTCGCGATTCTTGTGACCACCGATGACTAAAGGAGCAGCGCCTGGGCCGTTCGAGGCTTTCAACCGCTTTTTCTCAGCTTCATTTTCTGCTCCGTTGGACCCAAAAGTCGTGACATATTCGTGCGTGCCTTCAGTCCCATCATCCTCGCCCGAGTCGGAGTCGTGACCAAAGGCGTGCGATCGTTGACGTTTGCCCAAGGCCGAGGATGGCTTTGAGGGAGCTTGTTTCTTTGGCGCGACCGTAGGTTTCGAAGCAGAAGAGCTGGCACCGAATTTTATGGCGATTCGTGGTGCTTGTGGTGTATTTTTCTGTTCGGACATATCGACTCTACCAGGTTGAGACGTCGTTAGAATAAAAAACCAGTGGTGAATGAAGAGGAACACGGGTAATCATAACCCATATGTCCTTCATTGAGATAGATGCTTAGACGTACTAGGTATGTAGGTAGGTAGGTACGAAGTGACTAGGAGACGGCGGCAAATGACCACTAACTGCATAGGTCCCTAGGTACTGTGCTTATGTAAAATTCTTCAGCTCAAATGCCTTATGTTCGACGCTAATAGTGCCTACATAGGTATTGTACATACCGGTACCTACATACATAGCAGTACCTATGAGGTGACAGGAGCATAATAGTAACCTTATCAACTGGAAAGTCAATCTGGTGGTTCAATATGGTGTGGATAGCTACAATGCTTGATACATACAAGTGCATATACGTATACTTGCATCCATGATGCCCGCCATTTTCAGCATCAAGCGATCCGAAAAAACTGAAATCCCGACTTGAATGGTCGTCCTACTACTCTAGTCCTACTAACTTTGAAGATCCAGCCTCAGACTTACCTACATGTAATATAACCAAAAGAAGAGACGAAAATGTGTTCTAGTACTATACCGCGGTGGAAGACAAGTAATTATATTGCTTGATGCTGCAACATTGTCAAGCTCGGGATATTAGCTGTACTTAGGTATCGTTATCGATCGTACCTTAGGATCCGTCATGTTCAAGGAAGCCTGGAACCAACTGTAAACTTGTACCTAACCTTATGATATGTAGGCACTAGTTAGTGCTAGCCTTCAGGTACGCCAACATACATACATGTAGACTTCCTTATCGTTGGGCGTGCCCTCTACGCCGCCTCCATCGTAGGCTTATCTTCAGGTTTCCAGGTATACATGAGGTATACCTACATGCCTACATCCTAGCAGACAACGAATGCTCTCATATGAGGGAATGGCCAATCTCCCTGTCTCCCAAGTGTTCATGTGTTACGGGTATATGGATATGGGTGTATGGGTGTATGGGTGTATGGGGGTATGGGGGTATGGGGGTATGGGGGTATGGGTGTATGTATGTATGTATGTACTCACTGATCCTGTACAATACGTAAACATTCTTCTAGTACAATACCTACAGCCCATCACCCTAGCGAACAGGAAAAAGGCCCCCTTTCCCCGCTAAGCAGGACCTCATTCTAATGCTGCAATCTGCGCTATACAGCGAATTCAGTGGAGGCAACCGCCCATTCGACGCCCATTCTACGCCTGTTACGGGAGACGGTGGAAAATACGCTCCTTCCCTCACAAACGTGCATGGATAGCAAAATCAATCAGTTCAGTGCAGTCGCGAAAATATCAACAACACCACCGCCGTGCCATCGACTTCCATCCATTTGAAGGCCATTTATCATTTCAGTAGGGCCTATTCAGTCTGGCAAACTCACCTGCACATCCGTTTTCATGCGAAACGGATGTCGCCATCGCCGATGCTATGACTGAGGTCGTATCTATCGACCGCCAAAGACTTCTGGAATCTAAACGACAAGAATGGATGTATGCATTTTGTAGCCCGAGTCGTTCCGATTAAAATGATGCCAATATCGGGTGCTGACGAGCTACTAGTTCAATTGCCCGGTCCCGCAAGCGCAAGCTCCGTGAGCTTTACGCGGTCGCAACTACGGCTGAAGGCATTCCTAAGTGCAGCTTTGCAGACCCCGACATTCCCATAACCGATCCTGGGGAACGCCAATTTCTGGAAGCACCTGATCTCCCGTTGTATGCCCCCCCTTATTACTTCGTCTTCCCTTGTTTGTTGCTATGTTTTTTTAAGTTGATCTTTTTTCTATTCTTTTTCTTCTTCTTCTTTATGTCATCTCAGACTTTGAAAATTATCTTGGAATGCGTATGTGACTTACAGAGGCAGGAAATTGGACGATGCGAACATCCCTCCGCGACCCAAATTTCGATTTGATGTTCAACGCCCACCTCAACCCAATGGGGCTGCACAGCGAAGCCAAACCAGTACTCCGGCCAACTTCGGACAAAATGATGGCAACGCAAGACCGCCGAGCGCTCCGTCATCTGCAGCATCACAGAAAACGACCCTTGGGGCGCTACCCAGCATCGTGCCTTCGCGGTTGACGGTCGCTTCAAGCCAGGAAGCTGCATCGCAACCATCCCAACCAACCGTGCCTCCCCAGAGCACCAAAGGCTCCACGAGGCCGATTCTATCTCCGTTGAATAATGAGCAGTCGCAGCCGAAGCTTCCACCTCCGACACACGGACAACCTATCAATGGAACCAAGCCTGCCACGACATCGGGTGTTCCTGTCGGTTTGCCCCCGAATACGCAGAATGGTTTGCTGCACCCTGGATCAGCTCAGCCAACTCCAATCCAACCATCACAGCCAGACGCCCACAAAGGTCACGGACACGACGGAGTTCAGCGTGTTGAGGATGTCACGGACGCTCGCACTCCTTCCGATCTAAGGCATGAGGCGACTAGTCCTTTGTCTCCAAATCAACCTCCGGATGCGTCGAGGCCTACCGACGCCTTTTCGTCCCCAGCGTCGACACCCCAAACAGGAACAACTCCAGCCGTCATGGACACATCGGCCAATACAAGTCCGGATCATGAAGCCGTGCATTTTCTCGAGGCCAATAATAACGAAGCCGAAGATGAACAACAAGAAGCGTCACCCACATTTAATCAGCAAATGCCAAATGCTCTACCGAGCAAGACAGAGACCCCCACACGAGTTCAAGATCCGACTAGTGCTCAGATGAAACCAGAGCTGACAAGTGGAACGGCTTTGGAGACAAAAAGTGACAACTCTTATGGTGGTGTGGTAGCCAGCTCTATTTCACCTCCTAAGGCACCCTTCACTACGGTTCCCGATATATCAGTGAAGAACGTCGACAGGCCACCCTTGACTCAGAATACCCACGTCCAATTCGAGGATCCGGGGAAAGCACCATATGATCTCAGCAACGGCGTTTTCGCTAGGGCGAATGGTTTGCATAGAGCTCTGCAGCCTATACAATTACAGGCCACTTCAGAAAAGTCTGTCTCTCAAAAGATCGCTTTCGAGCAGAGCGTGAGATCTAGTACTGGACCGTTGACCCCGTCGGGAGACCATGTCGAAACCCCACAGCAGTCAACGCCGCAGGCACCTGAGCCTCCGACAATATCGCCTATCCATCTACATCCAGACTACCCGGCATTAGGATCTTCTACCACAAGCACCCATCAGAAATCAGTAGCTGAGGTGCTCGCGGAGAACCCGAAACCGGCATCCTTAGCAAATGCGTCATGCAATAACGAATCTCACGTTGGCCCGATAACCCCGGTCTCGCAATCATTCAAGGGACAATCCCGGAGTCTTATCCGCAAAGCTAAACCTAAGGATCGTAGCAAGATGTCTACGGTCATCTTTGGTAGGCAGCCAAAATCTAGCTCAGATACTACCAAATCCCTTCTTCAGAATCGGCCAAGAGCCGGTCAAGCACCTGGTGATGACTACTTTACGCCTCTCTTCATCCATGGTTTCACTGGAACTTCAAAATGGATGAAGCCGTTAGATCAGATCTTACATCATGCACATAAGACTGTCTCGACACCTGATCAGCATACCCCAGTATTCGAGCATCAGGCCTGCCGTGTCTTGCGCTCTGTTTATAACCTTCAGCAGCACAACAAGTGGTCTCTGCGGCAGCCGAAGCGTTGGCCAGAGCCAATACGCCAACCTTCACATTGGGATCAGGTACTCAAGGAGATGAAGTGGATGAGGACAGATTTCAGAGAAGAACGAAAGTGGAAAATGGCAGCTGCTCGTAACCTAGCTAATGCCTGTGCCGAATGGTACCACGCGTCGGCGGAGGATCGCAAGGCTTTCCAAGTCAACGCGTTCATACCTCCTGTAGTCTCTCCGAACGGTGATGATGTTGCAATGGCGGACCATATACAGGCCCAGGATCCGGAAGACCATTCAACACCTGAGCTAATTCCATCTGGGGAGTCAGACTCGCCACCGATGGAATTGGAAGAGGAGCCTCACCAAAACATACTCGACACAGTTGCTCCATCTGCCATTTTCGCCTTACAAGAGGATGATATAGTCTTCGCCCTTCATCATTCGCCGACAACTGATCGCCTGCTAGAAGAGCTGCCTATGTACGGTTCTCCTTTGACCGTGCTTAAGTCCGACCTTATGGCGCCCGACTATGATCCGGACGCATCTTGGCGGCGGCCGGCTCTACCACTCAGTAAATACGTCGAGGGCGAAATGGTTTTGGCACCTTCGCAACATGCATGCAAGCGAAGTCGATACCGCTATGCTCAAGAAGAGGATGAGGATGAGGATGAGGTCATCTTTGGCAGTAATGGGGAGGACCAGGCGCATGTTGAACCGGAGAACAAAGATGTAGCCTTGTTCAGACCGGAAAACAAGACGATCAGGGATCGACTTCATGCTGGACATCAGTTCCGCCCGCCCAACGAGTATACAATGCCATTCCAGACGTTTTACGAATGTCGCAGCTACTCCCAATGGACACAATCCGAAGATGACGAGCTGAAGAGTCTTGTGCGTGAGTATTCTTACAATTGGTCACTAATTTCAAGCATGCTGGCTAGCAGGTCGCTTTTTGTCTCTGGAGCCGAGAGGAGGACACCTTGGGAATGCTTCGAGCGCTGGGTAATGCTCGAAGGCCTTCCAAACGACATGCAGAAAACACAGTACTTCAAGCTATGGCAGAGTAGGATAGAGGCAGCGCAACAGACCTTACGCCAGCAACACCAGAACGCTACGCAACAGCACGCTCAACAACAGCAACAAGCTGGAGCGAACGGGGCTAACGGGGCGAACGGGGCTAACGTGGTGAACGGGGCGAACGGGGTGACCGGGGTGACCGGGGTGCCCGGGGTGTCCGGGGTGCCCGGTCCGGCTACTCCTATGCCTAAGAGGCGCCTATCGTTGCCACTGAAGGTCGAACGTCGACGCAACCAGAAGCACCTGACCATGATTGACGCAATGAGGAAGTTGGCAAAGAAGCGAGAGACGGCAGTCCATAAGCAGCAGCAGGCCGCAGCGCAGGCTGCTATGCGGAAGCAAAACGAGGCGCCGCAACCCAAAATCACGACAAAGACGCCACGCGAATACAGCATCATGCGCTGGGAGAGAGATCAAGCAATGGCTGAGCGATTGGCAGAGAGGATGGCCCAACACCGACAGCACCAGGAGGCACAACGCAAAGTACGAAACGCTGCTACTCAGAATGCATCAAGTAATGCTAACGCGAAGCAACAGGCTGTACTGCAAGCTAGAGCACAACAGGCTCAGGCCGCCCAGTTGGCGGCATCTCAGAGCGCAAGCCAACGCCCCCAGAGTAATCCGCAAATGGCGGCCTCTCATCCTCACGCAGCTATGGGCCGTGCCAACCCTCCCAACCAGATCCCTGTCAACGGCCAGGCCCGGCCTCGTATGCCAATGCACACGCCGAACAGTACCGGATCCCCTGGTCATGTCGCTGGTGGTCTCGTGCCCCCGATGCAGATGAACGGTTCCCCTCAGATGCAGATGCCTGTCGTCAACGGTCAGTCGCAGATGGCGATGCCTAATAGTCAGCAACCAGATGTCCGATTGTTGATACAAGCCCAACGCATTCAAGAGCAGCAACGCCAGTCTGTGCAGATGCGGCAACAGACGCATCAGGGCTCACCAGGGGCTACACCCATGCAAAACTCTCCCCAAGCTATGCGCGCCGCTGCCCTGAGTGGACTGAACCAGAAGAGCTATTTGAACAATGCCCAAGCCCAAGCTATGATGGCCTCCATGAATGGTGCGAACGGTTCGGGTATGGCGACTCCCCCAGCACCAACTTTCCCCATGTCGGCCGGACAGTCGGCATCACCGCCTCCTAACGCAACACTGTCACAACCGTCTCATCAAACCTATGTGTCGCAACTCCAGCACATCGAGAATCACATCAGGCAGACGCATCCGAATACCCCGCAGGAAATGGTTCGACAGATGGCACGTCAACTGTTACAGACTCGACACAATAGCATGGCGCAGTCTGCAATGAATGCAGCAGCTGGGGGCCAAGGACAGGCAGCGGTGGCTAATGGCCCCCATCAATATGCCCAGGTAAGCTCCGTCTCTGTACGTCCTCCGTAGGTATCTTGAACTAACATCGCTCTCCTCCAGCTATTGAGAGCTCAGCAGCAACAACAAGCAGCAGCCGCTGCACAGGCTGCACAGCAACAATCGCATCAGACTCACCAAGCGCACCCAGCACATCAGACGCATCAAGCACATCAGACACACCAGAGTCCACACGCACCTCAACACCAGGTCCAACAGCCGACTCAGCATCCAAACCAACACCCAAATCAGCATCAAGTGCAACATCAGGCCCAGCATCATGGTCTCCAGGCGACTCAGCAAGGACAGCAAGGACAGCAGGGCCAGCAAAACCAGCAAAACCAGCAACAGGCCACACATACACAGCAAGCAATACAAGCACAACATCAGAGACATACAAGCGGGAGCGCTACGCCAACACCGGCGCCACCGGTGGCTAAATAGGCATTGGGGGTATCGCGGGGAGCGCTCACAATAACTAATCACGTAGACCACATTTCTATCTTGTGGGTAAACTTGGAGGGTTCACATGAATGCTGTTGAGACAACAGTCGCTCATGCAAGGACTTAATGCACTTAATTATCCATCCCTTGAGCTTCGGAGGCTACCAACAGTGGCTTAGTCGGGATAATTACCCTTGAGGCTCACGATATGAACCATTAGAACAAGAATTGATGGTCATACAGCAACTGGGCGGTTTGCTTCGCGACCTGATAGCTCTGGGCTAAAGAAGTTCAGGTTGGGTGTTTTCATCAAGAACACCAGTCGGGACTTTGACTGTCATACTGGGTTGGGATTGCGCTTGATGATAGCCTAGAAAGCTGATCGCGCTTGTTATAGTGAACATACAATTCCCATGGCTCATGAGACGGGGGTATCTGTTCATAGAGGATCAATGTGGGTCGATACATCCATCTAGCCCAGTTGATGGTGAAGTTTTGGTATTGTAAAAGGGGGAAGGAACGTGGTGAATAGAGCGGATGGCTTTGAACAAACATAGACCACGGTATACATGGCTATCTGTCGGTCATGTTCAGAAGCTGGATCAGAAGCTGGTTCAGATGCTGCAAGAGCGCGTCGGTGTTGGGTTCCAGGCTACAAATACTACAAAGTGCTTAGATGCTTACGACCCGCTGCGCCGCGGTGACGGGGGAAGTCAGGGGGGTGGTTAGCGCATAGCTCATCCCTACCGACTATAATAAACAAGTAAAATGACTTCCAGTTTACTATGTTTGCGAATCTGTGTGAGCTGAGATGTAAGTGGGGCTTGAAGACTCCGAGTAACAAGCAGCGAGGTCATCGACATCAGCTCAAATGGTGGAACGGGCGGAAAGCTCGAGGTGGGATAAGATGGGACAGGGGGACAAGGGTTTGCGGACAAGGGATTAGGGACAAGGGGTTGAGATGACTGCATGGTTGGATCTTTATCTCAGCCTTATCGGCTTGGATAAGAGACCTTATCGGGATTTCCACCTTCGATCTCCACTTAATTTTTCCTCTTCACCTGCTGCCGTCGCTTTTCTTCTTGTACCTACTAAGGATAGCTGCTCTGCATTTCCAATTTCCAATCTCCTCCATTGACAGTCATTGCATTATATTCGATTTGAAACCTGCCGATTTTCATAGCCGGTGCCGCTTCTCAATTGCAACAGTTGCTTCAAGTTTTCGCACAAGGCTTACTACGAACACATAACTATACCATACTTTAATTCGGCTTCAATGGGTAAACGAAAGCGTGCGGCGGACGTTCCGAACGGTGCTGCGGCGCCGAAATCTACATCCACGAAGAAGGCGAGGGCATCGGAGGAGCCCCGGAACAATGAAAGGATAGCACCGTCTGTCGTCACGGTCCAGATCGTTACGGGTTCCTACGACAGGATTTTACATGGGATCACAGCTACCTTGTCGCTGCCGTCGGGCAGTAGGAGGGATGGTAGTGGGACAAACGGGAAAGTCGAATTCGCCGATACCTTCCTCTTCAACGCACACACCTCGGCGATCCGGTGCCTGGCGCTCTCGCCGCCGTCCGCCCCGGAGCCCGGCCGCGCCCAGAAGGTTATGCTGGCATCGGGCAGCAACGACGAGCGCATCAACGTGTACAACATCTCGGCGCACCCGCCCAAAAGGCAGCAGCCGCAGCAGGAGGACGACGATGGCGAGCCCGAGGGCGAGGGAGAGGGAGACCAGGGAAAACAGGGCCGTAACAAGAATAAAAAGGAGAAAAGCGGCAACAGCGGCAGCAGCATGAACGAGCTCCTCTCGACGATCGCGCCGCGGCGCATCCTCGAGGACCCGCGCAACCGGGAGCTGGGCACGCTGCTGCACCACTCGGCGTCGGTGACGCGGCTGGCCTTCCCGACGCGCGCGAAGCTGCTGTCGGCGTCGGAGGACGCCACGGTCGGCGTGACGCGCACGCGCGACTGGTCGCTGCTGAGCGCGATCAAGGCGCCGGCACCAGCGGCGGCGCTGCAGGGTCGGCCCAGCGGCGACACGGCGGCGCTCGGCGCCGCCCCGCGCGGGGTGGTCGACTTCGCCGTCCACCCGTCCATGAAGCTCATGCTGACGGTCGGCCGCGGCGAGCGCTGCATGCGCCTCTGGAACCTGATGACGGCGCGCAAGGCCGGCGTGCTGAACTTCGGCCGCGAGGCCCTGAGCCAGGTCGGCGAGGGGCGCCACCACGGCGCGCTGCTGGGCGGGGAGGGCCGCCGCGTCGTCTGGGGCGCCGGCGAGGGCGAGGGCGACGGCGAGGACGAGTTCTGCGTCGCGTTCGATCGGGACCTGCTGGTGTACGGCATGGATAGCACGCCCAAGTGCCGCGTCATGCCCGACCACCGGACCAAGATCCACGAGGTCTGCTACGTGGTCACGGATGCGGAGACGGATGCGGCGCTGCTGGCTGTGTCGACGGAGGACGGCCGGATCTTGTTCTTCTCCACGAGGAGCGAGGACTTGACCACGCCTGCACCTACGTCGAAGCCGGGCTCATCATCGACATCGATGCCGTCGTCATCGTCACCACCATTGCCGGTAGCGAAGCTCGTCGCGCAGCTAGGCGGCAAGGAGGCCGGCGTCACGGGGCGGATCAAAGATTTCTCCGTGCTGCGGGCGGGCGGCGAAGAGCAAGAGCAGCTCATCATCCCGACCGGCAGCAGCGATGGCAAGGTCCGGATCTTCACGCTGGCTACCGACGAGCTGAACGAGGCGCGCAAGAGCAAGGGGGGAGAAGCAGCGACGGCGGCGACGACGAAGCAGGTCGGCAGGCTGCTCGGTACCTACGAGACGTCCAACAGGATCACGTGCTTGGAGGCGTTCGTCATGATACCCAGGCCCGAGGGGGCGGAGGATAGCGAGGACGAGGATGCGGGCGAGTACGCGGACGAGGGCGAGTTCGAGGGCCTCTCGGGGGATGAGGATGAGGATGATGACGAGGATGACGATGATGATTCAGAATAGGAGTAGGAGTAGGAATAAGAATAATGTGTGATGAGAGATATATGGACAAATACCTCCCTATCCAAGGTGACCGTGACCCTTGGGAGCAAAGTAGATATCATCCCGAAATGACGCGAATATATTCAAGGGGGGGGTTATCACTTCCTCGGTCGTCAGGTCACGTCCTGCAGCTTGCTGTCTTGTCTGGTCTTCCACGGTGAATGTTCCTACATGTTATTGTCGTGGTCCTGGACCATTCAAAAGTGTATGCATACACTCTCACCCTTAAACCCGTGTCAACTGAGTACCTAGTGCGACTATATGTGGTATACAATAAGATGCGTTATATACATTGACACGCAAATACATATGTAGTTACTATAGGACAGTTCCTAGAGGCACTCCCATATACGTCAGGAGAGACAATGGAGATCGATAGAGCGGGATACCGAGGTACCATGGAAGTAGACCGTAGGTGGCTCAGATAGACTTTCCCAACTATGGCTCTTCTACCCGCCATTTGAGCTTGCTATGTTTGAGGAGCCTGCAATACACGCCTGCCGACCTAAGGTATGAGGAAGCTCGGGAGCTTTTGACTACAACTACTGGTTATTAATGATTGCGGCTGCAAATCTGGTGCGGTAGTATCGGGCAACATCCAATATCCTCAAGAATCACGATAGGTCCGATGTATGAGCTGCCATGGAAGCTAGGCAAGGCAGCCCACTAACTAGTCTCCCCATCGGCCGAAACCTAGTTAAATAAGCTGACCATCGCTTTACGAATACGCACATGTGAAAGAAGGGTTGCCGGCCAAAAAAAAACGGCGCGCGCTACGGTAAGGGCACCCGTCAATGGACAACGGCGATGATCCTAACCCGCTGTGGTTTTAGTCACACGACGGCTTCTCAAAAGTTCTCAGTGCCGCCCGCACCTGCCTGCGTTTGCCTGCAGTGACCACCCACTCACTCCTCACTCGTCGAGTGAGGGGCGTAGTAGAAGAACTGGCTGATTCACTACCTAATAACTAACCGCCATTCGAAACAGATCGTGCGTACAGCAGAGACGTGAGGGGAAAACTAGAGACCTGCCTACATCATCGGTTGACCTGGTGCTAAACTCGAACCAGCAATTAATGGGTTTACCGGGAGCATATATAACATCATGCTGCAGGTGCGTGAGGCAGGGAGTCATGGTCATGCCCGCCGTAACGAGCATCGTCGGAATCGGTCCCCATTGTGGGGTTGCAGCTGCTCCCATTGCAGCTGCTCCCATTGCAGCTGCTCCCAAGGTCAAGCGCTAGCCAGCTAATAAGGTTACATAGTACAGCCGGGAGTGGTTGGTTTTTGGCAGTTTGCAGTCTGCAGTTTGCACCTGCAGTTTTGGCAGGTTTGGCTGCTGGCAGTCCCGTCGTCATGTTTTTGTTTGGCTGGCATGTGATCCCCCATTTGGAGACGTCTCTCTCTCTCTCTCTCTCTTCTCCTCTTTCTCCGTAACCACCTACTGTATGTAACTACTCCGCGTTTCGATGGAGTTACCAGAGTCGGGTTATCCCCGCTCACTTAACTAAGGCAGATCGATTCAAGGTTGATCAGCTCGACGCACATCCATGATGCTGCATACCTAGGTACAGAGTTGACCTGCATCCGCCAACCTCGACGTCTCTATAGGCCCGAAGTTCCCGCTGTCCAGAGACACACAGATGATCACCTACCTACTACCTACTACGGCAAGAAGGTAATAACGAGAACGAGGGGCATTGTCTCGCTCATCCATGCATGTGCAGCTCTTGCCTTTTCGGCAAGGGTCCCTCCTTCATCCGCGAGAGGCCGAGAGCCAAGCATCGCCCGCATTTCACACACTAAATTTTCCCGTGGAGAGGCCAATCAGAGGCAAGACAACTAACTCTCTGCATTACATGGCACCAGCAGGACAGGTACTACATACAGCATGCCCCCTACCCTACCAGCCTACATACCTACATGCACATGTACGAAGTATGTAGGTAGCTAATTATGTTTTATGTATTAGTTATGTGTTACTTATGTAGGTATCATATACCATACACACGACACACAAGGGACACCCCATCTCGATGTCAAAATGTCGGGATGTTCTCTGTTCACCACGAACGAATATGTATGTAATTGATAATCCAAATCCTCCCCCATCCGGTTACCTGTTCTCTAGCAGTTCTAGTTGCCAAGTCCAGTGAACAGTGGACGCGGCAGTCAGAAGCCAGACCCATCGTTCCGTAAAACCCCATAAAACCCATCATCCCGCCTGATTCCCGGCCTGTTCATCGTTCCACAGCGGAGCAACGCCAGACAGAACATACCTACAGACCTACCGAACATACAGAGCATACTGAACATACAGGACATACTTCGTACCTACCCCTAGCTCTCTCAGACCTTCTTTCTCGAACCCTTTCTCGAACTTATTACCGCGTGGTTGTATATACGCATGCACACGCACACACGCACACACGTCTGTATATGTGCTCCCATATGCAATATACCCCTATCTGGATTTTCCCATATTCGATCTGACTTGGCGCATGTACCTATTGTGGCACCATCCGAGACATACGAAGTAGGGGTTCTCGTGTGCAAATCGTGTGCAAAAGACATCAAGCGGAACGAACGAACGTGTGTGTGGGATGGTCCATGGATGGTGGTTTAGACTCTCTCTGATCGACAAGCGACAGCAAGCAGCAGCCAATGTTTCAAGCAGTAGTGTCTCCAGTCCACGTAACAGCTGAATCAGTCTCGAGCTCGCTTAGATCTTCTAATAAACCATAGTTAGGTAGCCATCTGATCTATCTTTCTATCTCCATCCATTTTCACATCGGCTTCTCTGCCTTCTACATAGCTACTACCTACTCCCTTCGAACCTCACACCGTTTCTACGTGTGTCGAACAGGCTCTCGGTTTCAGGCCTTCCCGGGCGTACATAGTAAAGAGCAGCCCCGACACGAACACCTTGCATTCGCCAAGCAGCTTCCCATCTCGTCTCTCCCGCTGCCCGAGTCGTGTATAACATAGCACGACAGCTCCCAACTGCCAGCTCCCACGTCCCACAGAGCTCCCGAAGGTCCGCCCTTCCCTTCCCCGTCCATCGCCGCTGCCATGTCCGACACGCCTGACGACGGCGGTCCCCCCTTACTCCGGCCCATCCCCCGGCGGCCCTTCAGCCTCAACATCCAGGAGCCAACGCCCCCGGAAGACGAAGACGAAGGTGAAAACAGCGCGAGCGACGGCCAGCAATTCTCGAAGTCACCGGAGCCGAACCGGTCAGCGTCAGCGTCACCCCCGAGGGCCCTTCGCAGCAACGGCAACAGCAGCCGCAGCCACCTCCCGCCAGCGCTGAACCTCGAAACCCTGAACTCGCGCCTGCTCAACAGCAGCAGCAGAAGCAAGAGCAACAGAAGCCATAACCATAACCACTACAATGCCACCATCGCGACTCCGGGCTCGGAAGGCGTCTTCCCTCCCGGTAGCGGCGGCGTTGGGGGCAACCCATCCTCCTCGTCCTCCATAAGCCGCGCCCAGTCGATCCTGAACCTGACCGGCTCGACCCTGATGGGCATCTACACGCCCAACACGTACGGCCCGGACCGGATGTCCTCCCTCCTCACGGACGGCGGGTCCGGCACGCCCTGGGGCACGGGGGCCGAGACGCCAGCACGCCTAGATGACGATAACATCAACAACGATGACGAGGGCGAGGACGACGAGGGCTTCAGCGGGGAGGATGGTGATGATGATGACGAATATGATGATGAGACGGAAGGCGAGAGGGAGATGCGACGGCGAAGACGATCCTCGATGCACGCCGCGGAGGTCATGGGACGCAGGCGAGCTTCGCTACTGCAGCACGCACGCCCGCCACCATTT
This sequence comes from Diatrype stigma, assembly GCA_022225965.2. Classification (NCBI taxonomy): domain Eukaryota; kingdom Fungi; phylum Ascomycota; class Sordariomycetes; order Xylariales; family Diatrypaceae; genus Diatrype; species Diatrype stigma. The sequence continues at coordinate 288,302 of JAKJXP020000056.1, forward strand.
CCACCATTATCACCATCACTTGAAGACCACCAGCAGCAGCGGCAGCAGTATCCACCTCTTCATCTTCCCCCAGCACCATCGCCCTTCTCCGTGTCCGCACTGCCCGCCCTCGTCCTCCGCCTCGCGCCCCGCGCCCTCCTGCTATCCGCCCTCGGCGTGCTGTACGGCATCCTCGTCGCGCGCCTGCTCGACCGGTTCCGGCCGTCGAGCACTACCACCACCAACTGCTACGACTGGAAATACATGGCGTTCTGGGGCGTGTCGGGCGTCGTGCTCGGCGGCCTGCTGCCCTGGTTCGATGGCGTCTGGGATCGGGCCACCGCGCTCGGTGGTGGAGGAGGAGGCCGCCAACAACAACAACAGGTGGACGACGGTGAGAGTGCGATCGCCGTTAACGGGGGTAGACGACGCCAGAAACAGCGGCGACGGTCTGCTCGTACTAGCAGTAGTGGCATGAATCAGAAGGTGGACGGCGGTGTCCTAAGCGGTGCTGGTGTGGGCGGTGCCGGTGGTGCTTTCGGCGGATCGCCGCTGTCGACGCTGTCGGGCAAGGGACAGGGAGAGGGAGCCATGGTGGAGGAGGCGGCGGTTCCGGGCCCGGACTGGTCGCTCGCCGTTAGGGGGATCGGGGCGTTTGCTGGGATTGCGTTTGCTATTGTAAGTCGTGCAGTCATTATTACCATTTTCCCCCTAATTTCTTTCCGCCCTTCTGGTCCCCCCCCCCTTTATTTTTTTTATTTTTTTCAGATCTTCTTTGCTGACGCTTTGCCCTTCATCACAGCGCAAGCTTGCCTGGGACTCGACCTTTCAAGTCTCCGTCACCCTCGCCCTCGTCAACCCCGTCCTCTGGTACCTGATCGACCGGTCCGTGCCCGGCCTGCTGATGGCCGGCGCCGTCGGCATTTGCGGCTCTGCCCTCTTCATGGCGCCCCTGACGTCGTCGTCGTCATTAGCCGTATTCAGCCCTTGGGCGTACCTGCTTGATCCCAGTGGTGGTGTTAGTGGGGATTGGAACGCGGAACAACGAGAAGGTTTCAACGCGTCCTCTTCTTCCTATCCTAGCAGCCCGCTCTCGCTGCTCCACACCGGTGGCGCTGGTGTTGGCATAGGTGCTGCTGGCAATGCCGGTCTCGGCAGTGACCGCAGGCACGCCCTCGAGACCGCCGTCTGGATGCTCAGTGTTCTGTTTTGCTGCTGCGTCTGCTTCGGGAACATCGGCCGCTGGCTGGCGCTGATGAGCAGAAGCAAGAATAACAGCAGCAACGGCGGCGGCAATCATAACCGGGCCCGGTCCGGTTCGATTTCTGCCGCTGTTAGCTAAGTACCGATCTGTCGAGCGAAGGGAGGGGGTTGAGACAAAGCATGCAGTTTATGTATTATATTATCCTTTACGTGGGATCTGTGTTCGTATTGGGTGGGTGAGTGGTTGAAAATCTTAATGGGGCATCGAAGAGCAAGAGATCGAAAGGCGGGAAAGAAAAGATGGTGGATTCCAACACGTAAAATCGGATGGCAGCATTGTCGAATATTCTTCGTTGATAAAAAGGGGGTTCTCGAAGCCACGTTACGATATCAGTGAAGCGAATTGGAGTTGCCAGTTTCACCTGTCTAATTTTCAGAGGGGGTGGGGGGTTGTAGGTACTCTTCGAAATCCCGTTGTCTATTCTGGATATATCTAGTTAAGCTATCTGACATGAAAAGAACCGGTGGCTGGCTGGATGGCGGTTGAATCAAGATTCCCGAGGGGCATTATCAAAATGTGTATGTACGCTTGCTTCCTCTTCCCAACTTGGCACGGGGTGGTTTATTATTTCGTATGGACGGATCTCGAGCGGCATGGAAACTTGGGAATGAGATGAATAAAAAGGCAAAAAGGACTACTTTCTTATGACGAGCGAATCTTATCCAAGGGTGAAACAGTAGCGCTAGGAGGGGAACGGGTGGGATGGCTTCATTTGCTATTCATTACCCCCTTTATTCCCCCCGGTTGTATGACAATTGTATAGATTCCGTGGTTAACACCGTTATTGGGCTGTCCACTATATTGTATATTTTCAACGATAAACATAGCTCAGGTAAAGTGAAGTATGAAGGAGGCATGTCTAAGTGTCCAACCCCCTTTTTTCCTACTCCAGCTGACTATGTCCCATAGTTACTGAGAAGGGTGCACTACTGCCATACATATGATCGGTAAATTTTTACGGCCAGAGCCAACGGAAAAATGTTATCTCAAGCTTGGTACCTCACACGTTCAGAACCAATCTTCTCCTGAAAGCACAATGATCGTGAACGCAGTTAGACATGATTAATATTTTAAACCCGAAGTCCTTCAGAATGTAGTACTTCCTTACTTCGCGAGGAGGCCTAGCGCAGCCGAGGCATATATAACACATATAGAGACACCAGCCCGTGCAAGCAAGCACATCACTATGCGCACTTCCTTTCCTCCCTCAGTACCTACACAAACCGCCTGCTACAAACCCCTTCCGCCCAGGAACGAGTATATACCCCAAATTAGATTGAAGTTCCCCCCCCCCTTTCATGCATTGCTGTGGCTGCCCTTACGCTTCAGCGCCAGCAGCTCTCTAGACGCGTTCCGTGCGATCCAGTCCGCGACGCCCATGGTGGTGATCATGGGGTTGACGCCGCTGGCCGAGGGAAGCACGCTCGCGTCGGCGACGTGCAAGCCGGAGACGCCCCAGACCCGGCCCCGCGGGTCGACTACGCCGGCGCCCGCCTGCGCGCTCATCCGGCACGTTCCCATCTGGTGCGCCGAGCTGAAGTTCGTCGCCGACGGCCGGTTGTCCGCCCGCTCGAGCGTCTTGAGCCACGCCGCGAAGTCGGCGTCGTTGACGCCTTGGTCGATGCTGTCTTCTTCTTCTTCTTCTTCTCCGTCTTCGCCGTTTTGGCGAGAGGGGGACTTCTGCTGCCGCCGCACGAAAGGCGGCACCCCGGCGACGAAGGGCCAGATCTCGGTCGCGCCCTCGATGTAGCACAGCTTGGCGATGGCGGCCTGGCTGGTCAGAATGTGGGCGCGGTCGAAGTCGGAGGGCGTGTAGTCCATGATGGGGCGGCCGTCGTCGGGGCTGGGGTATACTGCCATGCCTCGTTGTCAGCAGCTACTTCTCTTTCTCGATACCACCCTGGCGACGAATCGGGACCCCAGCGACAAGTCCGGTCATGTTCTAGAGATGACCCCTGTTCAACAAAGGACAGGTGCTCCCGAAACACGCCAGGGGGGGGGAGCTAGATGGGAAACTCTGGAAAACTTCTTACCGCGACCGGTGTCCCGGTCCCGCGCGACGGCGATGAAACTGTTCATCTGCCGATAGCGCAGTGCGTCGATCTTCCACTGCAGCCCGCCACGCCACGGGTGTGCGAAGAAGATCATATGCGGCTATTTTCGAACGTTGTGTCAATATAATATAGTCCGTGGGATAGGTAAGGGTATTGCGAACCCTTGGGAGTAATTGACTTACCATCATCGAGGTCGTCTCGATCTTGGTCCCGTGGCCCTTGCCATCGAGGTTCTCGAAGCTCGTACAGACGCTTGTTATGATACCGCCTGCCGCCGATGCGTCAGTATACGTGCTAAAGGGGGGCATGTCTCGCCTGTGGTAGGGCCATAACTTACCTTCCCAGCCCTTGACATCGTCGTCAAAGGCGGCATTGACCATACCCACGGGATGCATGTAAAGGTGGCGACCGATATGAGGATTCTATAAGGAACGGGTTAGCAATGGACCCTTTGTGTTGCGAGGGTAAGGCTATCAACTTGCTTTCAGTCCACTTCTCATGAGGAGGGTCGGCGAGTTCAGAGTGCCGCAAGCCACGATGACCTTCTTAGCCTTGATTTGAACCAACCGCTTGGTCCTGCCGCCTGCAGAATCGTGGACGTTGCCATGGGCATCCCTCGAGGTCCATGTGCCCAGCACGCCGGTGGCTTGCTTGTTCCTACCGCTGCCTTCTTCGAAAAGTATTTTAGAGACATCAAATCCTTCGATGAATTGAGCCCCGGCCTTGGCAGCAGCTGGCAACCAGCTCACAGCAGGGCCCTGCTTCTCGGCCGAGCCGCAACCCAAGGCACAATGGCCGCAGTAGTGTTTGGTCCCGCCTGTGTTTTGCGGGCAGGACTTGGCATCTAGATTCATAATCAGTATATTACGAGCTAAGGGAAGTGAACTCGGGTTTTCCGCATCTATAATAATGGTCCTTCGAGAGAGGCTGCTAGCGGAAACAAAACCGGGGTAGAAAAGGGGGAGGGGGTTCGTATATAAAAGTAAAAATAAACGAGGTTTCTTACGCCACCCTAGCTTCCGTGAGCCTTCGAGAAGTACGCGGCTGCCATGGTTATGTTTGATATGAGCGTCGCTAACCCCCATAAAGTCGCATACACGGTCCAAGCATTTCTGGAACTCTGCTGTTGCGAAGAACTCCAGTCCTTGGTCCGCCCACTCTTGCCGAACAAACCCCTGAGGTTGAAGGCTTACGCTCCACTGCAGGAACCGTTGGGATTAGTGATACTTCTCTTCAGGTAACTTGTTAACGTCAATGCGTGATCTAGGAATGGCGAATATATCCCTAGAGCTGAAGACTTCGGGACACCCCAGTCCAATAAAGGTTTGTGGGCTGCCAGGAGGTGGATAAGAGGTGCCGCCATATCACCGGAAGCGTCGCTTACATTGATTGTGCCACCACCTCCCCAGCAGCTGCCTGCGAGCACTGACATGGATCCATCTTTCGTCTGCATCCGCCCTCTGCTTTCGTAAAGGTACTCTGTTCCGGTTCACACCATTAGTGATAGGCAGAGCTAGATAGCGACAGAAGCCTACGAGGTTACCCTCGCCTCATAGCAAGGGCCTGTGATATGGTACCGTAGTAGCCTACTGGATGACTGCATGAAGGCCCCCTGAAAATATCACAGTAGGTATAGTGATACCGAATAACTAGCTCACCTTGACTACCTTCCGCCGTCATCGGCAGTTGCGATGGGGGGAAGTAGTAGCCCTTGTCGACTACCACGACCCTATGTCCAGCCTCGGCGAGGACCTTGGCGCAGACGCCGCCACCACATCCGGACCCGACGATGACCACGTCCGTTTCCACGACCGCGGGTTCGGACTCTGGCTCGGGCTCGGGCTCGGGGAACTGCATGAAGCGAAAGTCGAACTCCGGTCCGGGCCGGTAGCCGTCCGGGCACTCGACATAGGCGTTGAGCCGGTGGAAGAGCCCGTCCGTCTGAGCCCAGCACACCCTCGTGAGGGTGATGATGGACCTCGCGATCGCCGGCCACAGCTTGAGCCACGAGGTCTGCCAGGAGCGCAGGATCGCCTCTCGGACGCGGACCGGCTGCTCGTGCACGGGCGTCGCGTAGCCCGTGGCGGCGAGGCTCCCCAGGCGGGTGCTAAACTCTTGCCCGTCAGTCTTCTATCCCATGGTCACACACACGCAATTCCTACAATCCTAGGCGGGGGGTGCTGCGCTTACCCCAGGAGGGTGAGGATCCCGCCGAGCTGCCGCCTCTGGTAGGGCGGGAGGTTGCCGAACGTCCGCCGCAGCTGCTGGAGGAAGCGCGTGTTTTCCAGGGGCCGCGCGCTCAGGTACTGCTCGAACTCAGCCGCGGCCGGCGGATGTTTCACAAGCCGCTGTGCGCTTTCGTAGGCCTCTCGGTACTGTGCTTGTGGGATCCGCAGGTGATGTTTCTCATCGGCATCCGCCGGTGCCGAGTCCGCTACGATGGAAGGGATCACGGCATCGATTAGAGACAGTAAAACCTGCCATTGGGTGTCATCATAGTAGGCGTCGGACCCGAGAGCGGGCAGCTCCACCGGCACCGGAGCTGCCAACGGTGGCGGTGGTATAGAAGCAGCCATTATGATGAAAACTAGTAGCTACTGGTAAACAGACAACCTGGGATTGCGTTGGCTTCATAAACACTTATCAACGAATAGAACCGAACCACTTATAAATCCAGTGGGAATGTCATCCCGCAAGACCACAGTTGTAAGCAGAATATCAAGGCAAGCGAGGGTATTCACACAATAGCGCCGCCACAACGGGGTCATTCAGCAGTTACTTAGGTATGCTCGTCGTTTTTGTCGCTGTAATTGTGTAACGCGACGTCGCCCCCCATTTGCCTAGGTATTTGCCTACCTAGGTATTCACACTGCTTCGATCTCTCAGCCGCGGCTACACATGATACACATGATGCCAAGTAGGTCTTAGCAGGCACGGTGGTCTTAGCCATGCCAAACCCCTACCACCCACCCCATACCCAGGTAGGTGAGGTCCCGCCTAGGCTTTACGGATGCGGATTAACTAACTCGAGACTCCAGGCTCAAGCTCCCGAGATGGATCGTGAGGTGCCGTCGTATTGGTCACAGCCGCGTTTGTGGCGTCGATGGAAATTGCGGGGTTGGAGATAGCTAGAGGGAGGGCGCTAAGGATTCCCCGATCTACATGAGAAGCCGGGAAGGGGTCTAGTGCCGATATCCGCGGACACCGGTAGCTCCGACTGTCCGCTTGTACCTATGTACATAAGGTAGTAGCTTCAGAACCTGCCGCTGTACGAAGTAATCTGACAAGTTGACAACTGGCCATGCTACCGGGAAAGGAGGAAGCAAGGGATGTTATCACAACTAGTAATCCATAAAGTAACCACTGCCAGGTTGGGGTTGGTTGGTTGACACTGAAAGGAGTCCATGGAACCATCAATGGTGGCTGGCTGGCACGCTGATGCTCTGTAGAGAAACCCCAGCTTATCGCCGAAGGACGGGCAGATGGGCAGATGGGCCAAAGAGATCTCAAAGTCCCCATTCATCCATCTACAGCGGGTAAAAGTGACGAGCCGCCCGTTGCAACAGGACAGCAGATGGCCTTAGCTGTTTGGTATATTAATAAGGAACTCTTGATAAGTTAGGCTACGTAGTACATCCAGATAGTAGGCTGATATTGTTGGTGAACGCAAGCCGGTTTGCCTCGAGATCGGATGTCATGGCGAGAAGACTCCGCCGCCGACTTGGACATTGATTTATGTGTCGGAGAATTCTGGTTCACGCTTACTTCCCGACCCCTATGTAAGCTGCTGGATGCTGGAAGCTGGAAGCTGCAAGGCCCTGCATACATCCATACTACGGTACGCTGACAACGCTGGAATGGCAATAAGAAATACGAAGCAGGGCAGGCAGGCAGGTAACTACATACGGTAGTGCCTTATCGGCTTGTCCAACAACGATAAGATGCCGAAAATTACTTACCTGAAAGTGGAACCCCATCGGTAAACTCAAGCGCCTGCGCATCCGTGACATCCCTGGCATTTTCCTGACACCGCAATTCGCAATTCTTGGGCTGCTGGGCCGCCCGCGCCAACCTTTCAATGTTTGGCGAAGGCAAATTTTGGTCCCGAGAATTTGTTGGGAGAGGGGCAGTTTGCCCTATGAAACCCAGATCTAAGTATCTCCTTTGTACCTACCTACTGTACACATGTACCGGACCCTTCACAGACACTCTGACACTTTACCTTACGGCATCGGCATCTTTCAGGTGGCAGGGGCAGACGAGGCTCTAAATCTCCGCATACATACAGGCCATATCGAACTGTTGCAATCGCGAACAACGCCGGCTTGAGACCGGAAGTCGATTCAAGCTTCTTTGGATGCCGGCAGCATCAGCAATTGATAGCAGAGCCGCCTGCAATGCTTACTTGAAAGGGCAATGCCGGTGCATCTTACCTTACCCGCTTACTGTGAACTGGACGTCTAGAGCCGCCCGAGCAGGACCGTACGTACGGACTCCGTACGGGGGAGTAGGAGACTGCCCAGGTGGTGCTGCGTAACCCGTACGGAGTTTGCTAGTGGGATGGAGGGGTTCTAGTGTTTGCAAACACATAAAGCCTGACGAGATCTCCCCCTCGAAATAAAAATTGTGGCCTTGCCCCATTTGCATGTGTGAAATTGTGCAAGGTTTGAGCCGGTCTTTCAACTCTCTGTGCTGCTCTTGCATCAGTCCTGCATGCATCAATACCTGGAGCTACTGCGAAAGGGTTATCCCCAACAAAACCAGGAAATAACGTTCTGCCCCGCGTTCTAGTTCCAAATCCCCCTCTTGACCAGGGGTTCCGATGCAGTCTTTGATCGCCAAGACAAACAGAGACAGCAATTGAGCCCTAGCTGCAGCAATGCGACACGACGTTCCAGCTCCTCCAGCTTTAGTGTGACGATGCCGTTTTCGCATAGCTCATTTCGACGGCTATTCATCTTGGGAACCTTGGGGAAGATGAGGTACTTCGTACCGAGGTTGTTATCTCTGCAGTATTGAGATAGATGTTCGGCAGACGGGGCCTACACATGCCCACACATAATGGGATTTCTGGCGCGTGCTCTCACTATTCGTCCGATGCGCAATGTCATGAAGGGTTTCAATACATAGTTTGGCATATGATACCTAGGTAGGTACGATAGGTAGGTACAATATCCCTTGGCTGGAATATGGGTGCCAACCTGGAAGGCCCTCAAAACTCAAAGCCTAGGTACCTGCACGTATCAACAGCAATTCAGACACATTACATGCCTGCCTACTACTACCTGCTTATTAGGTAGACGAACAAATCACAAATCGCGAAGGGCGGCATAGGATAGCATCCGATGTCCGATCCCCAACGCCCGATGTTTCCCGTCCTCGGCGCATGTTCGCAACTGCTTCGCAATACAGATTGCGAGAGACTTGATGAGCTTGAAGGTGACTGGATGGATTAAAAACGTTGGATAGCGGATAGGAGCGCACACCCATGCGCAAAGGCGCACGAAGTACGCATCCATCGATGATGTTTCTGCCGCCAACCTGCAGTGCCTGAATAGGTATGTAGGTATGTACTACCTATTTTTAAGAGGTAGGCCTGTTGTGGTGGACTTGTTGGTAGGCAGGCTTGGGTTTCATTGCAAAATGGCTGAAATGGCAAGTCATTATGAGAGCATCTTGACATAAAACAGGGTTGGCACGGCCGCTTCTGGCCAATGGGCGTCGAGCCGAGCCTCGATCATCAATTGCGCATTGCGGCGCCCACGTCTATAGTGGTACTAGGGCGGTGTAATGCCCCCTCCAATTCCCCCTAGCCGGGATGGAGTTAACACCTGCACCTTGCAAGCCTGCAGGTTTTGAGAAGGCAGTGGCAGTGGCAGTGGGAGGATGCGCGTGGGCGTGGGTGCGTCCATTCGTCCACTAGCGCGCGACAAAAAAAAAGATTGTTGAGCTTCATCGCAAAGTCGCACTAAAGCTCCCTCTACTACGCAGTCGCTACGGGTACGCAGTCGCTACGCAGTCACTACACGTTCGTTACCTTCGATACAGCTGGGGCGCCCTGCTATCCGGTCCACATTTACACCTTGGACTACTTTGGCTACTTTGGCCATAATTTTCCCATATAGCTGATGTCTCCCGAATACCAAAACCTTTTAAAGTCTGGATTGTTTACTATCATCTATCATCTGTCCCGTCATCTCCGTCACCTCCTCCCTACCAACTCCATCTAGACGGTAGCGACGTTGGCATTTATTCATTTTACCTCTAGACAGCACTCCCAGCTGTCTTGTGCCTCGCTGGCTTTGTCATAGGCATCTTGCTGCTCGTAACTTCACTGCTTACGAGGGACCTGCACATATCGATAATATCGACATCCCGCCACGATGTCGTTCACCCCCTTCGCGTTTGCCGCCCCCCCTGCGGCGGATCTGTTCAAATTCCCCCCCGCCCCGAATCCCCAATCGATCCCGCATCCCCAATTCAACGCGCCATTCACCATCCCCGATTGGCTGTTTACCGCCGCGCTGGATGCCAAGGTTCCTTTGACAATCGCCACCGTCTACGCCATTTCCGCGAAGGCCTTAAACGCGTACAACCGGTCGACTGGCAAGAAGCCGTGGGCGATCAGCAAGACCAAGGCCTTTGACGTCTTCGTCATCCTGCACAATGTCTTCCTGGCTGTATATTCCGCCTGGACGTGGTGGGGCATGCTCCAGGCTCTGAAGACCAGCATTTCCAGCCCTACCGGTCCCAATGGCTGGGCTGGTACGGTGGACAGCTTCTGCAGAATTCACGGACCTGCCGGCTTTGGAAATGGCGCCTATTATGACGAAGCCCTGAACAAGTGGGAGACGACGACATTGGATCAGTCTTTCCTGACTGCCACTGGCGAACCTAGCAGGGAGGTCCCCGGCCGACTTTGGAACGAGGGCCTCGCATTCTACGGTTGGATCTTCTATATCAGCAAGTTCTACGAGGTCCTCGACACCTTGATCATTCTCGCCAAGGGCAAGATGAGCTCGACGCTTCAGACCTACCACCACGCGGGAGCCATGTTGGCCATGTGGGGCGGTATCCGTTACATGGCTGCCCCTATCTGGATCTTCTGCTTCTTCAACTCTTTCATCCACTCTGTCATGGTAAGCCTTAACTACACCGCATCTAAGCGCGGCACCTTGAGCTAACACGTTGGATAGTACACCTACTACACCCTTACTGCCCTGAAGATCAGCGTGCCCCAGGTCATGAAGCGCTCTATCACCAGTCTTCAGATCTCTCAGTTCCTAGTCGGTGGTGGCGTTGCGACCATTCACTCTTTCATCGCGTATACCGTTCCGGTCGAGGTCAAGTCCGAGACCACCGGTGCCATTGAGACTCAGTTCCAGGGAGCGCACTGCATTACCACGAGCGGCTCGACCTTCGCCACTTGGTTCAACATCATCTACCTCGCCCCTCTGACCTATCTCTTCATGTCCTTCTTCGTCGCCAGCTACTTGAAGCGCAGCCAGAAGGCGGCTATCAACGCCAAGGCCGGCCGTGGCAGACGCGTTAGCAACGTGCAGATCGCTGAGAAGGCCGGCTGGGATGCCGCTAGAGGCATCAAGAAGGAGGTCTACGGCGAGAACTTCAGCCCTATTGTCGAGAGCCCCATCGATGGCTTCAGCGACGAGGACCGGAAACGGGCCCTGAACGGAAAGGCGAACGGCTACACCAACGGCCACTCGAAATAAGCGGCGAACTGAAGCAGGAGTTCAGCTAAAGAAAGCATCCCTCCAAGGCGTAAGCACGGAGGGACATGATCTGGGTTAATGCCTTGACGTGAAGAGGATGAAGAGAAATCTGAGAGACGCCAATCTATTCGCGCACAGCGCACATGTATTTACTACGGGGTTATACCGAGAAAGTATACCAGAGGGGTTGGCTAACCCCGCCACCAGCAAAGATCTAACTAGACATTAGATGAGGGCGCCGTCGTTACACGGCCCCCTGACGAGACTACGCATTTCAAGAGTGGCTGGGCGGCTGTAGGCCGGGGAAAGGAACGGAGTATTACTTTGGAAGATCGATCGGATCACTGTACATATAGAGAATCACAGTCCTGCGTCTTGGGAGTACATACATGATTTAAATGAAGGCAAAATTATTAATCGATCATTTCAGCATCGACGCTACGCGTTCCCAGCGAAATTTTGTCTCTTGGATGGCCCAAGTAAAAATGTATATACGCATAACCTTGCTTCGTGAAGTCCAGTCAAAAAGGAAGGCCCAGGAATAGGGGGTCGTCCAGGGGCTAATGCTATCTACCTACATAATCACTGTTGGTTTGAAGGCGATAAGACGACGTATTGGGGAATTGGCCACGTGAGCGCCATATATGCCTGCTTACATAGTATAATATCGCCTGGAGCTAGAGGAAAGGGGTTACATAATAGCCATCTATAGCTTTTCGATCTTTTTTTAAGCTTAACTTCTTAGAAGCGGCCGGACATAAGTCCCAACGTGAGGAGCGGGCATACCGTATACGTGAATAAATTATCCAGCCACCTCATTATTCACAAGGGAGGCCCTGCAGCTAGTCAGCTAGCTACATAACACGCTATTCGGCGCTCCCGAACTCTGGTCTGGCGAACGAACCTACCTACCTAGCCAGCCGTGTTGCCGTTGCTACACGTGTGCTTTAGCTTGGCGTTGGCGCCGTCATGTCACAGAATATCCACCTACCTACCTACCTACCTACTAAGCTATATACATGGCAACGAGGGAGGAACGGAGGGAGGGAGGGGCCGAGGTAACTGATGGGGAAAAGGGGAGGTTTGGTTTGGGCTACGCGTCCGTCCGTCTTATGCCCATCTCGTTCGTCCACGGAATACCAATAGGGGGGTCTAGACTAGGAATTGCGGAAGAAGGCTATATGGAACAACTGGGTGTGGGATAGTAGATCGAACCTCATGGCTGACTCAGTGGCTAGTAGGCGGTTTGAGGGGGGCGGGGCGCTCCCCTTTTCTTCCGACCTATACCCAGGGTATCACGTGTGCAGGTATGAGGATCTTGTAAATCCAGTCTGATGGGATGCATGCGATTTGGATGAAATTTCCCTCGGTTCTACCTTTACTGCATACTTAGTGCTCAAGTCAAGTGCCAAGATTGTAAATAACAAAACAAGACAGCATCTGCTATCAACATAAGAGAACCATGGGGACAACGTGTTCATGATCGAGGACGAGGAAAATCAAATCATTGTTCTCAGGACCATATCAGCACAGCCACCATGTTCAAAAATCCTACAGAGTTCAAGTGTAACAAAAGTCCCCTGCTAGGCTATATATTTTGATATACCTAAAGGAACATGGAGTATCTACATAGTGTCCACGACCAGAGGGACTATGTGCCACGATGACCCCAATATTATACATGAGTACGACGGACTGAGGTGCAATAGCATAACGCAAATCATTATATTATCTAGCTGAGGCTTTGCCAAAGCTTGGTTACCAGTTCTAAAGCCACGAATGGTCCTGCTCGTAAATTCCTAACGCCGTGCTCGAAAACAAAGCTGTACCAGAGGCCGTACCTGAGCGAAGTCCGAGAAAAAGAAAAGAAAAGCAAACGCCAGCTCCTCTGCCAGTGCCGATTGGGCAGATCTAATGCAAATCAGGTACTCCTCTCCTAATGCCTGTCTAACCACCGAAATCAGACCTCACTGTCCTGACTCCCCGGGTATTTGCCATAGTCTAGCCATAACACATCTTTGTCCATAGTCTATATGACAGCCTCCCCTCAACTCCTAGTAAAGCAAATTGCTCAGCAAAAAGAAAACGAATGGGGTATCTCGATAGTTGAAAGAAGGTTGTTGCTGTGTTATTGTCGGTGCTGATAGCAGGTGCAACAACAGTAAATGCGCGAAGGCTCGGGCCTAATTAGGATACGCAAACTTAAGAGATGAAGCTTTCATGGTAGCCGTCATCCTAGAAAATGGAATGGTCGTTATTATTATCCGTCATCGCGTCGTGAGTGATGGTGGCGATCATCGTTTTGAATCAGTCTCTGGGCAGGTGAACGCCATAGTGGATTTGAGGCTCCTGTTTGAGAGCACAAGCAAATCCAGCCCAGGATAGGGCCCAATTTAGAAGGTACTCCAATTCCAATCTCGAGGCACGCTCATAGCCACCTCGGATGGATGTTGGTGTGCTCCTCTAATCGCGGTAGGCGAGGAGCCTACGGGGCTCGTCGGGGCAGAGTGTGGTCCGGTCGCTGAATCGTCGCTGGAGGCTTGGCTGTTGGTGCGGCTACGCCAAGCCTTGAACGCCGAAAAGCAATGGGCGCATGCACGACTTGATGTGCCTCTCGGGTTATAGTTTGCATCCTGGTCAAGTGGGACATCGTAGGCGGAGTGCCAGTCGCAAAAGATGTTACCACATTTGCGACAGTGGTGCCGCCGTGTCCAGTAGTTAAAGCGGCGCATGCACGAAGGCTCGTCACACATGGTAGACTGAGGATCGGCCTATGTTTTGTTTCAAATGTCAGCCTTCGCCCTACACTTCATACGGCAGATAATGAGAGGGATGGAGGGATATTATGATCAACCACGGAGAGTAGATCGTATGTATCGGGATTAAACTCAGGAGCTCGCTTACCTTCCAATGTTCTCGAGTAGGCTGTGAAGTGGGCTTGGGGAACAAGTCAAGGTTCCATTGAACTGAAGCACCATCATCTTCTTCCTCTTCGTCGTCCAGACCTTTTCCGCTATCGACCGTTGGGCGTCGGGTAAGTTTTCCAAGCAAACCCCATGCATTCAGAGTCAAGAAGCTCTGATTTGACTGTAAAGAGCTTTGATCCGCATCGTCCTTCTTGGCCTGCTTGGAAGGATACAAATTGGGTCTGAGGACTGCGGGCATATAGGCGGGTTGCAGTCGGGTGTCATGCTGGGATGTGGGCGACGTGCCAGTAGATGAGCTATTGCTAGAGGTGCTCAGTGGTGAGATCTGCTGGGTTTGGTAGATGGACTGGGCTTGAGATGTTGGTGATGGTGAATGTTGTGCCTGTAGTTGCAATTGTAGATGTGTTTGCATCTGCCAACGTGCTTGCGGCGACACGTAATGATGCGGTTGGTGCGGCGGCAAATAGTGCGCCTGCAGCTGGTCGTGCACCCGCGGCATGATGAATTCGGTTCCCATCTACCCTTCAAAGGTGCGTTAGGTATGTGTGACCGGGAGTCGCGTGGCTTTTGTCCTCGTGCGTGCGTATATGTGCGCGTCAAAGACGAAGATGACGTATCGACCAGTAACCCAGGGAATGCGATCAGTCCCGAGTCTCAACACGCAAACTCAAGGTTTCCGTGTATGATTGTCTCACTGATAAGACCCAAGCGCGGCCGACGATATCTGTTGTCTCGGAGTGTCGCGCAGGTAGGCGTGATTACGAGAGGTATCGAATGGACGGCTAACCATTCGACGATGCTGACAACCTGGCAAGAAATGATGAAAGTCGCCAATAGGGAGTGTCGATAGGGAGTGCGAGTTGTAGGTATTGCTGCTGGAAAAGGTGGAGGGTGATGATGAATGGTTGAGGTAGTGGTCGAACGGAATCCTATGTTAATAGGTTGTAGGCTTGTAGGTAGGAGTTGTGATAGTGTGATAGGTTTGGGGGGGTTCAGGCAGTTCAAGCCTCAAGGTTGCTGCTCCAGTGGACCAGTGCCCTCAATTATAGGTACTTTGTAATTAGTTAGATGGAAGTAGCAGTGGAGAGCGTGGATAGCATCGGAAATCCAGTGGCGACAATTGGCGAGTAGCCTGCCCAGGTGGAGCGGGACCCTCCTCGATACCTAAAAGGATCCTGGACCGAGTACTGAAGAAACCTAATTTTGAATTTATTAGGTAACCGGACCACACCCTGGGCCCTGGCGCCTGCCTGGATCGCTCAACCTCAACCTACTGCTATGTATGTATGTATGTACCTACCTAGGCAGTAGGCGTGTATGTATGTATGTATTTATGGGCGATAGGATTGCTAACCCGCTCCTGCATCTGCACCGATCGTTCCAGCGGACTGATAGATTCTTAGACGGCGCTTGAACGGAATGCCGCTTGGTCTGACGTACGGGTTTACGGACTCACGGCTGTTCTCAGATAGAGCTGTTGGCTGGCTCATGAGAAACTGCTTGAAACTGCGATGGAGGGTGTGACGATGCGTGGGAAGGAAGACCAAGCTATTAGTTTATTAGTTATTCCACGTTGTCTGGGTGGTTTAACCACCTACGAACTAGGTATTGAGTAACACCCTACGTTACATCGTAGCATGTTTGCGAGGAAATTCGGGTGGCCGACCGGAGGAGACTACACGGCAGACTGGGATGTCTGTCATCATGCTATAGTACGAATTCCACACGTTCGCTGGGTTTATTACAGAGCTGTCCTTAACGTATACTCGTCAGGGCTCTAATCGCCTTCTGACCCACAATTTAACGGCTTCGCCATTGTAGTCAGGGACTTTCGCTTTGTAACGGACTTTCGTTTTGTAATATTTTTTTACATAATGT